>JAPTYQ010000005.1:31576251-31591812 GCA_029814465.1 Ostorhinchus cyanosoma | reverse complement strand
ATAAAGTATCTATCTATCTATCTATCTATCTATCTATCTATCTATCTATCTATCTATCTATCTATCTATCTATCTAGTCACTTGCATGATAAAGGGTCAAACTATTTCTGGTGAAATGCTTCAAAACATTTCCACAGAAAATTCCCGGAAACAAACAAATGACAAAAACGGCTTAAAATTTCCCAAAATAATCAAAGTGTCTCAAACAAAGAATAACTCCGCGGTCAGTATTATCAACAGTTGTAAGCTGTTCATTACGGTCGTTTGTAAACCAGAACAAATTACAAAGTTCATCATTGTAAGAAGAACTGCTAAAATCATCCTAAAAGAAGCTGCGTCTGTTTTTGTAAGTCTATGATGCAAAACTGTGCTTTCAGTGCCTTAAAAGCAGTAATAACAGGGACACAAACTGGCACTTCAAACATTTTCAGATAATGTATTATTTAACAAAGAGCACAGCAGGTCAGAAGCCCAACACACCACTTTGCCATTTTGTCAGTCACAAATGTTCCCTCTAAAATCCTTGACAGCCTGCTTTGACACCACAGTGCTTCTCTCTTAACCTGCCAACATCCAACAGCACGTAATTATCCCTCGGGAGATAAATTAATCAATCACTCTGATGGGAACAGTGAGTGAGTCCATAAAAGGCATGGAAATAAATTTACTGCAACTAAGCCATGGTGTTAGGACCTGCTAGTAACGCTCGATTCGCCTTCGTTTTTTCCAAAATGAGCGGTCATAGTTGATCTTTTCCTGCAAATTAACATTAGATACATCAATAGAGATCCTTGAGAATGTTTTTAATGAAGCAACCTCTATTTTCTCACCCCAGTAATTTATTTCCAAATAGCCCTTTTCTGTCACACGCTCTTCTTTTGTTCCCTTATATGGACACAACCTTGCATTAACTCTGGTGCTAAGGACCACAGTGGGGAGACAATCTTAATAGGTCACCCATAAACAGGCATAACATTGCTTTCCTTTGTTGTAATAGTGAAAGGAAGATCAGATATTAAGACTAAACATGTCACATTAGCATCACTTATATTGCAGCACATAAAGGGCATCTAACCTCATACATATACACACACACACTTACACACTAACAGCGGCTACAGGTAAACCATCTCCATTTATCAGATATTTCTAACAAGTTACACTCCTTTATTACTTTACACACAACACCAACACACACACACAGTGAAAAACGATGGAAATAACTTCCTCCGGGGCAGCAGCCTAACAATAAGCTATCATAACAACAATAACATCATAAGAACAGCCAGCTCCATGGCACAGAGGAAGAGAAGGGGAAACCTTTAAGGAGCATCCAGTCGATGCTAACTGTGTCATGACCCCTGCTGAGGAGTGTTGCTTTTGCTAATCCAAACTGACAGTAAGTAATCCCATGAAGATCAGCAGCTTTTGGGGAAGTAAACAATTGTTATAAGGAAAGCCCGTTTTCCACATCAATGAATGTTTTAAAAAGAGAATTCAATTATCCACTTGGAGCCTCGTAGTGTGCCGACTTCTCTCTCTTTTTTTGGGACTTTTCTCCATACTTGCCAATCAAATGTTTCCTTCTGTCGGTCATTCCTATGTAATATCAACCTTTCATCTTCAAGTTTGCTTTTTCCCTGTGCAAGCATTTTCATCAAAGGCCTCACATCCCCTGATGGATAAAAGTGATCATAGGAAGTCTGCCGGGTCACCAGGAGGTGAGCCACGCAGTGAAAGCCAATTAGCAGCTTACAGGAAAAAGACAGGAAGGTGAAAGGATAGCGGAAAGTACCCCTGTTCATGTCCCGACAATGATACAATAATGCAATGTGAGAATCATCAAACATTTGTCCATGACGCAGTTCACCCAATGAAAAAAAAAAAAACATCTCGTTAACCTCGTAGCATAATAATAGCCTTAGTCATATTTTTGGCCAAATTATGATATCTGCATAACTCTACTTCACTGGCAATGACCTGGAAAAATATGACTTAGGTAATTATGCTATGAAGCTAATAATATATATAATATATCTAAAAAAAAAATACATGATTAGAGTCACTTTTTTAGTGATGAAAGAATAACCCATAAAGACCCAGTGCTACTTTTATGGCAGTTCGCAAATGGATTTTTCCCTGTTTAATCTTTCTTAAGTGACTTATCCCCTGTTATAATTATATCCTGCTCTATATTTGGCATTTTTCACTGCAAATCATGTATTTTCCTATGTTTAGTTTCCTATATTTCATGAAAACTTAGGACTATTTCAAAGATTATTCTATTAAAACAGAGAACACTGAAGAAAAAGTGAGTTTGTCAGTAAAATCTATCATTAACTGAACATAAACCAAGCGTCTCCATCCACTGGGATTTATCAAACTAAATGGGTTTCCACGTTCATTAACGCAGCCTCTGAACATCCAAATGGATCATATGTCATGACAATGAAAAGATGACAAATTGTGTTTTAGGGGTGGAAGAAAAAAATCTGTTCTGCAATATATTGTGATATTTCATTTCACAATACTGTATCGATATTTAAAAGTACCGTATCTATATTTTTACGTATTTATTCAAATGCAGATATGGCAGAGGTTAATTTTTGTTTATATTTTATTTATTATTATTAACGCTGTTCTATTAAATAATGGTTATTTGAAGGATCCTAAAAGCACTTTTTACTGTCTGAGAGAGGCAGATGTTAGTTCCTTTGTTGGTATTGTACAAAAATGTTACAATGTTAGTTATGAACTAATAGAATATGAACACTTGGGCAGGATCTTAAACTGTAATGTTGGTAAAATGCAATTTAAGTTTTTACAGAGGAAAATTTTGTGATATAGCATTAGATCCTTTTCTGATCAAATAAAAATGTGCTAACTATTTGTGCGGCCATGGCTCAGGAGGTAGCGTGGGTCATCCAATAACCAAAGGATTGGCGGTTCGAATCCTGTCAGTCTGTTGTGTCCTTGGGCAAGACACTGGGTGCCTTGAGAAGTGCTAAAGAAAATCTAATCTATTGTTATTTCTGGCATAATTCAATTCTTCCAGGAAGTAATTATTTTTTAAAAAAGAAACAAAAAAAGTGCCTTGTTAACAGTATCATGATATATTGTATCTTGATCCGAGTATTGTGATTTGTATCGTATCGCCAGATTTTTGCCAATACTCACCCCTACTGTATTTTACACCAATTACAGTATTTACATGCATTGATAGGATTAGTGGATCAACAGGTATTAAATATTTTACATTAGTAGATGCTTTTGGTCCACAGTGGAGGTTTGGGTGTTTATGGGTTAATATCAACAATGAGAAACAGTGAGCATCACAGCACTAGAGAAAGGCACCAACACAAACACTATCAACTCTGTTTCTCTGTCACTTGAATGTACACTCACACAACTTCATTCATGCATTTCTGTTACCGACAGCTGACCCTCCAGCGGATGCTATCCTGACCACATCCTTACCCACAGGTATGAGTCTCAGTCCCACCTTGTTAAGCTGAGATGTTTACCTACTGAGCAGTGCTGCTCCCTTGAGAGACCAACACTTCTGGCATAAGATGCTAAAAATACTTTTCCGTCTTACCACAGCCCTTCACATCCAAGAGGTAGGTTGTCCACACACAAACAGAAACTGTTTACATGACACGGTCTTGTGTACATTTGACCACCACTGGCCTCTTTCCTCCTCAGCAGCTTCAAGTGCTGTAATGCAATGAAGCATATCACACCAAGGGAGTACTGTAAATAAATACAGTCCATCACTTCAACTTATATGCTCAGTGAAAGTGCTTTGATGTACATTAAAAAAAAAAACGCTTTCATTCACCACACACACAAACTACTGAGCTTCTCCTGCAGACATCTAAACAATACATAATAGCCTTTAAATGAGAGTCGGGGCAGACGAATACAGACTATGTTAAAACGGTTCTAAAAATAAAGAAGCTCAGTTAATACATTTATTTACTTGTCACGTCTTTGGGGAAAAAAAGAAAAAAACACTTAAACTTGTTTCTTGTATTGAAGCCTTCAAATAAACGTTTCCATAACCGTCTTTCACAGCAAGATAAACTTAAATAAACGACCTATAAAGTATTCACTTCTACACTTACTTTGATTCTTTTTCCAAGCGCTCAGTGGAAATGTATACAAAGTAATAGCTATAGCACTGTATCTTTGAAGTGATGTGCTAAAAGCCGAGCGGTTTGTGTTGCGCCTTTTATGGGTTTGTTTGCCAGACATGGTGGCTGATGTTGCAGTATAGTAAAGGATAATGAATTCGTAAAACTATACAATTTAAGTGTGAATTATTTTTTAACACTACACGGCATCCACACCGGAAAAAAATCTAAATCTTGCCAAGTGTATTTTTATCATTTCTAGTCAAAATATCTCATCCCACTTAAAATAAGACATTATCACCTAAACAGTAACTTTACAGTGAGATATAAGAACTGGAAAATCTTATTTCAAGAAAACTTACCAACATAATTTTCACTTGTTCCATAGGCAGATTTTTTTTTTGCTTGAATTAAACAAAAAAAATCTTGAATTAAGCACAAAAAAAATTTAAAAATCTGCCAATGGAACACGTGAAAATTATCTTGGTAATATTTCCTGAAAAAAGATTTTCCAGATCTATTGTCTAAAAATAAGTTCTTATATCTCACTGAAGAGTTACTCTTTAGGTGATTATGTTTTATTTTAAGTGCGAAGAGATATTTTGGTTAGAAATGAGAAAAATACACTTGATAAGATGCTGATTTTTGCAGTTCAAGTGTGACAGATAATGGGTAAATGTCTCCGCCTCCTTTTTCATTCTGACTTCTTTCTACCTTTCTTCTCTGTTTCTCTAAACAGTAGCTTCAGTGCCAGATTTGTAATCCTGCTTTGGGCTTTCTGCCAAGACTGTGGTGGATCCCACTCCCCCAACCTATCAATCTACCCGCAATTTCCTCAAATGCACGCATACATATATATACACACATAACAACACTTAGTGACTCCAGACTGGACCATTTCATTTGACAGGAGGAGGGTTGCCGGACCAGTGAATTAGGACTTTTTCATGGGGGGAGATTAACATTCTTGTCTCTTTCACTGCCCCCTAGCCTCCTCCTCCAGGCCTTCCTGAAGTGAGGCCTGACTCTGCAGGCACATGCTTGACCTGGCACTGAGGACATGGAGTAATTAGAAGCCATAAAGAGGACCCTGCCTCTCTTCGAAACCAGCACAGCTGAAAACAAGAATGCCCAATGAGAAACTTCCCCCTCCTAGAGCGCATCACAGGCAGGGTGTTTGCATTTTTTTTTTTTTTTAATTTCACCTGATTCTGTTATAAAACTTTAACTGAAGCCAACTGTTGTGAGGCTGGAGCCTTACTGTGAATACAGCAGGTTACAATTAAGGCCATTAATGACTGACTCCAAACTATGTACCTTTAAAAAGAGGAAATGACATGTTCTCGCACAAATTAAAGGTTAAATCATCACAACTTGAACACTTAACACATAAAATTTAGTCATATGCAACAGAACATCACAACAAATACGCTCTGTATCATGATCCACAGTACTTACTTACATAAAGTGATGAGTATAAAAGGATAATATAGGACGTGATTAGATCTCAGAATCACACTGCAGGCATTACACTTGCTAGACTGAAACTATTGCATGTTGCTGTAAGCATGCAAACACTACATCCACTACTGCAGATATGTATGTTAATACATGAAACACCATTGAATCATGTCACTGTGTCATCCTTAGACCGGCAAAGACCATTTCTTGGCTTTCAAGCCTCCACTACACATCCAAGCCTTGTTGGTGAAGCTCAACAACTCCAACATACACCTACACACATAGTTTATAATACAACAATTTAGCTACAATTGCTCACAAATGCAAGTGAGGTGTTGTGTTATGTTTTGGAAAAGGCTATTAAGTTAAAAACTAAATATTACACATGACATTCAAGGCATCCTGCTAGTCAAAGTTTAACATCATTTCACTTTTAACTACATAAGATTAATAAGTTCAGTGATTTAACAACTTTACCCCCACCTATGGCTGCAAATGAGCTAATGTTAGATAAGCTCAGTTTAAATAAATATCTAAAAGGGGACCATTTTTTATTTCGTCCTGCTTTTTGTATGTGTTCTCTTTAAGCAAAGTATGCAGCTTCCAAACTTGGTTAGCTTTAAACCCTGACCTAGTGACCTGGACTGAGAGCTGAGCTGCACGTGAACGCAGCATCAGAGAGGAAAAACCAGTGTAGGAAATGAGAGGAGAGTCAGTGAAGCCTTCATTTCCACATGCAGACGACTCTAGCCACTATTCATAACACTGACTGGAAACAAAGAATCAGATTAAAACATAACAAATGACAAGCAGTCAGACATGAGCACACGCTTAAAAACTCTACCCTGAATCTGCAGATACATCCTCAGATATTTTCACCTACACCCACAGAAACACTGTCTCTCTCAGACACACAAAAACACAAACACAGACCTGAAAGATGATCCCGAGAGTTTTTCTGACCAGAGCTTCTCTTGTGTACTCAGAGCTTTAGCTGGGCTCTTATTGCTTTAACAGGGAGAATACCAGATGGTTTACTTCACTGTCTCCATGCTGTAGCGCACAGCAGTGAAGATAAATCAATGTCTGCTGTCCACCACAGACTAAAGTGGAAAAACTGAGTCAAGATTCCACAGTGCACCTCTGCATTCATTTTATAGCAAGAAACTGTAGGAACTGCACTTTTGAGGCATATCGCCATGATCTCCATTATGTCCTTTTTGTCATTCATTCAAATTTTTCAGTTTTGCCTTTTTTTTTGCAGCAGCTATCTTCGGTTATTCAGTTATTTTTCAATTCTCATCAGCAACCTCATTTCCTTTTTTTTTGTTTATTTTATCTTTTCCTGCTTTGTAGCCTTTTCCTCATTCTGTCTCTCCCGGAGCAGATATAGTTTTGACGCCTGACTGTTGAGAAATTCATGATAAAAGAGAGCCCTGCAGTGGTGACATTACAGAGCAATTTCCTCTCACCCAGTCTCGCAGATTTCCATTATTCCAGCCTCAAAACACCGGCACAAAAAACTGAAAATCTATTTATATGAAACTCTTCACCATAATAAAGCTTTTTTTCCATTTTTCTAAGGACAATCATACTGAGGAACTGTCAAACCGAAGTGGCACATTTTCTCACAGTTAGCTTATCAGAGGTATTTTCCTTTTTTTTCCTTTTTTTTTTAGTAATGATGGGAATCAATCCAAATGTGCAATGTTTTCATACAACAGAAAACTTTTGTCATGTGAGAAGTTAATGGCCCATTTATATTTGCAACAAAAGTTCCCACCAGGAGAATACAATGACTGCCAACAGTATTAGTAACAACAAGCAAAGACAATTAGACAAAAAAATGCACATACAACACACTCCCCAAAACAACTAATTAAATTACCAACTCAGTGCTTCATCATATCACTGTTCCAAGTCAAACAAGTAATATGAGAAACAAAGATACAGGGAAGACACACTTACAAAAGAAAAAAAAAACGATGCCTAACAATGGAAAAAAATAACATTTAGGCAATCAATCACTGGTCATGTGAATGTAATAACAATCCTTATTGTAACTGCAGTAATTATAGCCTGGGGTAAAGAAAACTCATGTAGTGCCAAACAATGTCTATGTATTGCTGTCTATTCATCTACTGACACTTTTACCAGCATTGCACTTGAGTAACACAAACCCTGTGGGTGAACAGAAATTACAGTGTCAGTAAATTACAAGACTGACAGAACGCTACTTTCATCAACTCTGAATCATTAAAATCACACTCCGATTCATGTCACATGTTGTAATGTTGGTAAAAAATGAGAAGAAAACAAGCATTTTTCAAGGGAGGGACTCATCTCCTCTTCTCATCTCTGTGGTTTCTACATTTTCTGTAGCTTGCTTCAGCATGTATTAGAGTTTGCGGTCTTACTCCAGATCTGTCTAGTTCTCTTGTTGGGACAAAGCTAAATTAATTAAGATTGTGACTTAATTACAAAATGCTGCTGAATAAGCAGGACCTGGCTGTATGTCTTACTTTAATGTAGTCTTTCCATTACACTTACTAATTTCATCAGCTGTAAAGTAAAAAAAAAAACAAAAACATCAGACTACAGTGGAGCTTCTGAAGTGACCAAAAACCATTGTATTTCTCCTTGTAGGAAAAAAAAGTGCTTACACTCAGTAATTCTACTGCCCAGGCTGTGGCTAAGCTAGGGCTGTGGAAGGGGGAATGGGGTTGGAAAGGATGAGTCATACATTGCTTTCCATGCTCAATTATTATAATACCCCATTACAGTGAAAAGCACTGTTTCCCAGCTGAACTGAATACTCGGCTTGTGATCCTGGACCAGACTTCCTTTTCACTCTGCCATGCGCTACATGCTGCAACAAAGCATACAGTTAAAAATGAAATACAGGAGTGGGAGTTGCATCATGAGCTGCCCATCCAACTTTGACATCACTAGTGTATTCGTGTTGACATTTTAAACGCCGCTGCCTCCATTTTGTTCCCCTCTATATGTCAGGATATAGACAACACAATAACCTTTTCATAATTTGGAGCTAAAATTCCAATAGTTGCCAACGTCTTTTGGCCAAGCAACACCTTTAGACAAAACCATCAGCAACTGGCTTCAAATCAAGCACACTCTGTCAAGACTACAGAGCACCATTGAGCAGTGCAAAACAATTATTTGACCATTAATTAGTCTGGAAAGGAAGAGATGATATACTGTCCAGAATATGGCAAGTAATGCGCTATTTGTGCTGCACAAAGGAACTGCTTTACTCGAATACAGGGTCAAAAACTTGTCCTGCATATTTTGTTTTATCTCCCATGTTGTTATCAGGCATTAGACCTGATTTACAGAGTCCTTTCCACAAAGCCTGCATTTACAAGCTGAAGTGGCACATGCAATTGCAGGGTCACTGCCTCTCTCCACAGTCCAGCTAACTCAGATTCCTTCCTCAGCGCCACAGCAATAGGCGCACACAAGAAGCCACTTTTTTCTCACCACCAATTATCTGATTGAGTTGGACACAACCTCAGGATTGCCACTTATAGGTGAGTGAGAAACAGACCACTGAAATCACACAGGAAGTGTACAGATGCCGGGTTAACTCAAAGCTCAAACTAAAATGACTTAAAGATGGAGATGAATGACATCAGTTTTGACTCTTCCTGTTTGATCCACCCAACTTTTCAGTTATACCTCACGTAAAATTCACACAAACCACTCTGCTGTTTTTACAATTTACTCATTCTGTTTGGATTAAATAAATCCATAGCCTAATTGGTTTCATGAAGAACGTCTTGTGAAGTGAGAAAAAGGCAAAAAGTTGTCTAAACTAAATAAATTCCTTTTGAAGAGGAGTTGTACAGATATAAAGAGACTGTAAATGAAAAACAGCTGCAGACCAGCTGTATTCAACCTTTACCCCTGCCATAAAGTTGGCTCTCTAAAACAAAAGAACCTTTAATGACCCTGAATGTGTATGTGCAAACCTGTCTGAAACACGAAGCACACCGCTCTTATTTTTACAAACTCAGCTCTAAGGCTGCAGATGTTATTTGATTAGAAATATTCGCTAAAACCAGCATTGAATGGTATATTTTCTTTTGAAAAATGCAACAGGATTTTTTCCCCTAGTCCCCTGTTCCACCAAGAATGGGAAGAAAACATCTGGAAGACATTTTTTCTGCTTTTTGGAGGGCTTAGCAGACAGCACAATGGAACTTATCAGATCCAGATGTGAAGGAGCTCAGTAAAACAGCGAGGCCTTCTTCTATTTATCCCTTTAAAAAGTACATAAGGATAAAACAAATAACAACCCCTAATATATAGCAATTCTTGAATCATGACCATATTTCCTGACTCCTTGGCATATCCGCTGGTCCTCACTACTGCCGTCTTTTACTATCAGTAGCTTTGGCTCAAATCCATCCTTGTTTTCATTTGCACAAGGTATTCAAAGAATGTTATTTCAGTATTTTTGATGAATAAAGTACTTTGCACGAGTAGGTGCTGGTCCTTCATGAATGTTTGTGACGGACGCAGACCCACCAAAAAAACTCTGGTTAATTAATAATAACAAACCACATTGAAAAAAATGAGTGGCGATTCTTTCGGCTTGTGAAAGGAACCCACTGATCAGCAAAACTAAATAAAGCAACTCGGCTAAAACACAAAACAAGCCTTCTGGAGAACAAGCCACAGATACGCACTTGAAGAAGCCATTTAAATGGTGCTTTTTAGTCAATCAAATAAAAAAATCATATTGTGAAAAGTTAGATGGTCGGAAAACATGTTTATCTTCACTTCTGATTGTCAAGGTGAAAGTGTGAATTCAATAAGCATAAAATACAGAGTAAAATCTAAAGAATCTGACACAAACCTAAAATATATGACTTCAGTGTACTGGTGAGGAGTGGTTAGAACATCTTTGTTCCTCCAAAAAGAATTCCTTTCTTCAGGCAATGAAACTGTAAACCTGACAGCGGCAGCAATTTGAAAGTCCTGACCTTCACCTTTGAACCACTGAACCCTCTTCTCATTCCTGACCTCGATGTCTTATAGGCCTTCTGTTATTACCACTTTTCACATCAGTTCAAAGTAGGGTGTCGTCATTAATGCCTTGTCAAAATGACCTCCCGGGAGCACAGAGGGCCACGATTCACTCCCACTAATAAAATAACTGTATGCAAATCCAGTCCAATGCTGTTAAACCCTTACACTTGGTATTGTGCAATAGAAAGGCCACACTCATACAAATGCTGAATATGCACTTTCTTTCCTTGGTTTAGCTAGCAGCATACGTCCTAGCCCACAAGAACTTAAGAAAACAGGCTACTCTAAAATAAGCTAAGATTAGCTAAACTACGATGGGCATGCTACATAGGACCCCACATTTACCTTTTCGACATAAAATTCACCAACACAATGGAAAAATATCAAAGATTAATAGTTTCTATATTCACACAAACAATACCAAATTGCACTTTTTTTAGGCTTTGTTAGATTTTCTGTGCAACTAGCTATACCATTAAACCTGGTAATTGGTGCAGCTAACTGCTTCACAAAGAAAAGCTCTTGCAGCAGATTACACCTCAGCAGCGACTGAAAACACAGCATTTAACCACGAAAGACCCCCGGATTTGTTGGAGTCAAAAACAGGGATAAAATGACAGTGAATAGTGGTCTGTGCCCACTGGTTTTAGAAATAGGACTGTTTGCTAACTTTTAGTAGCTGTAAGCTAGCACATATATTTCATCAAGTGACTTTAAAAAAAAAAAATCTACATCCTCTTTTCAGATGCAGATGTTACTTGTTTTTTTGTTTTTTTTTTTTTATCATTTTTAGTGAGCTACATGTCTGCTAGACTAATGTTTTGTTAAAAATGAGCCAAATGGAAAATACTAGGCCCCAACTCCGTAGCCTTGCAGGGCTGTTTGTATTAAAGAGTTAGCACGCCGATTTAAGTAAACAAAATATATAATTCTGTCTATAACTCTGTACCTCTGCTGGATTTACATCTTGTAGTTGTGCAAAAGATGAGATCTATAAACTACAGGTTTGTTGTAGTGTATGAACTTGAGTAGGACTGAATTCTGGGCACATCTTTAAAAAAATAAATAAATAAATAAAAGTTAAACAATTGTGCGATTACCACTGGTCATTATTTTCATGCAGAGATAACTGTGTCCCGTTGTTATAATTTCAATAGCATAGTAAAAAGCCAGACAAATATTTGACTACTTTGTATAAAACCGTTTATTACATTCAGTAATTACCAGTAATAGTGTATGGACTTATATAGAATAGTGTAGTCTACAATAATGACAAACTGTGTCTACTCAGGCCACTGTCAGTTGACAACTGAATGGATATCCAGCTTTTATTAAGTTTGCCTACACTGATGGTAAGATACATGCAAAATGTTGAAAGACTGACAATAAACTGAAAATATACTGTAGTCCTTCACAGAAAGTATTCTGATGTTATTGACATTGTATTAGAATTATAGGCCACTTAACTGTGACAAATACATCATTTAAAGCAGCAGTATAATAGTTTACATAAAGCCCTGACATGTTGCTGGTAATCAGTCACCAAGTATTTCCCATTTGGCATGTGTCAAGTGTCAAGTTTCAGGAAGTGTACCAGTACCCTTGAGGATCACTTACAAGACTCTGGTTGCTCTCTATGTCAGTTTTAAGAGCTGATTAAATCCAGCCTGGAGCAACAAACTGGATCCAGTCCCTGCTCTCTAACGCCACGCAAAAATTCAAGTCCACCTTCTCCTTTGTCACAAGAAATGATCCAGAACAGGACCCGATCATCAGCATCATCAATGACCTCAACTCAGTTCACAGCCGCTGTTTATAGATACCATGAAAATAAACAGCCTACAGTGGTAAATGGCTTTAAATGCCTCATACTATATTCCATATGAGCCTGTAAAGCACATCTGTTTTTCTGTAACATTTACTTTACAGTTGTTGCTTTTTTTCCAGGCGGTGGGGGCTGAATTCAAGCACCACATCACAGTGTCTTTCAGAGCATCAGCACAATCTCTGACATATACTCCGAGACTCAAGAAGCCACCTGTTCGACTAAAGGGCCTGTGGCAGAGACTTACAGCAGACCACCAACCCTACCAGGCGGTCTCAAAGGGGCTAAGAATATATGTGGGCCAGACCCAAGACTGACCAACACAGCACCTTATGACCTCTGGACCCCTATTCAGTCCCATAGTGGAGTGTGCAACCAGGAGATAACACAAATATACCTATCAAACTTTACATATATTCACTTTAATTTCATGGATTTTTTTTTTTTAAGTATGCACACAAGTTGTCGAATGCATCTGACATAAACTGTGGACTGGTGTGTTTTTTTTTGTTTTTTTTTTTACATAGAATCAGTGCTTTTAGAGTGTGTGGATTCCCTGAGGCGGCTCCACCCTACCACTTCAGACAAGCTGCAGCCCCTCCCTCTTATGAAAATGAATCTCATCCATCCCAACAGTTAAGAAAGAAGAAACACTAAAAAAAAAAAAAAAAGTCCTTCAACTCTCTTGAACTGCCCCACAACCAAGTAATAAATCACCAAAAGAAAAAAAAAGACAGTGAATCTACAGTATCTGCAAAGTGCATACATAATTTGGAAACATAAAGTAGGCTGCATCCAATTACTGTGTGTGTCAACTTTAACAACAAGAATCTAAGATGATGTATCCAGGCTTGGGTTGATGTTAAATGCATGCAACTACTTTACAATCCACTCCAGACACAATAAGTGTGCGCTATGAGACTCTTCTCCAAAAAAAAAAAAAGCGCTTTCTTTCATACATTCACCCTCTTTTTGACACTTTGACAAGTTCCACAGTCTCGGGTGGACCAAGCTGCATATATTAGTGCACCAATAAAGGCATTAAGATGAGTTTAGGAGGATAGGAGGAGGGGCAGAAGAGGAAAAAAAAAAACTTTTCTTTGCGCGCAGCTGCTCCAAAGTGTATCCACAAATCTGAGCCGCATCTTACCTGAACTTGCTCGCGATGTGACAAAAAGCAGAATCACCGCTAAAGTGATTTGGGCGTCCCTTATCCTCCGTTTAACTTTCCATCTTATATGGGTATCCATGACCGCCACAGAGAGACGTCCACGGCAAGTGGATTCACTTTTCAACTTGGAGAAACTAATTAGACTTGCAACAACCTCTGGTCAGGACAATACTGGAGAAAAAAAAAGCCAAAAGTCCCAGAGAAAGAAAGAGAAAAAAGGGGGAGGGGGGGTTTATCGTTATTTCTCAAGCAGCCATAAGGGTTTGTTAGTGTGTGTTCCTCCAGCTGGTTGACGGATGGACACACTGCTCCTCTCCTCTTTGCTCTGCTCTACTGTCCTGCAGCGCTGCGCCTCCGATCACAAGTGCTTCCCCCTCTTTCAGTCGTCACGTAGAGCCCCTTCAAGTCCAACGGGGCAAGCAAAAAAAAAAGAAAAAGAAAGAAAGAAAAAAAAAAAAAAAAGAAAAGTCTTCCCCTTAGGCTGTCAGTCAGACCGCGGACAGGAGACTCAGGCAAATCAGAGGAGTCCGTCTATTAGAGCCAGCCCTGTTATTGGCTGAGGGAGGGAGGAAAAGTTGAGAGAAAGTTTCACGCCTACTATTCATGCGCTCTGGAGTTTCACCCTTTAGCACAGAGAGAGAGAGAGAGAGAGAGAGAGAGAGAGAGAGAGAGAGAGAGAGAGAGAGAGAATGTTGAGGACGCTCTAGCTATAGATTATTATCTTCGATTCGATTCGACTAAACGATTATTTGAATAGATGAGGAAAAAAAATTGTAAAAATCTGACAAGACATGAAAATGAGAAACAACTTGTCCTTTATTACAAAAAAAAAGCTGAAACAACACGCACAAAAAGTATAAAAGTAAAAGTATATATACAAAAGATCTTTAACCCTTTCATGCCTGACGTGGCTGTAGTGGACAGGGATTTACAGGTGGGAGTTCTCAAATGCTTTTTTTTTTTTTTAATAGGTTTTACCTTTTTTAAAGCTGTGTATGACTTTCGTCACCAATCTTTCATCAAATCTGTAAAACCAGAGTGATACACAGTAAATTTTGCTGTGTATTTGCTTAAATTAACACTAATTGAGTTCATTTCAACTTTATTCTAGAGTGTTTTTGGTCCCTATGCAGATTGGTGTTAAAATCATGTAGCAAAACTAACTCTACACAGAGGAGTAAATAATTAACACTTGTGTACACTGTCCCCTTGATTTGATGAGTGGGCAGGGCTCTCCGGAGTTGGTTTAACACCACAGCATTCAACAACATGATTTGCCACTGACACTGGGAAGGATCTTACTCAATCTGTTGTTATAATTACTCCAATAGAGTTAACATATTTTTACACTGCATAATTAACACTCGTAAATTTGCTCTGTAACCTAAGGGCATTTTCACACCACATACTCAAGTCTGTATCTGAGTACCCTGGACCCTAAAGTTTGCTTAATTTTATCCATGTGAATGTAACCGTCCTGTGCCTGAGTCCAGTTGAGATGGGTTCAGACTGCCCAGACTCCAGTACGGTACATTACAGTGTGAAAGCGATCTGTGCCCAAGAACGGAAGTGACCTAATCACCATTCCAACAACGGAAATGAGTAAATCACCACAAAACCATAGACTGCGCTCCTGTTGTCTCCTGAAAAAGCCTCGGATCTCCAGGCACGGCTTTGACTTAAAGACAACAGGACAACAGATAGAAAAGTATTACCCGTGAACAGAACAGTCGCTCAGTTGATGATGTAAGGGTTTGTCTTCTTCTGACTTCCACGTTTGTTGGATAGCGACTGAATTCCCTCCACACGCCACCTACTGTTTCTGCCCTGTAACATCCATTCGTACTCGGGTACGGGCCGCGGTACGTACTTGTGAATGTAACATCTGCAGGAAAGGTGTGAACGTACTCAAG
>JAPTYQ010000005.1:31397240-31464210 GCA_029814465.1 Ostorhinchus cyanosoma | reverse complement strand
ATCTATCTATCTATCTATCTATCTATCTATCTATCTATCTATCTATCTATCTATCTATCTATCTATCTATCTAGCCTTTATTTGAATGAGGAACAAAAAGATGTCAGTGAAAGTTAGTATGACAGCAACTGCCCTACGCAACATTTTCAACATTTGTCCTTTAGTTTTTCTTACGTCACACATATTTTACCTCAGCATGAGAACGTGCTCAGCAAACAACAGCGAGACAAGCCACTGTACGGGAAGCAGATCACGGTCAGACAGGACAGGCGTGTGTTAACAGTGACCTGGTCGAGGTTGTGTGTGTGTGTGTGTGTCCAGCTCTACGGGATTCAGAGAATGAGTGTTTGTGAATCGAGACACAGGTTGAGACACAGTGTGTTCCCACAGATATAACAGACTCTCTGTCCACTGGACCTACCTTGTGGGAACTTCGCTTCAAGGCATTGCATAAAATAAATATACAAACACATACACACACACATAGAAAAAAGGATTGTTAGCCGTTTCCAGCTAAACAAGAAGTTGCTATAGAAGCACTTCCTGGACCACCGGGCCTGTCATCACTCAAATGGGGAAGTTGGTATCACAGTAAACAAACAGAAACACCACCAAAACAGCAGTACTGTAAACTGCTGTTATATGCTGTTTAAGAGGGCAGAGCTGAAGGATTGGAGGGCACTGTGTGTGTTCTTCTTTTCTGCTTTACAACCGAGAATCTCCTCAAAGCCTCGACCATGAGTATGTGTATATGAGTGCTGGGGGTCCCTTAAAGAACTGTAACAATCATTGTGGGTATCTGGGCTGTGAATCCAAACCCCAAATTGAGGCATTTGTTTGCCAGGAGGAGGAGAGGGAACAGTTAGAGGTTTGCTCCAGCTGTGGAGAAAACCACAAGACCTCAGCTCTACAAACGGCAGCTCTTTTGCATTACATGGAGAAACTGCAAAAACTTAAACTTGTCATAATATATAAATATCATCTACTCTTTTTAAGGCTACTGACAGGTTACTTTATCAAAACTGCAAACATCTTCATTAGTAATTCAAAGGCACACTTTAAATACAGACAGCACACTTATTTACAGAGTAACAAGCAACTTTGCTTACATACATTTGTCAAACTCTTAAGTTTCTTCTTCTCCTTTGTCTTTTTGATATGATTTACCCTTACAGTGACATTTGTATGGCCTAGGCTACATCAAAAATCCATGCAGTACCCTAAAAAATAGTTGCTAACTGAAGATGTCAAGACACACTACATGGAGTGTAGATGCTTGATATGCTGCTGAGCTCAAGAGCTTTTGAAGCCTAGCGTGTGTCAGAGCACAAGTGTTTTAACCACAAGTTTCGCACAACATTTACAGATACACAGGAAACCCCCCACACACACACCCAGGCAAACACTCACACATCAGTATTTTCCTAACATTCAACAAATTTTCTTGATTTTCGCTATGAAATCACAGTTGATATCACTTTTCATTTCTGAATAATGGAAATGTGAGGCGGTAAAATTAGAGCACTGACCATTGTGCGGCCTTATCATTTTTACAGTGATCTAAAGAGCTATGAGAAAGTGAAAGGAATAAATGCTTCCCAGGCATCCAGCTCTGTGGTCAGAAAGCTACAGTAGGAAATGATGCATTATGTTTAATGTGGTATTAAAGCAACTGAGTGACTGGATAGACTGGCTGGTTTGTGCCTTTTGGCTGCACTTCTCATGCAGTCAATCCAATCCTAATTCTGAACCTTATAGAAACTAATGGTCATTACTGGGGATACACAATCTGATTTGCTCAACTCCAATACCAATTATCAACCTATGGATGATGGGTGGGTGGAGACTGCGGTCATTCTTTAATGTGTAAAAGGATAATCAGACTGGACATGACATATTTCTGTATATCTTTTTGTTTTTTATCTAATGCATATCTAAGCATTGAAGCCATTGTCACAGCCAAAACCAATAATACCAATGCGGCTGTTTTGAGTCAGGATTGCACTACTACCTGGCAATCATTACGGCTCAAAACATAATTCACATACTTTTTCCGAGTTCTCCTTGTTCTCTCATTTTTGTGTTTTCCTCATGAGACCATTACCTGGGAGTGAAATGCGTTGTATTCATCAGATAACAGGAAATGGATACTAGAATTATTATGTGCATGTTCACAATCCTAACATTAGGATGTTAGGATAATTAGGATAGAATTAGGATAATGTAATAATGTAAATGTTTATATGCAGAATCAAGTTGAAACCACTTTTTTGAAGCACTGCAGCTCAACTAAACATTTTTCTTTGTGCAACCAGTGATACGATTCAGATTCAAATGAACTTAATTGATCCCAGGGGAAATCCATGAAAGCCTGCTAGCAGAGTTTTATTTCTTCATACTAAATTCTGTAATGTCTTATATGCTTACATAAATTGCATAACTATAATCAGAAACAAGTCCACTCTTGTTTCCAGACTAGTTTCTTTAGCTGCTATGCCCAGTCTTTCCAGTTGAGTTCAGTGTTAGCCTAAGCTCATTGTGGCCCTTTTGGCTGTAGGTCCAGAATGCAGAAAGGCTCTTTATTCTAGCCTATATTTGCATAATAATCGGCTCTGAACTGTGTCAACTCCGAGCCTGAGATTTGCGCCAACAGCTGATGAAGCAGCAGGAGCACGCGCTGCTGACCCATGATGCCTTGCGGCCGTGGGAGCTGTGTGGGTTAAAGGCTGGGACGCTGAAGGTTATTTTAATTGGTCGTGACAACAGGAAATGACATCAGCAACAGGCCAAGGGGTGATCTGTTTTACAAGTCCTGAGAATGAGATGGTCGGTGCATGTGTATTATAGAGGATATATAATCACCGAAACCTAACCTTATAATGCCAAATGTATCATATTTGATACATGAGATTTGAAGCCCTCTACACTACCAGTCAAAAGTTTGGACTCACCTGTTTTTTTCTTTGTTTTTATGAATATTTACATAGTAGATTCTCACTAAAGGCATCAAAACTATGAATGAACACATATGGAATTAAGTAGTTTAAAAGTGTGACTTAACTCAAAGCATGTTTTATATTTCAGATTCTTCAAAATAGACACATTTTGCTTTTATTGCTGCTTTGCACATTCTTGGCATTCTCTCGATGAGCTTCATGAGGGAGTCCCCTGAAATGTTTCCCAACAGTCTTGAAAGAATTTTCAGTAATGCTGACCACTTGTTGGCCATCTGTGGTCCAAGGTGAGCCCAAACCTTTGACTGGTAGTGTACATGATCAGAAAAACCTGACGTATACAATTAGATACATACAATACAGGGATAATCCACCAGGGGGAGAAATTCATTCACCAGAGGCCTTTCCAGTGACACTACAAGACTGTCATTAATGAGGAAGGAGGCAGAACTTTGTCAGTTGTGAAAAGGAATTACCACTTTGTTAGACATGTTTGTGTTATATAATGTTGTTATTTGACATCGAGACCCCTGTCTTTGAGTACACCTGAAAAGCGCTATACAAATAAAATGCATTATTATTATTATTATTATTAAATATGATACAAAATTGAAACTCATACATGGAAATTGATATTTAAAAACACATTTTTTTGGCTGTTCAGAAGGACTAAAAGGACCAGTTTCAAAAAACTGGAATTTTCTGTCAATGATTTAATGGTTCAGGCTTTACAGGGCTAACAACATATTTATTACCAAGACTGTGAAAGGCCAACACAAGCCCATGTTTACACTAACACACAAAAACACATACAAGCACCAACTTGGACACACACTGTCCACTGTTGCTAAAGCTCATACACAGTGCAATGTGTTTGGTGGCTGCTTTACACTGATAATGAGCACACTGTCCTCCTATCAGCTTTGTTTAGTAGCACATCATGGTGGTGCTCGGACAATGCCAGCCTTTACACACAGCTACACGTCACACACACACACACACGCACACACACACACATACACACACACAATCACAGTTACAGAATTTTTGCTGTCTTTCGATCTCAGCGGAATGACGAGTCAGGACTGGGGGGGGGCATGGAAATGAAGAAGACCAGTGCTAGGTGGGAGAGTGGTGAACAAAGCCAGGCAACTGACAGGAAAAGCTGTGTCTTAAGCGTCGATGGTATGGCACAAGCTTGCGTGATTGGTGGTTGCTGCACAGGAGTGAGATAACACATACCTTTTCCACATCTGCCTTAGTCACATTAATGTCAGCGTCCATCTTCTCAAAGTATTGCTGTGCTCTGTCCGCCTCTTTACAGTCTCTCTCAAACCTTCTTTTACACTGAAAAGAAGGGAAAAAATCATATTTCATTACAATCACATACATTACACCAGTAAGAATTAAGCAGACGACAGTGAATAAAATATGGACATCCTCTGGCGTCTTTGTAGCGTGACCTTTAAAGAAAGCATTATAATGGACGTCACAACATGTACGTATGCGTCATATACATTTCAGTCGCAACGCTGTGTGCGACAGAGGTCAGTATTTGTCACTGACACAGCAATGGGGGTCTGTCAAAGTCTGCAGCCTGCAGATTAAACAAATGTTCATAGTGGTCATTTGTGAACAGAAAAACAAGCATTCATCCAGCCCTCTTTCGACCCTTCTAACTGAACAATCAGTGTTTGTTGGACAAACGTGCACTCTGAACTATGCCTATCTTCCTCACATACAATGGGATCATTGAACATGCAGAAAAGTTGAGGAGGACAAGGCAGTTTTGCTTCTCTCTCACAGTCTTTCTCTTTCCAGTCAAAGGGGCCAGGCAGAGATAAGAGGTAGTGTTCTGTTCAGTCTCTCTTTTAGCTCCTTCACTAAACAAATTGAACACACTCCAGGAGGTAGTCTTAAGTTGCTTTGGGTAAAACATAGCAGAGTTACGGTACGTACAACAGTGTATTTTAAAACTTTGATTAATACAGTTGTGTAATGATGGCTATTACACACAACTACACTGTAGGAGTGTATTCAGATCTTTGTGTTTTCTGTAATAACATTATAGATACTCATCATCTATTTCATTATTGCTAACATTCCGCCACTGAGGGATAATATGAAATAGTAAATAATTTCGTTGATCAATTACTTTGAGCTTAATGTTTACTTCAACGATCATCCAATTATTACAGATGGCGAAAATAGTTTATGACAATGCCCAGTTTTGGTTTGTTTTTTTATTTCTTTCGAAGAAGTTGATGATACCACTCATTTAATGGGCAAATAGTTTTTTTCTGCTCCAGGCTATTATTACATCGGCCATTAAAAATGGTTCAACTTCTGTTTTTCAGTGCTTTGGATTACCCCACATAAAGGCGAATTTCACGTGACATGGTAATCTGAACTATAAATTTGATACAGAGGAAAACACAAAAATTTAGCTTAGAAAAATAAGTGTAATATTTCAGTTAATGTTCTACAACTTACTGGTAGAGTAAGTGGGAGTTCCTCATATGCACATATGGGGCAGCAGCTGAATGTCATCTGAAGTTGTTTAAGTCTGCTGTCATGATTTTATAGTGTGTGGAAAACAATTGCACAAACTCCTGCAAACCCTTTTAATGCTAAAAGAACTCTGCCATTGGCCTTGAAGTTACTACTTTAAAAACTTCAATTTTAGAAACAGCCCATTGCGTAGCATTTTCTGTATCTCCGTAAATATCCATGGAGCCCCTCCATCCCCTGACAGAGACAATGCAACTCTGTGGGAAACACTGTAACTGTTTTGTACAATTATCTCATTCTTGTAAGCTCTTTACAGTGTGTAAACAAGCTCAAAGAAATGTCACATTGTGACGAGTGATAAAAATAAGACGAGATCCCTCAGGGCTCTTTACAGCACCCTCTGATGATTTTTTTTTTCTTAAGAAACCGATATTTTGACACCTCCTGTAAATCCACTTTATATGACTTCAGTTTACAGATGCCTGATGCGGCACAAGCTCTGGCATCATGTGGGACTAATGAGATTGACCAGCCATCATGTTTAGTGTCACTCATTATTATGCCTGGAGAAATTTAGGTCAATCGACCATCTCTGGGTCATTTCGAATAAATAGGTCATGCTTTTATCCAATCAATCTGAAATGGGAAGCTTTGGTATAGAATAAATATTCCTATATAGAATAGATACTCCTACAGTACCTGACAGAACATATAACAAATGTAGAGGCTCCTTAATTTGAGACTCTTGTTATGAGTAAATAATCATGTTAAAATCCATTAATGAATACAACAGAATAGAATTGCATGTCATCCATACAGCAAAACTGCATTCCCTGTTGTATTAAAACTGTTCCATACATATCAGCACACACATCCTTCCATCCTTCCTTAAATGGGGTCACTCACCGATTCCAGCTGCTTCCACGAGCTTTCAATGTGCTGCTGTGCCTTACGTCCATCATGGAAATGCTGTCGAAAGAGTAAAAAAAAGAGAATAACATTATCAGCTATTTATCAAAAATCTTTTGTATGTACAAACAGGAGGCCTTGACCTTGATATACCAGGGATGATAAATTATGCACAGGTGGAGTTTCAACCATATTACTATACTTCTACTATGACAGGAAAGTATTAATGAGAACTCTAAATGTAGGGCGAATTCCAATAGACACTATAGTAACATTAAATATTATGAACGCATACCCCACTGGCTTAAATCTCAGAGATTTATACGAGCTGAAGCAGATGGCTGTAAGTCTATTTGATTAAAGAGTAACCAGATTGGATCCCTCCAGCTTCAACACAGGTGCACCAATACTTTACAGCTCAAGAGAAATGGTGTAATTTCAACAAACCAATATAGAAATACAGCTTTAAAAAATGAAGTTTTGAACAGAGTAGAGATTTCATTGAATTAAAAGGTCAACTATGATACACTCAAGTGGCCACTAATGGTGAAACAAAGCAGAACAGATGCTGCTTTTATAAAACTGCAGTCACATGTCGTGTGCTGAGCACTGTGCTAATAACAGGGTTTGTTAAAAACTTCCAGCTGCATCATTTTGCGAATATGGCACTGATTTATGAACTGAGTACGTGAGACAAGGAATATTTAAACAGTACCTGACAGCTTTGCAAATAGCGAGATAAATGTGGTCATCCCTGTAAAGTAATGAGGCTTACTGACTCTACACTCCATGAGATAAAACTCTGAATAGCCAGATTCTCTAATCTGGGGGGGACAGACAGGCCCAGATGGATTTTGGCACTCCTGTGGGTGGCATATTGTACAAAGTTAAGCGGCAGCTGCTGGTCTAAACTCCTACATCACATACGCTGCGTGTTGTTGTAAAAGGCCTCACTTAGCCTATCCCGCTGCAGGGAACTTGGCCCCAAAGGAGGATCTCATCTCTTTACAGAGCTCCATGACATTCAGAGCCAGATGCCTGGAAGTGATTCCCTACCTAATCTAATCTTCTGTTCGTTTTAAATGAGTTTGTGATACCTTGTGGCCACACTTGTAGGGCAGGCAAATATATTTTTTTGCATGAAATTGAGGTGTTCTATTAAAGATCTACATGAGATGAAAACAGCAGAGAGGCTAGACTATGAATGGGGTATCCCCTGGTTACGCAGGCTGCGGAAGCTGAGGTCAGTAGCTGAGCTGAATATCGATGTTGTCCACTGCCATTCAATAGCAAAACCAGGCTATTATAAAGAACAGAAAGCCGTTGCTTGTACTTTTCTGGCATTTCAACCCTTTGGACAACACAAGGAAGTTCTCAATATTCTCACAATCACCCAAGCAGGAGATGTGAAATTCAGGCCGTTACATGCATTCCACCTGAATAACAATAGACATGAGAGTATTTAGAGAGAATGTGGGCTGGCTTGCCTCAGGTAGTAACACTTCTCACTTCCCAAAGTTTCTAGAGAAGCTAAGTAAAATAAGGAAGTGATTCAGTGTTTCAGGGGAAGTATTGAGGCACTAACAGAAAATGGGACATTGTGGAGCTGCTGAAGTGGTGTCGGTGTGTAACTGTGCATCTTGGTTTTTCAACTACTGTTACATCTGTGACATTTAAATATCTGTTAGATAGAAACCTAGAAAAAAAAACAGCTAAAATATCAGAATTTTCACAAAGAGATACAATGAGAAAGACACGATTAAAGCTTTTTCACAAAACACAACAGACTGAGTGACATCATTGTTACTGTGGAGCATTCTTCAAGCTAAATATTTGTCTCCATAACAACATTTCAGAAAAATATCCACATGTTGTCTGTTATCAACAAATCTTCCATCACTATTAAGATAAATCATGCTGACAACACTCTCTAAACAGCTCTAAGGTGTTTATAAAATGTGGCTGGGGAATGACCATCTACTGAATATAATTTTTGTTATTTTTTTTTACCAAATGAAGCTGAGATGAAAGAGCTGATTCACTTTCAAACATTATTAAAATAAATAAATACAACAAATAAATAATAAAAAGAAGAAACACAACCTTGTTTATGACTAAACATCATCTGTGATGCAGGTTTTCTGTATTGAAAGTCACAGATCAGATCGCAGTGATATGGATTACATGAGATATGCCTTGTTTTCCCTCCACACATCCCCCTAAGAAACATCATGTGAGACATCATGGGCTATTGCACAGATTTCTGAGACACTGACATTCCCATTTGCCCAGATATTTAAAACAGATTCTTAACCCTCTAGTCAAACTCAAAATATGTCAATATATTAAGTTTTATAAGAGTGTGACTGGAATATATCATCACTGCCACATCTACATAATTCATTTTCATAGTCTGTGCTCGTATGCATCTCCTGGTGCAACACATAGAACCATACTCCCACTGGGAAATATAAATCGTGAAGCACAGCCAAGTCAGGGAGAGAAAAAAGGACAACAGTGGTTACTATTTACTGTCTCCTCTATCTGTTTCTGCTTTAGAGTGTCATCCTTGTAGCAGACACCACTCTGAGATAAAACAGACATGCTCTGTGTGACTCACATGTTGTCACATCCACCTCTGGGCCTGGTACGCATTACATTCACAGACTATGCAATAAGCTTTGAGCAAAACAAAACAAAGACACAAGCCAAAAGAAGGAAAAATCAACAAACAGGCAGAGGAAAATCGACAAACACCAGTAGAGCGATTGTAGTTTTGAGTGTGACGAGGTGCAGTTGCACATCTGCATGCGCAGCTCTAACTGATCTGTAAGTCATTCATTGAGATGACTTGGTTCGTAGGAATGTGCACCTGCAGTCCTGTGCAGTTGTCAACACATATATAATCAACATATACTCCAAATAGCACATAGGAGATACAGGGAGTGGAGACACCTTTTAAAAGGCTCCCCTACGACAAGTTCAAACCATCAAACAAGGGTGATAGAATTAGTCCTGTCATAACTACTGCATAATCGCCTCATTGTAATTACTACGCTAACGGTGCTAACGGTGATTAGTTTGCATAATCCTGATAACCGCTTCCCTTCACCTGTATGATGGCAGTAGGGTGAAACTAACAGATAAGACTTGATTTATTATCGTTACCTTATAATATAAACAATTTCTGTGATATTTACTGTAGTCGCCAATTTCGACACAGTGACAGTCCCTCTGGATTGAGACGTACACGATGCCACTGAGGGAAAATCCTCTTATCCATTCCGCCTGTCCGTTGCCGATTCGTCTTTCCCTTCAAGCTCAAGAAGGGATGTGAGGCCACTCCAGAGACACACTGTTCTTACACAGTGCTAACTTCTTTCCCCTTTGCCTCTAAGTGATAAATGGGTTGAGTATCCTCTGCCAAACCCACCTAAAGATGTTTTATAGCACGTTATGGTTTTCAGCTGACTTCTCCGTAAATGCGCTGATTATTTCCCAGCCCTCCTAGCTGAATTAGATGTCTCTTTTTTTTTGTTTTCTGGCTAGATGAAGTTGTCACATTGTAAGCAGGATAAGACAAGCAGAACTTCCCCCAGCAATGAAACACATTATCATATGTGCTGGAATGTGGTTTTATTCGGAGATACACTGATCTAACTCTGCTGGACATCAAAAGTGTATCTAAATGTTCAAAGTGTTGTATAAATAAGCAGGCTGAAGTGTTTAAGCCTTATTAAAGAACCTAAGCCCTGTGATCAGATGCCTGACAGAATAGCAAACATGATTCCTCAGCAAAATCACAGCCGAGTTAGACTTAGGCTCCTGATCCCATATTAACCTAGCCCAGTATTCGTCATTGTATATTATAACTACTAAGTAATAAACAAAGGGGAAGACAGTTTATTCTTGGATACATTATTGCCATTCCTTTATCATTTAGGTCTGATGTGTTGTTCTAACATGACTGACCTACAACACTTTGGTATTAAAAAAAAACAACCTGCCTGCTGGTAAAATCTGTTAAGACAACATTCTTGGCCTCACCTCCCATGTTACCCTGTGTTGAGCTTGGCATGGGGGTCACTCAGGGAAACAGCAGAGGGGGGTGGGAGACTTACAAAACAACCCCACTGGAGAAACTAATAAGGTATTATTTCTTTCTCCTTCTGGGTCTGTATCGTGGATTTCACCTGTCCAATACAGTAGGCCCCTCACCCAGTCAGGAGGGGCGGGTTCTGACCCTCCTCTAATCCCACTGTCTGGGTCTGTCTGCACAGCTTTGTCTGACATAGACACAAATCAAAAAGCTACAACACAGTCAACACTGAGTGGTGCTTAAATATTCATGTGACTGAAACCAGAGAGAAGACAAATGACGGGAAGCTGTGGAAGTCATGATTACTTTACAATTACAATATCACTAAACACTTTCTCCTGTATAAAAACACTGGATTTCTTTTAACTATAAAAAATGCTTTAAACTTAAAAACAATGGGAACAAAAGGAGTTTAATGGGATACATTTACCCTGTGAGGGCACTGTTCTGACTGCAGCTGAAAAAGCATTTGCTCAGTACTTTCAGATAAAATGATCTTCTGTTCTCGAGAGATACAGAACGTTATGAGGGGAAAACCCCCAGCGTTGGAGACACATGACACGGTAGTCATAATATCTGCTGCAAAAAGAGATGCTGAAAAGAAAAAAAACATTGTATGCTCTGGTTGTGGAAGAGGGGAGATAATGTGAGAGGCAGAAGAGAAAAAGCGATAAACTAATGTAATT
Source organism: Ostorhinchus cyanosoma (assembly GCA_029814465.1). NCBI lineage: Eukaryota > Metazoa > Chordata > Actinopteri > Kurtiformes > Apogonidae > Ostorhinchus > Ostorhinchus cyanosoma. Next base: position 31,453,051 of record JAPTYQ010000005.1, on the reverse strand, counting down.
AAAATGGAGAATAAACAGAGGAAACACAGAATAGGGACAGGGAAAAGTAAGAGGAAGGAGGAACAAGGGTGTCAAAGTACCATCCTGCAGCTGGGTAAAGGGCTCACCAAGGACACGTCATGACATGGGCCAAATTCGAAACATTCAGAGACCAGTGCCATGGCAAAACGAAGCCAAGAGAGCAAACATCTCTAGGGGAGCAGGATGATTCCCCTTCCGGTACGCTGGAAATCCCCCAATTCTGTGTGTGTGTGTATGTGTGTGTCTGTGTGTGTCTGCTACTGCCCCAAATCAAATGGGATTCTTAGTAACGCAAGCTGGGACTTCCTGTATCAATGTAATGAACACAGCATCAATGAGGTCAGCAGTTGCACACATGAGCATATACTCTAAAAACATCACTGTGCCTCTGACCAGCCCTCTGGTTTTGGTTTTCCACTCCAGTTCCCTCAGCTGTACTTCCGTGACACAAGAGGCCATGACAGAATTTTCAGAAAGTCCTTTTTTCCAGCTGGGTAGCTCTCTCTTTGCTCTTCCACAGCTCTATAGATTTAATGGGCACCACACTGTTATCTATGAATCATGCGCTGCAGGTCCATTGCCATTCCAGTTTACTTTATAATGGTGAGGAAAAAAGTGACTTCAGCAGTTAAGAATAGTGTGTGGTGCACCAATCTTTGTTAGTTGCTTTAAAAGAAAGAAATAAGCCTGTAATGATAGAGAGGCAATGACTTTGTTCCATAAAAAGGACTCAGCCAATTGCATTCTGCACTTCTGGCAAGCCTTTAGGTGTATCTATATTTATTCAGCAATGACCTCAGCTCATGGACCATGGAGTACGCTCAGGAAACGAACTACTGAAATTCTTCTAGGCCAGTGCGTCTCTTTTCTACATTTTCTACTGTAAGTAAATGTTTAATTTAAAGATGATGTGAACTGAGCAGCAAAAAGCAACCTGTCTTTTTCTTTACACACACAAAAGCCTCACAGCTCAACGTTATTGAAAAATATAAGCGATGTCTCACTGATTTTCTCTCGGTCTTGAGTTCCTGCAGGTAGCGTGACAGCTCGCTGATGATTTGAGCCGTCAGGTTCTCGGCTATAACCTCGTGTTGACCCGCGTAGTCATTTAACTCATTAAGTGTCGTCAAGAAGGCTCGACAGAAGGTGTACCTGGCGAGACACAGGAAATGAGTTAGAGCACAGAGGACCTCGACGGGGCAACTGCATTTAAAGCGTAATAATCATACAACAGATCTGAAACTTACTTGCTCTCTTCCTCTTCTCTTGAGTTCTTCTTGGGTTGATACTTCTTTGATAAATTCCTGTAAGTAAGCGTAAAGAATTGAGCAAGGTCAGATAGTTGGGGTTTTTTTTCAATACATTTCCTAAGAGCACAAAGATGGGTAGCACTGCCCCCATTTCCATTATATTTTCCTGACACTGCCCTTATGGACCTGCCAACGGATCATCCAGCACAGCATTCAATTCTGCAGAGTGCTTTCCACTCCTTCTACTACATCCCCATCCCTCTCTTCAGGTCATAAATCATCGCCTAAGGAGTATGCATGCAGCAGAGCCAGTCACCAGAAACAAGCATGCTTTTCTTTTGGTGCCATTGCCCTTGTTTTGACTGCAGCTGCATGGAGGTGGCACGAGATGGTTGCAGAGTGGACAGAAAGAAACACGTGTACGGTGGAGAATATATCTATAAGTGTGGTAAGAAACCATGCTGTGGCTTTTAACATCTGGCTTTACAGCTTGTTTTTGTTGTATGACAAGGTAAAGGACATGTCAAGCTCATTTCATGATGACAATGCGACACACACACACACACACACACACACACACACACACACACACACACACACACACACACACACCACCTGACTATGCTGCTGGTCGCTCTGATGAACGCTCTGTCAGCACAACATAATAACATGCACTACGCACTGATGGGTTTGGATGTATATAGAATACTTCAGCCTTTATGATGCTTTGTCTAATTAAAGAGCATTGTTGTCAAGTTAAAAACTAACAAGCAAATGGTATGCACAAGCAGCAACCAAAACACATCTCATGAACTGTTTTAAATTTAAAGGGGTCATATTTTGCTAAACCTACTTTTATTAGTCTTTGGTTCTTTTATTTGTGTATTTGGACCCAAATAGTTCATAAAGTTTGAGTTTGAACCCTCCAAGTGCTGCAAAGCTATCTTTATATTTCTTTTGGCAAACATTAAGTGGATTTCTACAACCTGTTTTGAATTCCTTCTTAATTTGTTATGTTTTATAACTAGTTACATCACGACATTTGCACATATAAGGTCAAGACTTCTGACGAACATTTCTCCAAGTACAGCACAACTGTTTATCAGCAGCAGTGGTTGTAGTCCATACTGAAAATATGTCCAAACTTCGAGCTGATTATCTAAAATGTTCAGTTGTTGGTTGTATTCAGGAACACAAGTGGTTGAACGGGACAGAGCAGCATGGCCAACAACCTGGAGGGGGCGGGGCCTGAAGTGGCTCATGTGCATTTAAAGGGCCAGCGCTCAAAACAACCTTTCTGGTGTCATTACTCAGAAATAGGGTTGAAGATGGAGCTGTGGAGTTGAATTAATGAAGAATTCAGACCTAGCATAGCATTTACAGTTTATGTAGACCACCGGGAAATGTTTTAAAATGCATAATTCCATTTGAAAAAGCAAAATATCACTTGTTTAAGAGACACAACAAATTACAAAGTAATGAGATGCATGCATAACCTTTTTCCAATTCAAAATTATGTTTTCATTAAGGTTTTATTTGGAGTTACTTAAACTGTTCTCATTTTGCTATAATTTATGGTTGCATTACTTATTTTACTCATATTTTAGATTAATTTCCAATATTGTTGCAAACTTTTCTGTCAGAGAAACTATATGCAATATTTCTTCACTGAAATACTGAGAAATTACCTAAAATTAGTTTGGAGTTTTGGAATAAACAGTTCTGATGTTATGCAAAAGATTTTCATTGCCAAGATACATTCTGAATTTTTTCACAGCCAAGAGCAATGGAAAAAAAAACCAGAAGGAAATATGAAGTTTTTCCAAGCTTTTCTTTTATGCTGGTGAATTTGATAATGAGTTACCATTTGTTGATCCACAGTTGAAACTAAACTGTGACAATTCTGACCTTGTTTGGACGATTCCAAACAGATCTTTAGTTCAGCTACTGACAACACAACCTATACAGAAAACAAAGGTGATTTATAGTTCTACTGTGGCTGTTTTCTGTCTAAAACAGAGCTAAGCTAATAGAGCTACAATGTAAACTATTAGCTGATGCACCAAGTGAAGAACATGAGACACAATGTTATTTTCACTGAGATTGTTCTGAGCTTTGTTTTGAATGACAAAATTTGATAACATAATATAAATGTGTGCAAAAAAATAAGCTTCACACTTGATTTAGTGCGTGATACAGTCTGTGGAGATGTAGCATTGTTTTGGTAGCTGTGAGTGTGTTCTGGCACGCCACAATAGTTTAGTCAATACTATCATACTACTTAAACCCCTTGATGTGTTAGAATCAATATTTAGTGTTATTTAAAATACTTTTTTTTGACGGATGTTACAACAAGCGAAGGAGAAGAGTTTTAAAAGAAACATGACATGGTATGTGTGGACACAACAGGAAATTACATCATTTTTCAATTTAATACGGGTTAGAGGGTAATTTATCATAATAATGAATATATCTGTAAATCAATGTAATATTTATGTTCGTCACCCTGTTTATGGAATGACCTGTCATGTCATCTCGCGATAATAAATAAACAAATCATCGCATTTGTGATTTAATGGAAAAACCGACTTCACGCACTTGTTTTTTTTTTTACATTTAGTAAACATCAGTAAAGGAAAAGCCACTACTGTCATTCAAATACACCTGCCCACTTCTACTGATTATTCATTCAGTCAGGCAGTGGTATGTGCCCTACTTTTAAGATCATAGCACTGTGCTAAATGCCTTTGCTTGCACATGCTGTTAAAGAGCATGCTTAATTCCTGCTAAAGTAAATAATGCATGTGTTGAGGAAAAATACTACATGTAATGTGTGTCTGCACTAAATCCAGCTTGCACTGTCCATATCCCCCACGCCTCCATGCCTCTCCTCCCTAGTGGTGTTTGCACTGTTGCTAGGCAGATCAGTCTGTCTATCGCTCTCCTTGTCCTTCTCACCCCATCTCTAATTATAGCAAGATCTCCCACTCACTCATTCATTCACTTGCAGCCAGATGTCATTTGTCACATTGTATTCGTCCACTCACCTCTATGCCACATTTAACTCATATGACAACCTTTTGGTAGGGACTTGCACTTAATTATGAGGGTTAAGCAAGCACTACGAGATATCAGTTTGGATATATATATGTGCATATGCTTGATCAGTCCGTGTCTCTGTACGATAACGCTAGATACTGCAGAAACCTTGGTGTTTGTGCATACGATTGTAAGCGACAGGAGAAGCAAGAAAGGCCAACACTTTTTTCACCCTCATCCAGTCTCTTTTGTTCGCAGGGCTTTATTCCCACTGTGTTATGGATTATACCAGACTGGAATTTGGGGGAGGAGGCGGCATTAATGCATTGCCCTGCAATGACTAGACTGGAGCATTGTGCATGTTTACACCATTGCATTTGGAGAGGATTATTCATGGATTAGTGCTGTGTGTAGTTTAGTATGGTGAAAAAAACGTTAAAAAGTAGAGTAATGGCCAAAGAAGACCTTCAATAACCAAGGAATGTGAGAATGTTTGCATTTCCTACAAATCATCTAAATAATTCTATGTTGCTCATTAAAGCCACAGAATGTCATTTAAACAGGTGGTGATTAATAATATGCATTATCCTACAACAAGATTGGCTCTACAGGAATTTTAAACTGTATTAAATGTTGACTTGCAACATGAAAAAAGTGAAACCAATACATTTAATTACCACCCAACAAAGCCAGTATTAGTAATAAAGGATCAGTGAACTAGCATATTCATACAAAATGCAGTTTTTATTAATGTAATTCATTACATTGGTGAATTTCCTGTTAATACATATTAGAAAAGGCCCCAAAAGACAGGAAAAAAACTGAGGCTCAAAATCTGACCAACATAAGAGGACAGATGACAGAAGAGAAGACTTTATCAAAGGGCCAATTCCATTACTTTATTAGATCTAACAGACCTGCATTGCCTTTGGTTTGAACTTGCCTAATACATTGAACCTGATTCTTGTGTTAAGTTGATTATAGGATAATTAGTCCTTAGGTATAGTCAAGTAACACCATAACAAAGGCATACAGTGTGTTGAAAACCTAGAAAAACCTTATGACTCACGCCATCCTCTCCCGATTGCCTCATTCCTGCTTCCTTTAACAAGTGTGCCAGTGTGCATGTGCAGGTGCATGTGACTGTGCATGAGTGTGTCTACTAGAGCTACTAGAAGAAGCCCAACCTAACACTGGACTCTCTATACAAGCAAGGTGATATAAATCATCTATACTATATGTTGAGGAAAGGCTTCAATGATACTGCTATACTTTTGTCTACAATACTGTAAACCAATGCTGAATAATTGGATTATTAGATACCTATATATATATAATATTGTGTGTGTGTGGCTACGGGGGCATATGTGTCCAAGATGATAGTTAAAAACCAGAAAATACCAACTGGGGCAGTTTGTATAAATCTGAAACCTTACAAAACATATAGGTATTTTCCATTTTTTAGACTTTAGTGCAACTCTCCAGGCTTTGGGGACAACCTACGTGGAGGGTGTCAAAATCAACTATATATGACTTCGCTTTAATGACAGATGTAATGATTGTAGTTGATCTCAAGTGGGCTGTTTTAGCAGTTTTTTAAGTTTCTTTCCAAATTTTTGACAACACATATGCTAATGGTCCAAAATCCTGCGATGTTATACTATTTTACTGAAAACTGTACAATTCTCCATGTAAAAACATCTGCAAGAGTCTTCCACAAACTCAAAGACAAATTAAAGCACACGGTAATAATGGTATACGAGGGTCTGTGATGCATTTCATATTTTAAAAAAGTATCCTACAGCGACCCAGCAATGCATATTTGTCCTCTGGAATGGACAAGAGTTTCACAGCTTTACTTGACATTTCTGTTGAATGTGAAAAGTTCAGGGGTGCCGGCATGTAAACACAGACAGCTAGTCCTATTATCTCAAGCTGACTTTGGTCTCCAAAAGAGGAGTGCTTAAGTCTCTGTGGGGTCTGTTGCTATGGGAATAATGGATTGGTACTGGTTAATCACTATGAAATTGGGGGCTGGGGTCATCGCTTAAAGTATTAGCTATACTGCTGGGGTTCTTTAAGGATGAGGATTGTGGATTTTGGCTGGGGTATCGCCTACTTAGCGGGTATCCAGAGGGCCTTAGGAGATGATGGCTTCCGTACAGGACTGCTCACGCTACCACCACTGCATTTGAAAATCACTGAGTGCATCAAAACAGTGTGTGTATTGAGGGTTGAAGGAGAGGGGGGGGAAACTGGGTCAGACCTGGGGTTGATAAAGCTGATACCTACTCGTCTCTATGGAAACACAAGCTCCACCCCCTCCCCCTACAACCTGACTTCCTCTTGCCTGAAGCACAAGTCAGCAACAACAGCACACAGCCATGTATGAGGAGGGAGTCTATGAGCACAAAAGGAGGGAAAGACGGAGGGAGGGACGAGACATCTCTACAGGTCAACAGCCTGCTTATCCAGTTGTGTATCTGCAAGAAGCAAACCTGCTCCTCCCAAGAAAAATAGCAGAGCAACTACCAAAATATGTGAACATATTCCAATAATTAACATGACCGTGTGGAACATCCCCTGTGGGAGTTCTTGTCAATTTTGCCTTCCACAGCGAGGTCAGAGGTCAGGGTCAGCTACATAATGAGCTAGTAGAAATTCAATCTCTCATTTCAAGGACACTTCAATAGGTCAAATCTAGTTTTTTTTCCCTCTTGAGCCATCTGGATGAAAAAGTTAACCTAATTACACCCCCCAGCCATATACGGATCACAAGTCAGCTTAGGTACTCACCTAATTTGTTTTGCATAGTTGATTTCAATCTCTGATCTCTCCTTGACAAATTTGGTGTACTTCTCAACAAATTCGATCCCCCACTGTGTATGTTTCTCCAAGTTGTCAAACTGATCCTGCAGGAAACAAAAAGACAGAAAAATCAAACCAGATGATTCAATCGACAATACACAAACAGCGTAATGAAAAATGTCACCTACAATTGAGCACTTACAGTTATTGATTAGTGCAGTGAAAAAAAAACTACTGACAATCATGTCAAACAAGCCAATGTAATAGGGCAATGCTGTTTACAGAGACTGGTAAATGTTGCAAATTTTGTTTTTAAGACTTCTGCTAATAATAGGCCTCATTTCCAGTGGGAGTATTACCCATCTGGCTCCCTTCAACCACAGTATTTGTCCAAATACGTGTTTGTTCTCAGTGACTGGTCAGGCAGAAGTACCTTACTATCAACTCCCAAACATACAAGAAGAAATTACAAACATATGTTGAAACGAGTGATGCTTTCTGCGCCACAGACAGATATGACCCTTTTGTAATTATTTAAATTTGCTGATGTGATAAAGTGAGTTCTGATACAGAAATACATCGGGTATCCTTAAGTGAGGTCTTTCACAGCAGGTTAAGAGCAGTTCATTGTAAAAACAGGCACTCACAGCCTACATACTGATAACCAAATACAGCTGTTCAGGCTGAACTCATTATTCAAGATTTGCTCATGACTTGTGAGGAAAAAATGAGCCACTAGTTGGCTGAGGTCACTTCTTTTTTGAAATTCATCAGGTCACGTTAACTTAAAGGAACAGCCATGATGATGACAGAGACAAGCCACAAGCTATATTTACAACTGTAGCTATATTTTAAAAGCATTTTAAAGAAGAAACAAAAGTGACCTTAGTGCAGCTCCAACAGGCTCCCATGTTCTCCTCTACCATGTCTGGAGTCTTCCTGAAACTGGCTAATAGTTTCTTCAGCACGACATACAAAAGCTGTCTAGTGTCTGCTCGCAAACGTTCATCTGACTGACTAAGCCATACGCATATACAGCTTCAAGCATCTCTGCACCAAAACCATTTCAATAAGAAAGACACAGGAAGCGGTTGTGGTGATGAAAAGTCTGAGAGTTATTCAAGAGTGTATAGGACTATATACTGTTGAGCTATTCAGGGTTTTCAGGTACTTTCTTTTAGTGTGGCATTCTGCTTGAAGTTTGATAATGCTAAAAATATCAATATAATATGCTATTGTTGCTATACTGCAGCCACATGATGACGTATATGAAGAGTGATGCAATCTTTTGAACACCTTTGAAATGCAAATTATAGTATTCTCAAAGTGAATGATTCCCACTTGAAGTACTCAGAGAAAACAATAGAGAGTGCTTTGAGTGAGAGGGACTTTCCAGTTTGCATTGTTAGTCAGTTTCAATGAGTGATCATTCATAAACAAAGCGCTGAGTGGAAGAGATAAAAGAAAACAATTAATGAAATAATGAATCAGCCTTTAAGTCTCATCACTGCCTTTTGTCTTTGCTCTGAGTTTCTCTGTCAGCAGAATCCTACTCTGCTCGTTTTGGAATAAGATGTTTCTTGATGCCAAAGAGGAAACTCACTCTTACACCCATGTGCCAATTAATCCAACAAAAAAAACCAAACCCATCTGTAGTTATCACCACGCAGCAACAAAACAATCAGCGTACGTCACCGCAGCTCCATCATGAACATAAAACCCTCCCCTTCCATGCACACTCCTCCACACACATAACTCAGATTACCCTTTTCTGCAGGGGCACCATCTTATCCACTCTATCCCTGTGTGGATTGTGTTTTCTGTTAACACATCCAAATCCAAAAAACGTGCATCCAACTTGTCCTCCTCCAGAGCAGCACAACAAAGGCTGAGGTTAGGTTAGTGAAGGCATCCACAAGAACGTTTCCCAGGTATCCAAGAGCTGATTACTGACTGAGAGCGTGGCTGAGTTGGGAACAATGTCCCCTGACCTCACTCCCACGCAAGAACAAAGGAAACGGCCCAAAAAATGTAGCAAGCAATTCCAGACTGTCCAAAAGGAGCGAGAATTCCAGAGCGCACGGGAGGAACTGACGCGGCACTGGCTTGTTCGCAAATGCACTGTGCTTCTGAGGCCACGGCTGCCCACAGCATTCAGGCTGAATGCTCCATCAGGCGTAAGGTGGAATAAGTGGGATGTGAGAGGAGGATAGTGAGAGAGTGCACAGACAGAGGGAGGGGACTTTGAAATGGGTAGAAATGACAGAGGAGGCGGGATTACATGGAAGGGGATTAGATTTACAGGGTGTGGGTGTTGGTGGCAATGGCAGTGGTGGTGTTGGCCCATAAACCCAAATTAATGGGTTATTTAGTAAAAATCTAATAAGAATTAAAAAACAGAAGTGGTTTAAATGTGCACCATGATGAGTCATTCTAAAGGCATGAATATTTGCTGAGTATGAAAAGGCAGGTATAAAAGGGAAAATTCATCAACAGAGCTTTTCTCCCAGAGACAAGACGAAGAGCAAATTAATAAATTATGAGACACAGAGTGGGAAATATCCAAGAAAACAACACATTACATGAACTTGTGTTAGGAGAGTCTTCCAGTCTAGATGCACCTTAAATCACCCTGATGCCCTTATACTTCTGAGGAAAAAAACATATTTACAACTTCTGTTTTAAAATGATAGTGATCTGAAAAACTAGAGTATTGAACCTTTTCCAGAGGTTGGTACTACACTGACCAGACTGTAACATAATCGCTGATTGAATTTATTTTATACAATCATAATAATTGTCTCCTAATAGTTAAATGAAAAGAACAATAATGTCTTATTTGATCAACATTCCCACTTAGGATGCTTTGATATATTGGCCAGATATTGAGTATTTATTATTATTCAAATGTGCTGATAGTCAATATAATCTGTATAATCTGTATAAGACGACTTTTTTCACTGTTTGCCCTGTTTTTTTCATGAAGTTCTATGTTTGAAGATAATATGATAAACTGCTGAATCTTCATAATGAGGATTTCTTTGATGGGGAGGGTACATAACAAAAACAAAATAAAGACACCAATATTAACATTGGCGTTGGCATCTTCAATCAGCCAAGAATTTTGCAATATATGCATCCCCAGTTTCCCCATCATTGTCTCCTTTTCACCTCAAGATGCTTAATTTCTACTGCTTACTGTCATTACATCACAACAGTGATTTCTTTGTATATTTTTGTTATTTATGAACAGTATATGTATTAAATTAAGTATTCCATTGTTACTTATATCACACTAGTGTAATAAAAAGTACATTTCTCCACTGTGAGACGAATAAAGGTTTATCTTATCTTTATCTTAAATGCACAGAAAGACAAAAATACCTTTATCTGATGTTATTTATACATTATATAATATGATCAACTAAAACTTCATTATTGTAACAGCCCTATTTCATACAAGATTTTGCTCTACGCATAATTCAGGGTAGTGGTTATGTTTGTATGCAAATCCTCCATCATGAATTATCCTATTCACACAGTTGGCTGAGCAGTTACTTCACTCATAATCTAATCAGCACAGGACTTTTTTTAAACCTCCTCTTATGGCCCCTGTGTACAATGGACTAATAACTCTTCCTCCTTTGTGCGCTTCCATTCTGTCATCATCTGCCTCTGACACCTGACCTGGTTCCTGCAGGAGGGAACTAGCAGGGGTCCCTTCAGGAGACAAACGACCCCAACTCTGGTTGTTATTTTTAAGGAGCTCTCTATGATGAACTATTGTGGTAGAACATGAAGAAAATAAATAGAACTGTGCAGCTAAATATTTTTGTATTTATTATCCAGGAAATGGGGAACTGATTCAAACACAGAACAAAGGAAACATTTAACGGTTACTAAATATACGTGGGTTCCCCAAGTGCAATAAGAAAACAAATACATGCTTGTTTTAGCTTGAGCCTGCTGACCTCCAACCTCTCTTAACTGGTGAGTGGGATTATGGTGTGTTTTAATGTGTTGAACTGCCAGTTAATCTGTGCTCATACACATAATTGAACAATTCCAGGTCAGCTGACAGCCCAGTAACCTGCATCACCACCACACTAACCAGTTTTGCATTATCTTAGACAGGACAAGTCCACACTATGGTGCATTAAAGAAAAAAAGAGTTATTTCAGCTCATAATATAAAGACTACTAACCTAATTTACTTTGTATCCATACTAAATATTCAAAGATTCTTTATTGTTAGTTCACAAGAGGCACAGAAGATACAGAGAATTGAGATAATGTTCCTCTCACCTTGTTAAATGTCATGCATTTAAAAAAAAAAAAAAGAGGTAAAAATAGAATAAGAATAAATAGCAGTAAAAAAAATAAACAATAGCATAAAATAAAGTGTGCATGTCGATCTAAATATGATCTAATATGATGACTAGAATATATACCAATACCAATACCAAAGCCTGAGTACCACAGTAAATGTGAGCTCCTTCCTATCTGGCATCCTGTTCTTCTTGTTCGAGCCACAAAAGGCAGTAGAGAGTCACTGTGGTCCTGTTACTGTCTTCAGGTGAAACCCAGCAGGGGAAATAGTATGCACACAAGTTATATTTGTACGTTTTTCATATAGTGACTTAGACAAGAAAAAAGAGCAGACATTGATATTTTTAACATCATTTGGTTTTAAACTGAGCATGGTGAGAGCGTTATGCAACCATAGCCTCAGTAGGGTCAGCTTCACATAAAGCCCAGAACTAAGATGAATCAACGGACATAGCAGTAAATAAGAGCTGCTTGACTCTGCCGTTTCACTTTTTAAAAGAAAAAAAGATTAAGAGCACATCATGAAATCATTGAGCAGGAACTTGAAAAGTAGACAGAGCCTTTGTTATTCTGCCAAACACAAAGAACACCTGGCAGGTGGTGACTCCTCAACATGGTCCATGCCAGCAAAGATAATACAACTGCGCCACAAAGTTTTAAGACCAAAAAGCTCCTGGGGACACTTCTTGTTTGATTACAACCTCACCACCTCTGCAGAGGTCGGTTTCCTCTCTCTGACGATCACAGCAAAAATCAATAAAACACAGGAGGCGAACAAGAGCTCTGTCTTTGCTCAACTGAGCGGAATGAACAAATAGGAAAAATACACTGAATTAACTGTAAGCCATCATTCCTACACACACACACACACACACACACACACACACTGCATGCACAGTTAAAAATGATAAGAGGAAATACTTCCTCATCTCTCTGAAAGTCAGTTTTCAGAAATGGATGGACTAATAACACAACAAGGTTATTACTTGTTAGTCTATAATATTTGCTAGATGTGAATGCCACTAATATGTACTTTCCATGCCCATATAACCTAACACTTCTGCTTTTTGTGTAATCAATCACCCATTCATAATTATGATAAATATTTGTAATTGTTTATCTAGAAAACCCATGATGATGATTAAAAGAAAAAAAGATAAATATGGAATGTAATCACAGAAATCATCAGTTGTGTTTTTAATGTTATATAATTATTAATCAAATTAATGCTGGTTGTAACCTACATGCATGATGGCTCATAGTCTTTCTGCAGCTGCTTATTTTGACACGTGTAAATTAAGTAACAGGAAGAAAAAACTCAGTATGTTACAGCTTTCTCAATTGGGTTTCATACTTTCGGACTTCATTCTGTGCTTGTGGTCAATGAGTCTGTACAGACTGTTACAGGAAACACAGTGAAGAAAGCAAGGCGTCATGGCAGAGTGAGACTAATCCACACAGACTGAGGGGACAGATGTTCTTCTGGACGGAGGACAAAGGGACAAGAGGCCCTTCGATGCTTTTGTCTTTCTTGAGTGTTAACCAAGCAGGAGTAGACTCAGTGCTTCAGGATCTCCGATGGGAGTATTGATGGATTTATATCCAGGCTTCTGTCTGTTTAGCATGATGACTAAGACAGAAGATGCTTTTGAGTGCAGCCTTTAATGTCTCATGTCTACTTGAGCTTTCGCAGTAAAAAATTAATGAGTTATTTTTAGGAATCTCATTACCTTACCAAACTCACTGCAGTGAGAATGAAAGGGGTGAGTCGGGGGGGGTGCATTCATTTAGAACTGAATTGCTAATTCAGATAGAAACAAACAGCCAAATTGTTCATGAAAAGTAGCCCTGCCTCATCAAAGAGAAACGAAAAATGTGTACGGCTCTGGTTTCTATCTAGAGAAAGTCCATAATTACTGCTTCTTACTGACCAATCTAGACACACATCACAGAGATGACTAAAATGAACACCGGAGAGACACCAAAAGCTGCTGCCGTCCATGAGTTATGCTCGCGACAGTGGGCGTCCAGCAGCGAGGACAAATATTTAGGAGAGATGCCAAACCATCTCTCAAACACACATGAGGCTTTGTCCAAGAAAGCGTGGTTGGAACAATGTCTCCATAGCCCTTTGTAACCTCTGTGTCAGAGAGTAGTCAGAGGAAAAGGGACAGTGTGGCCTCACACACATAAACACATATGTGCACACCCATAAACAAAGGCAGCAACTGACCATCATGTGCTGCTGAAAAGCTGCCCTCAGCTTTTACTCTTTGGGTTATTAAAGTTTGAGAGGGTCTTATGAAGCCCCTCTGCCCACCCACTGTAACCGCGGATTGAACACTTGAATGCGGACTATTTTCTCCTACAACAAGCAAATAAACATTTCACTTTTCCGGTTTGATGTTTTCTTTTCCAGATTTTAATACAGAACATTTTTTCATAAAATCTGGACACACATTAGTCAGGTTTCCATCAAATATCAACTACACTGAGACCGCTGTTAAGAAAATATTCATGAAGACCAACAGGTGTATATTTCACTGTTGATTTGAGCAAAACAGTTGGACTGAAAAACTAAGCTATGTCAAGCTCTTAACTTTTAAGATTTATCATGACCTTTTTGGGTGATAAAACAATCTTACTGTAACACTAAGTAAGAGTAAAGTGGCTGTGGAGCTAGTTGAATGCAGCTTTTTGGCCTACAGTTGTGCTCATAAGTTTACATACCCTGACTAAATACGCATGGGACGGTCTTGAATGTTTCAATATAACAATGACCCAAAACATAACACCAAGTTGACCTGTCATTGGAACAGCAGAAAAAAGTGAAGGAGTGTCCATCTCAGTTTTCTGACCTCAATATCATTGAACCATTTTGGGGAGGAGTCAAACATGCAGTTCATGGAAGAAAACCCAAAATCTGAAAGGAACTGAAGGTGTTTTACCAAGAAGAATGGTCAGCTATAAAGTGTCTGATCCACAACTACCACAAAAGACTTCCATCTGTCATTGATGTTAAAGGGGCCAATAGGCACCGCCCTTGAACCACTGATAGATTTCACATATAGTAGTAAAATAATATTGTTACAAAGTCAAAGCCTTGCTGTCACATTCATCTTTGCAGCTCTTAACACATGATGGCATACTTTTGACTATGAAATATGACATTTACATTTGTTTGTTAAATCAAGAGTCATGCAGTCGCCTCATTAGTGAACACACTAGACACACATTTAATCATCTTCAGTAACCTTTTTTTTACTGAATCAATTGCACCCTTTTATTGATACATACATTTCCATCTCTTTCAAGTCTACAAATGTGCACAAATTGAAACTCCTCATAAAAACTGCTGGACAGAAGCAAACTTTATGACAGACTTTCACTATCACTGCTAACTATCAGCTGCCTGATGGAAAACATCCACACGGAAGAGCCTACACTCCCATTCAATACAAACACACAGATATATGAGCAGCTGTTTGGGGCACTGGGTGACCTTATGTGTAAGAGCTCTTGTTTGCATGCCATGTAGGTATTTTTAGAAATAACGCCTGTGTGTTGGTGTATGCACACGCGTATCATACCTCTGCACTCACAAAACATTTCTTCTGTCTGCCTGCCGGTGGATAACCCCTTTGCAATTCAGTTCCTCTGCCTCTTTCAATATCACTGAAAAGTTATGAACAGTATCATGTCTAAGTAGTGAGTTGACTCAATAAAATATATAAACACTCTTGTGGTGGTGAAGCAACAGGAAATTGCTGCCTGTCAGTTATGAGTCACAGTAACTGGAAGGGTGGTCAACTCATTCATGGAGTTTTACTGCAGCGATCGTTAAAGCCCTGCCCTTGTAAATGTCCAGTAAGTTGGCATCTTAGAATTTCTCAGTTTTACAAGGATGAGGAAACTCCTTTTATGTAATACTCAGACATTTCATGCCTCTAAGTTGAATTGTTCACTCTCTCTTTCTGTTGCCTGAATACAGTATACATACAAGGTAGTGCTGCCCATTATGTCATTAAGTTCATATCCCATTTACTTCAGTGCTCACTTACAGCACTGATCATCTTCATCTGCAGCAGCACCTGCAGATATTCTTCATAAGGGCTCAGCGGCTCTTCCTTTTCCTCCTCCTTTTCTGATCTTGCAGAGAAACTACTGTCCAAGAAAATAAAAAACTCACTTCTTCTTCGCAACATGATCACGTTCTTAAAAACCCACAACACAGTCAGAAACAGACTCCCAGGTAAAGTTAATCCATCAAATTTTTCTGATGCACAACAGAAAAGCTAGTCTTGATCAAGCAGAGATCTTGTTGAAAGCTTGAAGACTGAAGAGTTAATCCAAACACATCATATAGGTTGGTAGGACCCGATCCAAAAACAGGTTCATCTGATGAAGTAGCGGTAAAAACAGATGTTCTACTCAGAGGGACCAACAGAAATGAAAGCAGCACCAGACTTTGATGAAATAACAGTTATTAATCTGATTACTTCACCTCACTTGTAACTACCTTCATCGTCCAATAGGACTCTGCTATTTCATGGATTATTTCTGCGAGGCCAAAAAATACACATCAGCCATTGTTGGTGCTGAGCTGTTTTTGTTCTTTTTGGACGATAAAGCTCTTTAACGCTTATGTAACACATTCTCTGGATTAAAGGAAACGTACAAATGTTCCTGTAATGAGAAGTCTGCTGCGACACAACGCATTGGTTTCATTTACTAAAGAAGCCCACATGGCTGACAGCAGTAGGCATATAGATAAGAACACATGAAACAGGTGAAAATTAGTATAAGGAAATGGTCAAAAATGGTAAATGGACTGAACTCATATAGCACATTTTATGCACCTTCATGGTGCCCAAAGCGCTTTACAATTCCTCACATTCACCCATTCACACACACATTCATACACCAGTAGGCAGCTGCTGCCATGCAAGGCACTGCCAGGAACTAAATTCAAACACTTTCTAAACCTCAGAACATTTCAAAACTCTAGAAGTAAAAAAAATCTATGAAATTAAAATGGTAAAAAGTTTGTTCGATGTTAGAAAATACATTAAAGGGTATGAGTTACATACATCACATTCATGATTACTAGCATTTTATTACCCTTCCCAAACTCTAGTGCACAGAAATTTCCACTGAAATTTCCACTGATAAAGTTGGTTTGCAACTCGCACTGAACAACTAACTTAAATGAAGGTAAAACACACCACTCCAAATGATGAATTATGGTGGAGATGCCTCGCCCTATTAGTCATATTCTCCAGATATAAGAGAACATGCTTTTTTACTGCAAAAATCCTATTATCATCATGCTCAAAATGAAACTCAACAATTTCCAATAAAATCATGACTCATCACAATTACAGTATTAATGAAATGAACAACTATTTGATTTTTACATATACCTCATCTCTATTTATAAATTTGTCACTAGGGATTAATGAAGTGAATCCATATCAGTGTTTGCGACTTCAGGGAGTAAATCCTCACACACAGCATGAAATATGTTACGGGGCCAAATGCCATGAGTTAAAACTGACTTCAGTGTTACTGTAAAAGGCGCCGCTTCTCAGCTGTCCACTCAGAGTGTCGATGTTATATATGGTTCAGGTACTTCTCATGCCAAGGCATTCTAACTCTACGCTGCCAGGACATGTCTCATGTCTCAAGAACTACCATGACACGTAATAACTACATGTCGTAACAGTACCTCAATGATTACTATATTTCCTTGCCAATAGGTGTCAGACTTAAAATGTAATGACTGCCTCCATGGATCTTGCAGAGTGAGAAAAAAATACCATAAAAACAAACAACACAAACATGTAATTAAGAGTTCCCGGAAATGCATAAACTTAATAAAAAAACACAAACTGAGTGTCTGCTCACAGATCAGTTCATAAATAGATCTCTTTGACATGTCTTTTCTGTAAAAGTCTTGTGTGGCTTCTCTTCTTACAATCAATCTTTACACACTACAGCTACAGTTTGTCACTCATTTGTAGATCAAATCAGACCATGTTCATCCAGCTCTGTGCCAACCTTGTACTACATTTAACTTTTGAACCACAGGCCAGTTATTTTTTCCGAACCCTCCACCTCTTCAGTTCAACAGCCTTGTTGGAGTATTTATCCACTTAAAGGCTCATTTAGCTTAGACAGTGCACAAAGGCAGCATGGGATGAGATTAGTCATTCAAGACCACTATGGCTAGTGTAGGCGATGAGCAGGTATGCTATTTTTACAGTAAAGCTGTGGTACTTTTACTCAGTATGAGTTGAAATTCCTTCCAATAAATGAGTTATTACATCATCATTATCGAAGGGAATGTATATGTCAGGTTTACTTTTAGATATTATCTCTAACACCAACTTGCTATTAGAAGTCCTCTGTTGCTTTTGTTTGAGTGGACAAAAAGAGAGACACTTAACCTGCTAGCAGCTCTAAAGGACTGCCAACCAAAGCCTATTCACTCCCACAAACAAAAGGATTTTATGCTGATGCTAGAATATTTACATTAGTTGTACTGGGCAGAGAAGGTTCCTCAGAGGATTTAGGATCCTTAAGTACTTTCAAATCTATCATCAAATTTTGCTGAAATCTCAAGTTGGTTGCTTTTGCTGACAGTTATTCTGGCACATTCTCCAAATTGTGTGGCAGGACTTTCACTCCATGCTGCCATGCCACATCTCACTATGAGTAAAGATAACACAGCTAAAGAGGCTGCCTGGCATGGAGAGGCGGTTACTCATCTTGCTCTTGCCATGGGTTTAATGCAGGTGTGTGACAGTTGCAGCCAGTGTTTTCTGTGCAGACATACAGTATATTGACAGATAGTACCAACACAGAGGTATATCTGTACTTGTTATGCTAAGGATGCATTGCTGTGTCAGTGAACGAGGCTACACCTCACGAGGCTACAGGAAATGATGGATAATATTTCAAATGCCAAAACAATTTACTGAGGCAGAAAACAATCTCCACTCCTATCCTGATTTTTTTTTCTGAAATAGATATCCCACAAAGAACAAAACATTTGATACAGTATCCTACAGACTGGAGAGCATTAACACACAGGCACCATGGTAAATGTAGAGGACAGCCTCCTGAATAATGACTGAAATGTGACATATGTCTTTGTAAAATGGAAAATCCAGTGTGAAAATGCACAACCATCTTCGTTGCAAAAACTCTTTGCTTTGAAGTAATATATATGACTACATCCATTAACATCAGTATCAGAGGGTCAGCTCAGAGAGAGTACACACTAGATGAAAAACAGGGAAAAAAAGGAAAACAAAAGGAGAATATGTAAGGAAAAAGATGGGACCTAACCTATCTTGAACAGGCTCTTAGCAGCAGGAGATAAATGTGTGGTTAAGTGGCTACAAAAGGTGGTTTATCATTTCACATTAAGCAACATTTAAGTGCCCATTGAAAGGTTCACATGCCCCAAACCAGCTACACCGAGCACATGTGGACTGTAGAAAATATAAACACTTCAGGAAGCTAAGTGACAGTGGCAGCAGTCCTGCTGTTTTTGGGCCTCAGAAACATCCCCCCCACTTCATTGGCTACGTTTACATGATGATTTTTAATTTCGAATTATTTATTCTGAATAAAATAATTCTGAATTAAAGCAATTTCCTTTGTGCTTACATGGAAATGCTTTAGTTAATTCTGTTTTAAGAGCTGGGGGTAGAGAGTGTTCTGATTGGACAGAATGTGGACGTGACGTCGTGATGTCTACCGGAAGAAAACAAGTTCCTGTTTCTTCTCGTTTCAGCTAGCAACATGGAAGACCAGATACTACGTGATTTTTGCATTTATTTTTGTAATAATTATGAAGCAGCAGCTCGCCCGAATCAACATACTAATTCATTTTGATCGTCTGAAGAAAAGAACGATGTTAGAAAACCAAAAACAGCAGGCAGAAGAGCTCACTGCAGCGAATCCATCAGCATCGAATATGTGCATCATGTCAACAGGACAAGACAAGGAGCATGTGCAGAAAGATTAGAATAACATTAAAGTGGAATAAACCATTTACATGTCTGAGGAATTACTTAATTCGGAATTAAGAGTGGAATTAACCAGTGACTTTATTCGGAATCAAGTTTAATTCGGAATCGTCATTTTCAACCGGAATTGGGTGTTTACAAGGTCATCTTAAAGCGGAATTAAGCTTTATTCTGTTTTAAACAGGAATAAAAACTCATGTAAACAGGCCCAGTATCACAAGAGAACACAGATGGAGAACTGAGATGGCAGTAGCAATAAAATTTACCCCAGCATCTTTAACACCCTAGAACACATACAACCTGAAATCTGTGTGTTTGCCTGCTTGTCTGTGCAACCATCAACACTGTCTATTCTAGTTGCCCTTTGCAGTTAATAAAATCAGTGCTCAAAATCTCTTTAGAACTTGAACACAGGTTTAGGTTTAAAGCTACTGCATCAACTGTAATGTATAACATACTGTTTAAATGCACTTGTCATAAAAGGATTTTTTATTTCGATGAAAAAAAATGTTTTTTTCCTGCAAAGACGATGGCATGAAAAGTGATCCAAACATTTTTGTTGCAGTCAAAAATGTAATGATGCCAAATTAACCACTTTAGGCATATGACTCTTTTTAATCAAGAGTGAAAACTGGATATGTGCCAGTGGCTCAGCTGAAAACATTCAGTTTCAGTCTAAAATGAGGGACTGGAAATAGTGAGCAGATTCAGAGATGCAGATGTAGAAGAAGTCTGAGATGTAACCTTCACAGTTCTCCACCTTACAAAAATGCTACTCCATTAGTCTCAGAGAAACTCTACTCTTGTCAGAATAAAGAACAAGCATGCTAACACTATGTAGTACAATCCAGCGGTATTAGTACGAGGCTCAGGTGGCAATATGTCAGAGCTCATGTGACTGAGGCCCAACAGCACAGCAGTATAATTTCCCTGGTCCCTCCAGTGATTAAAGGTTGACTTTGCAAATGACAGAAGAGGCCGTGAAGAGGCTGAAGATTAGAAGCTCCAACCGTCTGTGGCGGGAACAACTGAGTCACCTTCTCATGGACAAAATGACAAAACAGCTCAGACCTCCTCTTATCCAAGTCTACGGAAATGAAAAAATACCCTTGCAGACCAAAGACATTCCTGTGACATAACAGCGTACTGAAAACAACAGAACATCTCAAACCGTGGTCAACCAGAGACCTTTCCCATATGAAAAGCAATTCCATGCTACTGCAAAGCCATGCACTAAAGCCCATTTACTGTCATTCACCTGCACACTGCTGATTTTAATGTGTTTCATCGGCCTTTTTCTGTTCTCCACTCCCTGGGGTGCAGTCTGGAGTGGTATCACTGAGTCAGCAGGTGGGTGGGTGATGAGTGAGTCGAAGTGGGGGTGCAGGGATGTCTGTTGCAGTCTCCCTAAGGTTTCAGTCTCTTGACCCTTCCACCCCCTCCCCGACTGACAGAAGGAAACAAACTAGCTCAGGTTTCTGTCCTGGAAGTGCCCTGAATGTCAAGCAAGCAGCAGGGGTGTTGGCTTGGGCCCCAAAGGGTGTCTGAGCCCAGATGAGATACTACACATGACACTGGAGGAAATTCAGTCTAACACCAGGCTGTTTGGAGCTTAACATAAAACTATGAGCAGATCAGCTCTGAAATCTTGCTGCCCTGAATGCATGACTGAAATCCACACAAACAAGAACATGAGGTTTTCATTGAACTTTTCAGTCTGTGCCCCTCTGGGAAAGTCTGGAGCACCACTTAAATGGCATGAGAGAAAACAAGTTCAAAACCCCTCTCTTGACAGTGCCACGATCCCTTCTCAATTAAAGGTTGATGGTCGACAGATATTCATGTGCCAACAATTACGAACCCTTGACAAACTGGAGCATTTGCGTCTCAAGCCGTTCCCAATGGCAAGACAACTGCACATGTTGACACCTTGACAACACTGAACAAACAGAGACCGACCCTTACAATAAAGTAGGTTCAGCAAAGACCACACATGACAATACTGGCCTGAATGGTCATGATTCTCCTCTATCTTAACTTACCTTGAGCTGCTGCTCTTTGAGTAGAGTTTCTACCTTGTCCATGTTGTTTGATCAGTAACATGTAGGTTGGTGAATAGTTAGAGCAACTATGAAAAAGGTAGCGCTATTTCATTTCCCGTATAAGCCACACAGGAGAAGTGAGAGACATAGTGTGTCATATAGAAAAGGTGTAGTAGCTCCTCATTGTTTGACGTGAATTCACCGGATTAAGTTCGTCTTTTGTGTTAAGTTTGATTTTGCAGCGTAGTAAAAACCACTGTCTCTCTTATCCTACTTGTCACATACAATTGACCTGGTTAATGGCAATCTGCTGTCAAACTGCTAGCCCTATACATACTTCTGACACTCAAACCCCAAACGGAAACACTGCTGAGATGTTACAGCCTTTCTTTTTTCAGACTTCCTACATTAGATCAAGCACAGCTAACTTGATTTGAAATGGCTTAGTTGATGTCTAATGTCTCTATAGTTAGTAAAACAAAGGCCATTTATAATTTCATTTTTTTTCTGACCCCTGTTCCACTGAGAAACAGTCACATGTTTCACCACATCTGACTTCCCTCTTCCTTGTTGCAGATGCACATAAAGCCACTTTTGGAGACAGAGCTGTATGATTTTCAGTGCATGCTCGTGATGCTGGTCCATTTACCATTTATGTAGCCTAGCTCTCAATAAAA
This sequence comes from Ostorhinchus cyanosoma, assembly GCA_029814465.1. Taxonomy (NCBI): domain Eukaryota; kingdom Metazoa; phylum Chordata; class Actinopteri; order Kurtiformes; family Apogonidae; genus Ostorhinchus; species Ostorhinchus cyanosoma. The sequence continues at coordinate 31,430,847 of JAPTYQ010000005.1, read as the reverse complement.
CAAAACAAAAAAGGGCTTCCCCAGGGATATAAGTAAAAAGTTCTACTGGCCAATTTAGTTATTTCAGTTCACTATTTTAACAATCAAGTAAATGTTTAAAGTGGGAAAAAATGCAGTATAGATTTTTCACTAGTTTCAGACATTCTAAAGTGGTAACTGATAAAAGGTAGAAAACTAAATAATCTGTTCATTATTGCTGGCTATTTACAATCTCTATTACAAAGATTTTTGCAATCAATAGTTAAAAAACAATAGCCCAGTTGGACTCAGCTCTGTGTCACAAGAGTCTCAACGCAAGAACTGCATTTGCACCACCTCCTTTGTTGGCCTTGTAACAAACAGAGGACAAGGCTGGTCAAAATGTTCTTGCAGTTATACATTCCAAAGAGTCTACCATTAGGAAAATACTGAAGACTGTAATCAGTATTATGATGTTTCACCATAAGAATTCAGTATTTTTGCAGAATATCAACTAACTGTGACCCTTTGCTCATGATGATTCTCAGATCATAAACAATAAATGTTCACCATAATTACTTCTGTTTATTTATTTACCGTATTTCATTCTCTGATTATGAATGCTATTGTAAACCACCTGAATAACATATTTTGAAAGAAAACACTCAGCTTGTTTCTCCCTCTAACAAGGGAGAATATCACCAAATGGTCTCTTTGCACGACTTCACTACTGTCATGTTCATGAGAAGTTGAGAAACCCTACTTGCCTATGACTTCACTTCCTGAAATATCACTTACTTTCCTGTTCACAGTGAGAAACAACAGGATGAGCTTGATAAACATGTGGCACCCTGTCCCTCATCCCTAATGTTGCAGCTAACTTGCGTAAAAGATCTGAAACACTGTAATTATCATGTCCAAAAGATCCGATATTGCCCAATAGGAAGATCAGAAGATTCAGATTTGCCTGCTTTCATTCAGGTATGCATGGGTTGTCACATAAACCACAACATCCTGCTTTTGCTCTGCATACAAGTGAGGGTGCTGCTGCCAGAGATGAAGTGTTACAGTTTACTGTTTGATCTGGTTTGGGGAGAATAAGAAAATAAGCTCTTAGCATGCTTCAGTGGCAATAACCACCTGTAGAGGAGTGCTGCACTGCTGCATGGAAAAGAAACAAGTGTCTGGATTGCATTCAGCCTGTTAAGGAAAAAGGAACGCATCTGGTTATAATACATTATTCTCTGCAAAAGCTCAGTCTCTGTTTAAAAAACTTGCAAATGTTTTCCAGACTTAAGGTACACATGAAAGCCTGTACGTAAAAATGCCTGCAGGCTGTGTTCGTTTTGCATGACTACCAGGGCAGCAGAGTTTCTTGGTCAATAGTTGCAGTAGTAAAGCAGTAATACACTGACATCACTACAAACATAAAGAATGTGGAGTACTGGTGCTTTTCTCTGTGAACTTTGGACCAGGTAAATTACTGGAGAATTTAGAAGAGTGCCTCCCCCTCACTTTTTTTCCAAATGAAAACACATCCCTAGTTTTAACTATCTCCAGACCCCCTTTGCTGCTTCGTGATGAAGAAAAGTAACTCAGAATATTGACTTCAGACTTCAGGTTTTTATCAGGGCCAAAAAGAGGCTCCATGCAAAAATTCTGCACAATCTGTTGCGGTAAAAGAGAAGTTCATTAAGTGAGAAATATTATTATGAGACGTGACATGCAGATTTGGCTATAGATCTATCTATGTATAATTAAATTGCTCTATACTGCACTGTTTGTGATTTCCTCTATTCCAGTGGTTCTCAAACTGTAGAGCAGGCACCCCAGGGGGGCATGAAGGCTTGTCAAGGGGGGGCATGGGATCACGCCTTAGTGTTTTTTTTTCTTCAGGTTAGAACATGTAGCAGGTGGAACGAATGTTTTAGTGTTGGAGCACCCTGAACTTATTTTAGGGACATACAACAAGCAAATCTACTGCCATAGTGATCTGTCACTATAGACAAAGAGATTAGGTTTGGAGAATGGACAAGGATTGGACTGGAAAAGAAACATGTGCAATCTTTCAGTTTTTGTACAGTTTGTACTTTAATGTTCTGAAATGTGCTATGTAAACAGGCTCATTGCAGCCACTGATATTGTTCAAATGCTCATCTTCGTTACCAAAATGTGTTTGTTGTTCTCTTTTTAAACAAAAAAGGAATTTGATTGTCATGGTTGTAAGATAATCGCGCATTTCCTATATTTATTTGGAAAAATATTGTCTGAGGGAGTATTCTTGTTGAATTCATTTGTATTGTTCATGCAAAAATCTACATAACTTTTAATTTGCACAACAAATTATTCAAAGTAAAGCAAAAACTATTGCTACAGTATAGATGTTTCTTTCAATAAAAGCTATAATGGCACCGCTGTTACAATCTTGTTAGGGTTGAGGGGGGCCTGGAGATTTTTCATCCTCCAAAGGGGTGCCCCACAGAAAAATATTGAGAACCACTGCTCTAATGTAAAAAGCCATCCTTACACTAAAAGAAATACAGCAAGAGTTAAAGTAAACACAGCGTGACCCTTCTCACAGGTTCAAATGCCAACTCCATGTAAAAACATGCAGGCAGACTCATGCATGTTTGCACACACGCTCACACAACACCACTATTCACACAAAATGTACAGTGAATCCTACAACAACACATCCCTCTGCCAGTCAGCACACATGTACCAGAATGACGGCTTTCCTACAACAAAGTAAAAAACATGCGACCCCTGAACAAAAAAAAACCCAACAACAGGAATTCCACTGCCTCAACCACTTATTATCAGGTCGTAAAAATAGCTTGACACGGTCCTGTAATCTTCATTATTACAATGCCATAGTTTGGATGGTACAGCGTGAGTTTGTCCGTGGATATCTTCACATACCAACTGATAAAGCGTGCAGCTCGATACGGCGACTACCAGGTTTGTCTGCAAAGTGACATCATGGCAGAGGAATTTATTAAACAGCAGTGTTTTAGCACGCTTTGTGTGGAGCTCAATAGCACGAATTAACCTCGTTTGCTTCCTCTAATAAGCCCTGCTGTGTGTGTGTGTGTGTGTGTGTGTGTGTGTGTGTGTGTGTGTGTGTGTGTGTGTGTGTGTGTGTGTGTGTGTGTACCATGTCATTTATCAGTTTCTTACACAATGTCAGTTACAGAAAACAAGTGCCACTGGCTGCAAAATGATGAGCCCCCCAGCCTGTACAAGTTGGCACCGCAGGAATAATTGGTGGTTATATTTTTGAGGGGGTGTGTGCAAAGCGTGGCTTGAAATGCACAAATATGAAGGAAAATGGAGGGTGGCAGCTGCGGGGTTACACTCCATTCTTAACATAGATGTATCATAGCAGAAATACGCCAGCTTCAGTGATTATCCGCTGCTAATTAGCCCCAGTTGGCTAACGTCACTGAGGCTGAACATCCACAAAGCGGCGCATACTCAACGTCGTTTTTAGCGGCAAATATGGAGCCGTTGCGTTTGGTAGACACGGGTGTTTATTTAATGTGGGGAACCGTTATGTCCACAGTGAAATATCTGAGTGGAGGTACAAGTGTGTTGAGACTTACCCATAGCTCTGACCCCCAGCTCATGGTTTCAGTGCGATGTCCTCGGAATAATCCACAACTCGTATGAGGTGTTTTCAATACCCACCGACGCAGACGTGATTTTTTTTTTTTTTTTTTTTTTTTTTTGCCTTTGCGGTGTTCGCCTGTCAGCAACGGTACTCCCGGGGGAGTAAATAAAAAAAATAAAATAAAACGCCCGTACAAACCGCTGTCGTTTTTTTCTACCGTTTCATCGTTGCTGATACAAGATGGCTATGAGCTGCGGCATAATCTTCAAACAGGATAGTCTCGCTATATGCAGCGCGCGCACCCGCCTCGACCCACTGACAGCTGCTCCTGCGCGCGCACAAGCAGGCTACAGAACAAGAAGGACAAGAAGAAGGAGAAGAAGAAGAAGAAGAAGAAAGCCTGGTGGGGGGTATCACTGCAGGGTTGTCCACTAAAGCCTCCACCAAAACCTCCTCCAACTATCTCATTCGAGCCCAGTTCTGAAATGAATAGTGGCGCAACATGGGGGTGGTGGGAGGTTCACAGAGGTCACCACCCATGGCAGATGTTTCATTGAAAGCCCCCTTAGGGTTTTATTTTAACCTCTGGGCAAGCAGCCCCACTTTCTCCTGCTGGCTTTGTCTCTGATAAGACCTTAACCCATAAAGACCCAGGGTTACTTTTATGGCAGTTCCCAAATGAGTTTCTCTATATTTAACCTTTTTTTAAAAAAAGTGATTTATCACCATTTATGTTAATTTTATTCTCTGTGTTTTGCATTTTTCAGTGTAAATCACATATTTTCCTCAATTTTATTCACTGATCATGTTGATGTTCATTAAAGCTCGGAGTAAATTCAAAGTTTATTATATCAGAAACAGACAAAAAAAATTATAATAATGAAGAAAAAGTGACTTTTTCAGCAAAGATATGAATAAGTTTGTCTCCATCCACTGTCATTGATCAAACTCTATGGGTTTTACTGGTGAATCAATGTTGGGAGCCTCTGAACATCCAAATGGGTCATATCTGATGACAATGAAAAGATGACAAACTGCATTTTACCTAAATTATTCACATGTATTGATAGGTGTAGTGGATCAGAAGATATTAAACATTTTAGATCAGTAGATGCTTGTGGTCACCACTAGCTATTTGGGTCTTTATGGGTTAAATACATACAAAAATAAAAACTATCCCACATCCTCAAACAAAAACAAAGCTGACCTAAAAACAAACCTTGTATTTTACACCAATTATTTACATGTATTAATAGGATTTGTGGATCAACACATATTAAATAGTTTAGATCAGTAGATGCTTTTGGCTGTTTGGAGCTTTATGGCTTAAATAATCATGCCTGATGTTGACAACACCCCACAGCCATGAGTTAAAACTCTGATGGTTAAGAAGTTTGGAAAGTAATCTGATGAACAAAATAACCATAAGGGGAAAGCTCTGCATATCAGTACTATCCAAATAACTATCATCCTCTTTATAACTGTAAAAGGATTTACAAATTGATGTATTTTGTTGATTTTGAATGGCCTTGTCCAGGTCTCCCTTGCAAAATAAATTGGTGATCTCAATGAGACTTCTGGTTAAAAGAAATAAAATCTAATTTATTCTTTCTGTTTTGATGATTGTACAGTCTATGATCTAATGTAAACTTCCTAAAACTGATAGAGATAGATTTGGTTATACTTATAATGCCCTGGTTTACTTTTATACAGTGATACAGAGAAATTAGACTAAACTAAACTAGACTACTGCAAATAGCATGGAATTGCTCAGAGACTTTCATCCTTGTAGATTTATTGACTTTTCCAGCACAGGTGATTAATAATTATTTCCAGACATACTGTGTAGGATTAAATGGGGTCACTTGCTGAAATCTAAATATTGCTAATTTCATCAGTTACACCTGTCGCTTTCCTATAGTGGTAAATGATTTTACCTGCTGTGGAAGCACTCTAAAACATGATTAGAGAATAAATAACTCAAAAAACAAAAACAAACAAAAATCTGCAAAGAGCATTTGGTTGTGGCTGCTTATACTTTTCCTCAGCAGTTTGTATAGTATTGGTTTTCACTATGCAAAGCAAACGTGTTTTTAAGCATGTTTTAGATACTACAATATCAACACTAACCAACATCTAATCCAGGTCTAAATTTAAAGATATCAGCATTTGCTAATATTATTATTGTTAAAGGGCAATGAAGTGTGTGAATGAATGTAACAACCAACAGCTTCCTTTTGACCACCTTTAATAGTTAAAAAAGTGTTACATTATGAATACTTTGGCAACACTGCCATCTAGTGATACACTATAAGACAGAGAGAAACCAGTGACGTGCAAATAGTGAATGATCAATTTTGTAACTGCAAAAACTTTTATAAAGTGATGCTGAGAAAGTACATTTATAAATTGCCTGTCATTGATTTTTGACTTACATCCTTGTAAATATATTAACTTTTCCAACACAGGTGATGAATAATTCTTTTCAGGCATAATGTGCAGGAGTAAGTGAGGGCACTTGCTGAAACTAAACATAAAAGCCAAGTATCAATGAACTTTCACTTATAGCAGAGCAGTTTTCACTTGATGCTTTATTACTTTTACTGCAGGGAATGATCTGAACTCTTCTAACTGTTTTGGTACATGTAGCTCAGTTCAGGACCAAAATCCATTCACACTGGACACTGATTTTGGACAGATCTAAAAAAACAAACAAACAAAAAAAAAAATGTGAACAGACAAACAAAACAAAACAAAAAATCCAATTCCAGCAGAAAATCATAAACGAGTGATAAAGCCAGAAGTGTGAATATAGTCTGACATACAATCAACTGGCGAATATTTTTGTTAAAACTTTTAGCTCATTTTCTATAAATTCCTGATGATCACTTACTAAAGTGAGCCACTGAGATTTTCTATGCTTTGTCTCACTTTTGCTGACCTAAAAACAACATAAAAATAATTTGGAAAGGGACTTTAACATGTGTGCTACGTGAATATAAACGCCTCATTAAGTTACATAACTGATGTGTAGTGATGCATCACAGAGTTTCCTAATCAGTGTTGGGAATGCATTACCACATAATTGTAAAATGGCTTGGAAACAACTGAGCTTGCATTTTAATGTCAAATTGAGAAATGTCACATCCTTGAAAAGTAACCGCCTATTTCACCAACAGAGGGCGCACAAAGACCTTTCCTGCTCGTGTTAGACGCCCCTTGAAATTGGCAAAATCCTCAAGAAAATCAATGTTTTAGGAGAAAAGCATTAAGAAAAAACAAAGAATATATTTACCAATAATCACTTAGCTTATCAGTGTCAGTGATTTTAATTTAAGATAGTCTTGGCTCACTCTTGTCAGGGCAGTAAATGTTGCCACATGAGATACCATACGTCATTTCAGCAACTTTTACCACCTGCTTGTAGATTTCCAGATGAGATCATTAGCCTCATTATAGCCTTACATGTCTCACACTGGCAGATGGTGATCAGTTGACAGCTCAGCCTCTATTCACCCAAGTGATGGACTGGCAAAGAAAAGCAAATTCTGCATCATCCTTTGGTATGAGGTTTTTCAGGGGTTCACAGCATGGGTCTATAAGGCTATGTAGTAATTTATACCTCTGTTAGAAGTCTATACACACTCCAGATGGTCGAGTTGCACAGAGTCATGGATGTCACCAAAACATTTCAATCACTTGGAAGAACATTGTAACCCTTCCAACAGCATAGGCCCCATTTCAAATTTAGACTGTCATTAAAGTCCTAATGTTTCACTCAACTACAACTCTGTGGTTACTTCTTTAGGCATATTCATTTCAATGAGATTTTAGTAGCTGCATATTTTTAATAGATGCAAAATTAGTGATTCAAATTTTAAAGAAAATAAGCAATGGCAGATATGGAATTAAAAGTATCTTAGCTGTACTGCTTAGTAAGAGTTCTCTAAAACCTTAAAATAAGCACCATGTGAGAGTCTAAAAGATTTATTTTGTGACTCATGCAATTTTCAACAAATACAAAATGCTATTCTATTTTTCCAAAGCTTTAGTTTTTGCAGGTTTTATTTTGTGGCTAATGGAGCAGAAGTGAAATAGTGATGTGAAAGTCTGGTGCAATAAAAAGAAAAAGGAAAAATTTCATTTGTATGAAAGCTAACACCAGAAAATACACTTGGCCAGGTGCATTATGATTTTCTCTGTCTTTATATGTTTTTTCTGTGATAACCATAAGGAATAACAAACATGCAAAGAGCAGTTATGTATTTAATTTAAGGCAAGGTATCATGTCATTCCACAAAAGTCATAAAATACTACTTCATTAAGTATTCCATTATCTCAACAGTGGGTAAAGTCATAAAATTCTGCCAAAATCTTAAGAAAGCGTTACATTTGATATTTAAAAAATCTGTGTGCTGAAGGGGCAGCATTTGGGAAACTTTGGCTCTATTCAAGCAAAATAAAAATAGTTAAATAAAAACAGAAACAAAATTATGGCCACAGCAAAATCCAACAATTTTGGTAATAATCTCCAAACAATATTCTACTTCTATATTTGGAATTGTGAGGCAAAGTACAACATGTACCTCTCATCACTGCTACTGTTAAACTACCTTTGAGCAAGTGAACTGAACTCTGTGAAAATACATTTTGTCTTATATAATAATCTTTCACATGTATGGGCCAGTAGGACAATGAAGTTACCACAGATCTATATCTATATGTCTTGAAATATTTACGCTTCCATAAAACGTTAATGGTTTGTTAACATAGTACAATTTAACCAGCATGACACAGTACCAGTCTAAACACAAACAGATCTGACTGTCCTGCCGTCGTTGTAATTTAAAGCTGAAATCAGCAGGCTGTAAAAATGATAATAGAGCTTTTCTCAATTAGCATAAGATTATGTTGCATTAACCAAGTTTTCCATGCAAATACATTCACTACAAAGCCCCACTCCCAACTCCTGTAATGCTAAATCTGCAGCCTATAAGTATTATCCACCTTTCTGTATTTATTTATTTACTTATTCACTTATTATTATCACTATTGTTTTTCCTGGTGTTCACACAACAAGCCACACATTCACACTTTACTAACAACTGACAATAACTGAAAAACACAAGTGCAATATTTAATTCATACACAATTTATTATGGCATCACTTAAAAACAAGCCAAACAACAATAGTTTCATTACAATAAGTAATTGATACTTGATATAGTGAATGATATTATTACAGTTTGTTACCAAATCATATGCGGCCTCTCTCAGAATAAGAACAGATGTATTCACACAGCCAAAAGAACAAAAAAAGCATCATATCATTCTTCATACGTATTAATCAATATTTGCCCTAAGAATGAGATTGTAGCTGTACAGTAGTGATACTACACTTTCCTACACACCATCCTTTGCATCCCTTCTTCCTCATCTATATGCTTCTTACTAAGTTTAGTAAAAAAAAAGAAGTATTCAATCAGAATGAGGGATCCCTGATTCTGACTGAATAAAAGCTGTCCACTTTCAGACAATCATTAGGATCGCTTCACATATTAAATCAGGATTAATGACTGACTGATCCTAATCTTCAAAATCATGTCAAGTACAGCTCCTCAACATGGCTGAAACTTCATAGTAAAGGCCACTGGACAGTGTCAGATTATAGCCAAGGACTGGATTATCACAACTAATCCAATTATGTGTGTTTGCTGTAATCGGCTGTCAAACTGGCTCATTCTAAGGATAACCCTCTGGAGAGAGTGAATCCCCACTGCTTCATTATAATAGACTAAAAATAAAATAATACAATTAAAAAGACTAAAGTGGAAATAATGGACAGATAAAACTCAGATCAAGTGTCCTGAAAGAACCCTGATATATATATGAAAAATAAAATAAAAGAATAAATAAATAAATGTCTGTAATGCAAGGGGGTCCACGCTCTTGTTTAGGTTGTATAAAAACAGATCTGACCTAAACTGACTGTTTTTACATGGTTAGCCTATCAGAAATGTAGTGGTCCAACAACCGGAAATAGCAAAAAACAACCAATGACGCTTTGACTCCACCTCATGATGCCATTTAGCAACAGATGAGCAACGATACATGCATGTTCATTTTGGGCAGCCAGGGACAAGCATTACTGTCGCTGGTGTTCCTTTAGGAATACTTCTGAGTGTGTAATGTTTGTGTGGGTCGCGGTGCTGCCTGTCTTTGTTGCACCGTAGCTGGGGTCAGTGGGTTAGAGGCTTCCTGATCCTCACCGCGTGTGTTATTGCTGGCACTGACTTTCAGCGGTGGAATCGCTATGGATGTGCTATGGATGGTACCGCTGCTGCTGATACCACTCCTGATGTGGACCAGCAGCACGTTTGTTTTTTATTTCAAAAAGTGCTTTTACGTCGCCTGGATGATGTTTCTGGCCTTTATTGCAATTCCCCTGTGTATACTGAAAAGCGGCGGTAGAGACGTTGAAAATATGAGGTGAGTTTGCTTGCGTAATAAATGTAGCTCACAGCGCCGTCTGACAGCTAGCCACCGTTAGCAAGCTAGCTGGCTAGCAGCCGTAGTTGATATTAAACAATCATAACGTTTGCTAGAAACATCACCGTTTTTGCTTTAACGCTGTCTTATGACAACGGCATGCTTTAGTCCAGCAACAGTAAGCTGTAGCCCAACAACTATTCAAATAACCGAAAGCAAACGGGGCTTTAAATAAAAACTTGATGCATATTTAATCATGCATATGCTAACATTAGCCCCACTTGACACATAAGCAGTGAAAACACGTTAGCTGAGAGCGAGGATGCTAACTAACATTTAACGTTACGTCCATATTTAGTGCTCACTGAGCCAAGTCACGACATGTTGTTAATCATGTTATTTACCATCTTGAGAAAACAACACGAGTCTTTGATAACGGTAATTATATTGGTCTTATTTTCAACAGGAATGTCTATCGTCTTCCCTCCAATCAAATGCCACGGCGTTAGCTGGCTGTGGTGGACACATACCTGAAGTTGGCAGACTTAAACACAGAGCCACTGTAGGATTTCTTTTAGAACTGCTCAATTGGGTTGAAACGGGAAAATTATGCAGGCTGAATCATTTCTATGCTTTTGCTCTAAGTGGAAACAAACGTGAGTTTTAGCCACAGAAGTCGAACTCTGATTTTGCAATTCAGCATAAAAGCAGTGGGAGCACTAAATCCTTAAACATAATTGGAAAAAAGTTCCAATTTCTATGTTTTTATTCCAGATTGCCACTTATAGCAAGACGGGATTGTGTAGAATGGCTTTCAGTGTATTGCGGTTTAAAACAATGCTTCTGTCTGTAACATTCCTCTACTACACTAGTGTAACTTTGACCCCTTACTTCACCACTGGAGGAGTTACACTTATGTTCTACATGACCCACTGACCAGGTCATCCAATGCCTGCTTAAGTAGAAATGTGATGCATTTTTGGCGTCCGTGTCCACTTTGTAGAGAATATGAGTCTTGGTGATGAGTTAAAGCCCTGTCCATTTAGACTGTGGACATAAATGACTGCATCCTAGTAATTGCATCAGAGAAACAGATGCCAGATGGTATGGTCTAGATTAGAATTTGGATAGTGAATAGTTTAACAGACCCATCCTTGGTGCTGTGAACAGCTCACCTCTTGCTTGGCCTCGATTTGCTGACAGCAGCCCTGTCCATTACAACAGCAGAGCTTATGCCTCACTGCTCTAGGAATAACTGTTTCACAGTCACATTAGCCACGGTGGTGGTGTCATGTTGCACCAGTGTGCCATTCAGACAGCTCAAAGGTTATCTGGACCTGTTGACTGTTACAAAGTGACTGAATTGGGGTCAGACCTTGGTGTGAACAGAGATTTGGATGCACATTTTACATAGTTGCCAGCGCTGGCAAAAAGAACTCAGTGATTCATCAATGACCACACAGTCTGTCACAAGCATTGCTTGTCAGACAAGCACACAAAGGCTGGATTCTGAGCTTGACTCTACTTGATTCACAGCTCAAATGGATGACTTGAATGGAACACTGTTATTATAACATGTGCCAGAACAGGTCTTTATAGTACGCATGCCATTACAATAAATAGAGCTCAAATTACCATTAAAGCTTTTGTAAGTGATATTTTTTTAGATGTCATCAGACAAAACTTCTATAACTATCAGTCAGGATATTGCCCTGGACTTCTGCTCTTCCTCTTGAGTTTGTTTACAGGCTGTTGGAAATCTACTGAGTAATGCAAGATTTTTTGATGCTGGCATGTTTTCAGAGGGAGTTAAAGTTGTGATTGATTGCTGTTTAGATTCTGGAAACACGACTCTACTTGCAGAAGAAACATGGCAACTTCCATAACCAGGATATTTTGGCTTCACTTTCCATTGTGGCAGGAAACAATGTCATGTTATCTGCCTCTGCAGAATATTTAATAATTTGGTTTGAATAGGGAAAAGATGTAGAAAGAATGTGTATCTTCATATTCTAGTGATTTTCCTGGCTCCTGTATGTTTTTTTTTTTTTTGTTTGTTTGTTTTTAAGTATTCTGACTTTACTTGCAACATCAAGAAAAGGAAAAGGCAGTTTTACCTGTCACTTTTGGCTACCATTGGCAGCTGATCCAGCATTAATTATCAGGCGGGATCTCATGACAACAGCTAAAGGACAGAGGCTGGTTTTCTCTCACAATTGCTTGAGCTCAGGTTCCGTACTGTGTAAAGGCTTATTACATTCCCAGTACCAGTGTTTCTGACGGTGCAGAAATGTTGTCAGTCAAACCTGGGCAACTGACCTTTTAAAGCCTATAGCTGAAACAACAGTTTGCCTTGTCCCAGCTTCTCTGAGTGAATGAATCTTTCTCTATGTCATAATAATCCTGAAGCTGTCAACCTATCTTGAACAACCTCCTGACCTTCAGCACCTGAGTCTTTGTACGTACAGTGTTTTTAAGGGCACCAGGTCAGGCTTCCCGAATTTATCTGAGAGCAGCCAGGTTGCATAGAACAAGTAGTGGAATCAGAGCAGCCTAAATGTCACTACACAGGGACAGGTTCAATATGAACTAATTTAGAGTCTGACAATGAAATGAAGTGAAAGAAAAGCTGAGTGGATTGGCCATAAAAAGAATTCTACCAAGGCCATTTCATTCCCCTTGAACAATGTTACAGTTGCTACAGCATTGCCAGAGTTGTTGCATAACCAGTGCCTTTTGCACTAGGTTATCACTGTACTGTTGTTGACAGATAACTGTAAGACTATTCCAGTGTTAAGGTTATCGGTGAAGCATATATGTCCACATTTGGCTTCATGTGACATAGTAACATGGCATATGGAAAAAATAAGTTTGTAGAAGTTTCTGTTTTCTCTTTTTCCAACTTACCCACATTGCTGAACCCCAGATTAGCAATGAGCTGGGTCCAAAAACATGACGAAGGCTCCTGGTGTTCATGTGCAAATCCTAAACTGCAGGTGAGGCCACTTTAGAAGATCAAGCGCATTCTGTGAAACTTAAACTCCAGGAACATTTGACATGTTATGTGCGTGTTGTAGCCAAAGTTTTAGAGGAGTCAAAACATCATATATTAATGTATATGATATATACACTACAAGATATGTGATAGAGAAGTGGCTATTGGGTGTATTATTTAGATTTCCAGGCCCTTCATACAGGCACAAGTACATAAATTCAGTCCTGGTATCAAATGTTTATGTTGTAGGCTAATGCATAGTTGGGAAATGCATATGTTTATTCAAGGGGTCCATTTAGAAACTGTCTCCCCCACTTTGAAATATCACATGAATCTCCTGAAAGCTCAGATGTCCTAGTTTTCCACTGTCATTTAAATGCAGCATGCGTTTGTGGATATGTGTGAAGCTGTGAGTGTGAAGACTCTCAAAAGTTAACACATAAATGTAACCTGATCCGGACTTATTGGGCGATCAGTTCACTCATATAAATAAATAAAAGCAAAAATGATGGCACATATTTTCAGACATTCTTATACTGAAAATTATGGCATGGATTAGCACATGCATTTGTGACTACCCCAAATTCTACACAAATCATCATGAGATAAATCTTTCAAAATGTTATTTCTCAGCTGTAGAACATGGACTGTAACAGAGTTGAGACCACGCTGAGGCTTGTTTTTTTTTTTTTTTTGGTCCAAATAGAAGTCATGCTCGGTGTTACCTCACCCAGATAGCAATCACACTTTCAGGTCAAATAACTCTGCACACAACAACACCTGAGCTGAACAGACCAGAGTAACCAAGAATGCTCTACATAGTACAGCAATGTTATATATTTTTCATTGTTCCTGAGTGATCTAGGAATTAAACCCATTTTGAGTTTGAAAGGCAGAGATGTACTGTTGTTTTTAGTCTTAAGTCAACTGTACTCAAAAGGAATGTATATATTTAGAGAAGTGTTAATGTGGGAGTTTGTTTAAATAATTCATTAGGAGGCACTTTTGTTTTTACCTAAATTGTTGTAAGCTTCCACTTAATTTCTTTCAAATCGTTAATGTTATTACGGCTCCAGTCAGCTGTAACCACTCAGGGCGTCCTCAGATGTAAGCTATTATTTAATGAGCCGTTGTTTCAGCCTTATCTAAACTCTACAAGACCATCTGAGGGAAAGTGAAGTGTGACGTTTGTTTATTAGTGAAAAATCTGTTTTTTTACCCGAAACAGCCAAGATAAACCTGTGAATTTCCCACTTCCTTTTGTCTAGTTTATTTTCCAAAAGTGTTTATGACCAGTAAAGGCTCTCCTTGGGCTTTTTATCCTCTGTAAAAGGGGGAAACAATTATAAACTGTGACATCAGGATAAATATTGACATTCATTTAATGGGTTCTGCAGTCATATGATTATCACGAGCATTACGGCAGCCTCAGTCACTTTGTTTCTTCCTTCTTTGAGTATTGGAAATGATTATTAGAATGGTAATTACTGTTGTCTTCCACTGTTGTTCACTGTTGGTACTAATCTCAGAGCCAATTATTGCCTTCATTATTTTCAAGAGGAGGTAGCTGAATGTATAATATAGGCAGTTAGGGCTTGCCTAAAGTTTAGGTCAACAAAAGATTAATTAAGCCTCAGTAGTTAGATTACTATAAAACAAAGCAGAACCAGGTGAGGAGAGCTTTGTTGTCACAGACAGTAATTATTGATGGAATATACTATTTTAAAAAAAGAGGGCAATTTAAGACCACAGCATAAAGAATAACAGGGAGAAATAATATGATTTGGTGATGCGGAATGGATGCTGTACTTTTTATTTATTTATTTATTTTTTGAGATCATGATTTATCTGCCTGAGACAGAAGATGGAGAGTGACTCTGCTGTTTTCCCCGCGAGGGAAGGTCATTCAAGTTGGTGCAACACAAGCCAAATAAGTGAGTTTGTGTGTTGCACAGGGAAAGGACCTTGTTTATTCTCCAAAAGTATAAGATCCAGTTTTGCATGAAAAATGACCAGAAAAAGGCCACAGTTTTGGACAGTGTATTATGGCTATGTAAACATTACCTGTGCGACACCATTACAATTTTGAAACAAGGACGATAATTTTACTGCTGGCTTACCACACTGCTCCAAAAGAACAAGAGGCAGCTTATCAAATGATGGACTGGTAATAGAATGAAATGGCAAACAGCCTCATACACTCATGATTAGATGAATTAGAGGCAGATTTATTAGTTTAGATATCAAAAAGTACAATAATAGCACAATATTGGTGCTACATTAACGAAAAGGCTATCAGATTATCATGATATGAATGAATATTTTATGTTATTTAAGTGTCATACACTTACGTGCCCAGCCCAGATAGGCTTATAAGACACTATTGACTTCAAAACAGGAAGATGACCAACCTATAAAGCATGTACTCCCAATCCCAATAACAGTTGCATCAAACAAAGTCATTTTAATTCAGGTTACAGAGTTCTTTGAGTTTCCATGCCTTCCCCAAAAATCTTGCCAAACTATACGTAGCGCTATTAAAAACGCACGGTCCAAATGTGGTGTAATTTCCACAAAATGATTTGCTCAGGTGCCTACTTTGAATATGTTGCTCATGAGATGAACACAGTTAACATCTGTATTTTTTTCATTCTCAATGCGCGACATTGGCAGTTGGACCAATCTTTTAATGTCTGATATTGAGTCGAATCTCCTGTACAGAGTCACCTTTGACTGGTATCTTTAGGTGTGGTCAGTAGCCAAAATAAAGGCAGCAAAGAAAGCACCCAAATGTTTTTGCCAGCTCAAAATGCCTTATGATACTACAGAGAGAACGTGCCATCGGTATATTACGTGCAGGTCTAAGCTGTGGTGAAGTCGCTCGCTGTCTGCGCTGTCATCGCAGTACAATCAGTCATCTGAGTGACTAGATCCCTCAGGACAGGATCTTGAGATCAGTTCCATGCGTCGTCGCTGCACTGCTTGTTTGGAAGCCAGAGGTGGACCTGATAACACTTTCAGTTTCTGAGTACCTGGATTCAGTGACTGAATAAACCTGTTAAGTTGATCACAATTTGTCCACAGTTCATTCTCTAATCACCAATGCTTCCCTCTTTAATATGACGATAACCCCAAACCAGTTCATTTAATATATCTCCAATTATACAGATTATTCTGACTCGTGCGCTTTTAATGGAGCTAAGATATAGATTTCATTTTCAAATAACCAACTCAACATATCTCTGTCAGGCATCTAAAACCAGTCAGGCTTTTTACATTGAATTTTCTCAAACATAACAGTTCTGATGTGATATAAAGGACAATGAAACAGAAAATGCCATTCATCCTCAACAACCCCTAAAACACATAACCTGATACCTGCTTTCTCTGCCATTTAAACACACACACACCACTCACTAGTGTGGACCTGCTCTTTACCTGGTCCAGTCATTCCTGGAAGTTTGCCTGAGCGAAGACATAGTTCTCTGTTTGGCGCAACATGAGAAAACATCACCCTACAAGACCGAGTTGTGATGTAGATCACAGGTCATAGCATGTTGTTTAGTCACACTGCAGCTTTTCCAAGTTGAGGCAGAGGTTGTATGTCTCTTTGTGAGTGTCTTTAGTTCAGGAACTTCATCTCTGTGTCTGCAAAGGTCAACTTTAATCACTCATGAAAGATAAACCGTGACTAGACAGCACTCTGAGCAGTAAACCGTCCTACAGCTATCACTGTTGATGTTTTATTTATCAGGTTGAACATTGTTTATTTTGTACCTGATCGCCGCTCACCACAACCATTTCAACTGATTTGATATTGACTTTAATAACAGAAAGTGCTGTGCTATGGCTCCCTTCCTCCCTGGGTGATGGTTAGATGAATTCATTCCATGGATTCACTTGTCTTAACCACAGATTGTCTTTGTTTACACCGAGATGTCGTACCTTCAATTGTTCCTTTTCTTCCTGATGTCAGAGGCAAACAGATGGGATATTCCTCCTTAAAGCTTATTAGAGCATTGTAATTACAGAACTAGAGGCGATTCTTTAACTAACCGCAAAACAAACAAAGCAAATGGAGATGTTGCACTTGGTTAATCCACCAGATGTCTTGTAGATTTAAGACGGTCTGGATGATATTTTGCCTCATAAACACAAGTCCACATGCAATATCTGAGCAATACTATTATACCTGAGCATTTAGCGGCTATTTACATTCCACTCATATTTCAAGCTTTCCAGATTGGCTTGTATTTATAATAAGTAACTTAACGCTGTAATACGTCCAGTGACCTGTACACGTTCACGACCGTAATGAACCTTTTCCCCCTCAGGGTTATCCGCTTCTTGGTTCGACACGTGAAGTACTTCCTGGGTTTACGATTCGAGGTTAGCGGATGGGAGCACCTGCAGACACAAGGACCCTACGTCATCATCTCCAACCACCAGAGCTCCTTGGACGTATTGGGTGGGTGTACTGTTTGATGTGCAAATAGTGAAATTCTGGGCTAATGCCGATAGCTGATATCGGTGTTGTTATATTATTTGTTTTTGTTGTCATTTATCTGCTTGTTTGTGCCAGGAAAACAGAAATTTTGTTTGAATATATCTTCATCACATTATCTTTGAATGAGCACTAATTCAATCTTGCAAATTAATGATGCAACCTTTAATGTAACACAATAAACAAATACTGCGTCTTCCACTGCCCAAGGTGAAATGACATCTAATATGCAGGTAGCTGATGTTGGCCAATACTGAAGTTAGACCAGATTCATTATGACACTACACTCTCCAGCTGTTTGATGTTATTTTATGTTTTTCTAGCTAGCAGCTATATTATAATGTGTAGACACTGTTAAGACAGTTGATGCTTATCCTTCTATTTTTTATGGAATTTTTTTTAAAGTGCATTTTCAGTTTGCAAGTATAAACACCCCTGTGGAAACAATGAAACTTTGAGGGGAACAAAAATGGTAATGAGGTGAATTGGTGTCTAATTATGTATGTCTGCCTTTGTGGTCCAATAGAAAATGCTGCAATATTCCCCAAATTAAGACAAGATATTTTAGATGAAAACTGCAGAGAAATGCCTCCATGTATATAGAGATGCAGAAAGGCTTTAATAGGACCTGGACAATGTTACCCTGTCCAGACTTTTGGCTTAGGGGACTGGCAAAGTTATAAACCTGACGGTAAAGGTGAGAAAGAACCAGCTCATAATGATTTTAATGCTGTAGTAGATTTTCTGAATATCCTGTTAAAATATGTAGTGCATTTGAATGGAAACACTGGTGATGCCTTTTATACTCTTAACTCCCACATGTTAGAATCATAATTGAACACACTGACACTCAGGTTCTGCCCTTCAGTTTTACTCTGTGCAAGTTTACATGCCTGTGTACCCTGTCATTGTCCTTCTGTACTTTTTAGAATGGAAGGGCAAAGAAAGCTATGACTCTCAGATTTTTCAGGTGTGTTAAAAGTCAAAGTCAGCTCTTTAAAATGACATATTTGGGTAAATGTCAACGTGATTTGAATATATTTGCATCATTTATATAAAAGACTTTACCACTACATGATGTATCCTCAGCAACCTTAAAACAGTCTTTTATAATGTACTTTTTAGTAATATCTGCTGTGCATTTATGCCAAAGATTGGGTTGAGCTGTAGTGCCTTCAGCAGGTCACTCTGAGCTGTTTCACTCAACAAGGTTTTGGATGTTTTTAGCTGGGATACGGCATTTCTCTGCATGACGGTACATACAGACGGACTACCACAAGAGATGAGGAGGGCAGCTTCTCAATCCCCTCAGTGGTTTATATGGAGCAGATAAAATGGACAAGTTACACCTGCTCAGTGGAACTAACAAGAATTTATTCACTTTCTGCTGCTCTTCATGTAAACCAGGTGAGGCAGGTGTCGGCAGGACAGTGTCCACATCTGAGTTTTTAGAGTTAGACAGGTGTTAGAGTTGCCACAGTAGCCTCATCGATTAGGTGATCACAGAAAATGTAAAAAAAAGAAAAAAAAATTAAGTAAGGGTAAGTGGGTAGGGGAGTTTTAAAGTCGGATAAAATAACCAAAGTGTGGAGCAGGAAAAAGCAGAGTAATCCATCAGTCAACCCCAGAAAAAACCTGACAGGAAGAAATAAACAGTCTTTGACTTTATTAGAAACTGGATGATTATTCAACTGAACTCAAAGTAATGACTACTATGGAGCCAGGGTTGGCATTTTTAATTTCAAAGATAAATTGTGATGACAGAATCCAAATGTAATCAAACCAGGGAAGCTCTACATCTCTACTCTGCAGATGTCTTTTTATATTTATTTATTTTTTTTCTAATGCTTATGTAGGTCACACAGACACTGGTATTGAAAAGGGTATGCGGGTTTCAGATTATAGATACTTTTTTTTTTTTTTTTAAACATTCTAAATAAAAGAGAGTTCAGTTTTATGCACTGCTTGTCTCAACCATGTGCAGAAGTATAGAAAATGAAAGCTAGTGAGAATCACTGTGCACAGTAGAATTGTCGACAGGTGAATCGTAATTGAATCAGTCAAGGCAGAAATATGGCAATGTTTGCTATAAAGGGTCACGACTAGCTCATTAGTCGCTCACTTGAGACGGTTGTCTGATTTGGTGAGGACTTAGACACATGGTTTTCACATCATAGAGATGAAGGAGTCTTTAATTGAATCACCTTTGGAGTTTGATGACTCTTGTGCTGACAGCCTGTCTTACACCCACTGCTCAGACACCTGTCTGACCAGAGTGCAGCCGTGCTACTCTTGTCATCCTCCTGGAGGATGGTTGCTAACACGACGCAACCTCAGACACAGGCTGCTGAAATACAGACAGAACATGAAGACACTGATGACAAAAATTACAAATTAATGATCAACAGTAAGAAAGGGTCAAAGAGCTGAAGCTGGAAACACAGGACTGATTTTAGTGCAATAGTTGCTGACCTGAATGAGCTCACTGACATCATGATACAGGAAACTGTCACTCCACAGTGTAGACAGCAAGGATGAAGCTGGTGACCTGAATGTGTTTTACTGTAGGTTTGATAGATAGATGGTCCTGACCTGCTTCAGTCATGATGTACTGCTCACAGAAGTGTGTGTCAAAACATGAAAAGAAGTCCTGTCAGGTATTTGATGCCCTGACCTGAAACCGAGAGGTGTATTTAAAAGATACCTGTAGTGAATTTTCATTGCTAGCTAATGCTATTTCAAAAGACCATGTATAATATTAGCGGTTCCGTCAGGTAACTTATGTTATAGCCCGTTGTCAAGTATGTGTGAGTACTAAGTCACTGCTTTGTCAGTCAGTTATGGTCAGCCACATGTTGCCTCCTTCACGGGCTGTTCCAGTTCTCCGTCTCTAGGACAATGGCAGAGTGCAAAGCTTACGAATGCACGAACATGTGCTTTCAACTCAGTCTCGTTCACTGACTGCTGCTGTTTACTTGCACTTGATCTCCCGGAATCAACAATGGTACGACACTTCTGACTGGCAACGGCTGCTCCCCATAGGTTCTGCCCCCACCCATAATTCATGTAATTAAAAGGGCTAGTGTGGTGCATTTATGGTGATTTTATTTTTTTTACTGAATTTGCACCTCTCTATCTTATAAGTAATACACAAACCACAATTATTGTTGTAAACAGGACCAGTACAGGTACATTTTAATAGGACTCGCACAACATACATTTATTTTCCCTCTCCCAACCCCTCCCCTACATCCCATCTAGTCTATCTCGGGATCCCTTTTTTCTTCTGTCCCCTCTCCCACCGAATCCATTGAAAAAGTTCCATCATGTGATCACATGTACTGTGTCTGTAATGTATAATGTCTTATGTACGTGCTTGCATTATCTGTATCTGTACTGTAATTTCTGAAACCTCCAGTGATTCAGTAGCTTTCATAATCAAATAATTTCCTGCAAGGATCAATAAAATATCTATCTCTACCCCTCCATCTCTCCATCTATCTCTCTAATACCTTGAATATTCAGATCAATATAAAATCCCAGATATAGGGCAGAGAATTGCTGTTTCTAACTTTGTTGTTTTGTATTTTGGAAGAGTGGACCTGTCTTTTTTTTTTTTTTTTTTTTTTGTACATAGTCGGTCCTCTGCACCTTAAATCTCAGTGCTGCCGTACACTAATTTATCAGGAGTATGTTTTCTCTCCATCAGTGCCCAGGAGAGAGTGTTTTTCAGGGCCAGTGAGTGATGAGGGCAGGCTCGAGGCCAGGGTAGTGACAGCAGGGGAAGAGCGAGGCATCTAATTAGCGCTGAGAAAACTCGGCATGAGTCTGATTTGGCGTCCAAGTTGCTATGCCGACTGCTACACCCAGCCATTTATAGCTGCTCATCCTAGAGCTGATGTTATCACATCCAGCACTACAGCTGGGTTCATGCACTCTTTTCTATTAGATTTTGCTTCCCTTTGCTCTGCTTTTGTTTTTCCTGCCTCGATAAAGACTGATCTCCCTCTGCTGTTTTCCACCTTAATAAACACACTTTGATTTCCTATCTGTGAACTTCTGCTTATTTGTTCTTTTCCATTATACTGTAGCTGCGTTATTACTATCACATAGAATTACAGAAGCTCTTCCCAAACAGTTAATTAGATGTAATGCAGATGAGTTTGTTTCTGATTGAGTGTTTGTTTTCAGGCTCTAGACAATGATTGCTTCTCCGATTTCCCCCTAGGCCTGATGGAAATCTTACCGGACCGCTGCACCATGATCGCCAAGAAGGAGCTGATCTACGCCGGCACAGTCGGTCTCATCTGCTGGCTGGGCGGCATCGTCTTTATCAACCGCAAGAAGACGAGCGATGCCAAAAGTGTCATGGCCGAGGCTGCCAAAACCATGTTGGACGACCAGGTAATCTGCAGCATTTATCAGCAGACATCGCACATTTGTCAAGTGGTGACAGACAAGGCCAGTTCTTATCATTACACTTTTTGTATCTGTGAAATAGTCTAAAAAGATAACTTGTAAGTCACTTTTAGTTTGACTCCTGGGCTTTTTTTTTGTGCATCATGTGGGATAATCCTCATTTTTTTATCCTCATCCTTTGACCTCCGTAGATTCGTCTGTGGGTGTTCCCAGAAGGTACGCGGAACCAGAGAGGTGACCTGCTGCCCTTCAAAAAAGGCGCTTTCCATCTGGCAGTGCAGGCACAAGTGAGACTTTGACTTTTTTTTGTTACTATATACAGAATAGAATGAGTAAAGACAGTCCTACAATCTACATCACATGTTTTAAGTCAGCTTCTCATATTCTGCCTTTGTGGTTCATTCAATTAGTCCTGCTGGTAAAGTGGCATTGACGACACTGGCTATATTCCAGCTCTTTTCTGTTTGCTAACAGTGCCTGGGGTCATGTTGCCGGCACTGTGCTGACTTCAGACACACGGGGGAGCTAGCTACCTTAAATAGTTCATAACCTCATGATTTAACCTTACTGTATGTGCAAATGACGGCATGCACAATCACACTAAATCAGCCACATTTACTTGTAAGAAAGTAGGCCGACTAGTTTATTCAGCTTTCACTGAGAATTGAAGTCCACTTGCATTATGTCATTTGGAGATTTTTATGACACAGCTCCTCATGCCACATTACTGAAGCGAGGGAGGGGCTAATTGCTGAAGTCGACTCGCATGTGTGCAGGTGGGAGGTCTCTTTCCTCGAGCTGCTGACTCGTAGCATAGACTCAAGCAGGTGGAATGAATTAAAAAAACATTTTTGTTGATTGAATTCTGGCCAGAAACCACAACTCGGTCCACTGCAGGCAAAAAAACCCATTGTGGTGTGTGTGTGTGCTTGTATGTGTGAGCTCATTTCTTTTCTTTTCTTTTTTTTTTTTGTTTCTTGCTGTTAAAGATTGATATCGGTTTGGGTCTGATAGGCTCTGGAGCTGAGAGGTTACAAAAATAAACCCCTGCTGCTCCTAATTAGCAAACAACAGAACCTGTGCAGACTGTAACCCTGCTTGTTATGTTACACAAATAGTATTTGAAGTAATTAGAACTTTATTGTGTGTGTTGGCATGAGGTGGAGGAGTGGGTTTTATTTGCTGTCTGGAGAATAAATAGAATCAGTGTTTTGGCTTTCCCTGTTGGCTGTTCTTTACACATGAGACTATTTCTGTGTGGACATAGACTATTTCCATCTCTGTGTGCTTCTGCTGAGTTATAGTGCAGCCTCTTCATTTGTACCCAGCCGACCAGATTGAGTGGAAGCAGGACAGCCCCCAGGGGGAGCCACGTTTGGCTCAGCCAGTCCCGTTGAAGGGCCACTCGGGGCCTCAAGAGAGCCACTCGGCCTCTATTAACAGCAGAGGAGATGGAGATCACTTGTGTTGTGCTGATTTGGTGTGCATGAGTGTGATACATTTGTTCTGACGAGCGTTTCAGTCTGTTATTCAGATTTTGTCGTGCTAAAATGTAAGAAAACAGTCAAATGAAGTTAATAATTCTTTTAACATAAATGTTGAAGTTTATATTTATGCTGCTCTTTGGGCTTTATTGCCTCCTCTTCTGTTTTCCAGGTTCCCATCATACCTGTTGTGTTCTCCTCCTACAGCAACTTCTATCTACGGAAAGAAAAGCAGTTCAAATCAGGTAACTCAGTTTGACTCTCCCCGTTTTTCTTATTTCTCAGTGAATATGACTCATGCAGATGTACTTTGGGTTGAATGAGACATCTGACAGTGAAGTTTTGTGCCTCTTCAGGGACCATCAGATTGAAGATCCTCCCAAAGATTGAGACGAAGGGCATGACGTCAGACGACGTGTCATCCGTTTGTGACAAATCCTTCGACCTGATGCGCTCGGCCTTCTTGGGCATCTCTGACTCCGTGACCCAGAGCAACGGGCCCTTGAGCCACTGAACATTCATCGCACTCTCCTCTTTTTCTCCAATGTCCCTGTCTGAGACCCATTCCTCCCCTAGACCCCCCGCAGCCCCCAGGTTGTCCCATTACCTGGCCAGGAAACAACATGACACAGGTCTCTTGTCATGATATCTCTTCTTGTCTAGTTGACGCCTGGTCCAGTCCGCCTCTGGCCTGACCACACAGCACAGTCAGTCCCGACCCTCACTGTGTCTGCAGCAGCACTGCTCTGCACGCCGTGAGCGGAGTGACGGACGGCAAGCCGAACAGTACGGATGTGTGTTGTTCTTCATGCATGCCTTTTGGATGGCTTTGTCCACCTTCATCCTTGCTTTGGAAGCCATTGGCTTTGTTGTTGTCTTACTTTGTTTTGTTTTTTTGGTACTTTTTTTTTTTTTGGCCTTCTTCTCAGCCTTTTTTTTTCCTTCTGCCTTCTGTTTGGAAGATAAACCGTGGCATTTTCTTTCTCTTCTGTTCATAAATGTCTGTGGATATTTATGTGTTCTTCTCATGCTGGCTTTGTTTTAGTTATCTTTGGATGCTTACACACACATTCAAAGTAGCCTACCCCATCTCCTTCCTTCCTTTCCTTTCAGTGTGCTCTTTCCCTTTTTGCATTCCAGTCTCTTGCCTAAAGACAAAAGGAGCGGGGTCTCCACATGCAGTATGGAGTGTGTGGAGGCGACACTGATTTCTCAGTTTTGGTCGCAATGAATTAAACTCTGTATCCATATTGGCTTCACAAAACTATGACCAATAGCTCCATGACATACTCCATGATGTCAAACAGCAAGGAATTCAAGGTTACAAGACACAGTGTATAACAATAGCACCCATCTGTACTGAATTAATGGACTTTTAAGTGGACTGATCAGTTTTCAGTGTTGTGCATTGTTGGTGTATCATTGTGCATTCTTTCAGTTTGTCTCTCCAAAAGATTAGAAGTAATCTGCTTTCAGCTACGAGCAAATGTCTTCTTGCTGTATTCTGTATATTTGCTCTATTTATTTCTGCATCGGACGATCTTGTTTTTGTTGTTTTTTTTTTTGTTTGTTTTTTTTTAAGGAGGAAAAAAAAAAATGTGCTCACAGTTTTTCGCTCCTCGGAATGGATTCACAAGTGAACCTATCCAAGACGTGTCAAAAAGGTGATTTCATAAAGTGCAATGTCCAGCTGTTTTAGCATTACTGTTCCAAAGTGCAAAGCTTCCTGCTGTGCCAAGACAAAAGTGTTTTTTGGGAAGTTTCCAGTGTAAACCCATTGTTATCTTATAATGACCTGCTTAATGAGTCATCCACCGACAGATTTTACGTAACCCAGTATCTAAAGTAGTTCTCAGCTGTAGAATGGAGGGTTAAACTTGTAGAGTTGTAAAATGATTTCTGCTTCTCTTAGACTGACCTTGTTTTCTTTTTTGTATCTGTTCTGATTACCTTACAGATGTACTAATTACTAAAAACCAATAATACTCAAGTCTATTTACTTTAATATACTCGCTGATTGGAAATGTGAAGGGTCGTACCTATTTCAAGTAAACTGGCTAACACTGCTGTGATTCAGTCATTAGTATTTGATCTTGTACAAAGTATGGAAATTTTGGCCTTAAGATTGATTTGTTGTTGTTGTTGTTGTTGCACTTTGGATTATGCAGATAGTTATACTTTTGTTAGTTTTATTTTTATGTACGTACTGACAATGACCTCTAACCAGATAGAACGGATTTAACTGTTTTTATTTTCACACCCAGGTCTTACATTTCACGGTATTCACTGCCTTTACTTGTTTTCAAGCTGACTCAGCTCATCCAACACCATCAGAGAATGTATTTCCGCATTCAGGATACCTGTGTACTACTAATGCATCTTACTGATTTTGTTTTGTTTTATTTTATTTTTTTAAGTTACTGTATTAACGGATCAGTGTGTGGGATTTAGTGGCATCTAGTGGTGAGGTCAGACATTGCTGTTGGTTAGTGGGAGTTAAGAGATTCCATAGTTGATGTAAAAATGTGAAAGGTCGTCTTCAGAGCCAAAGTTGATGAGGAAATGGTAGACATGGTAGGTAATGTGGCATCAAGCGACACAATATAAAGACTCTGCTCGCTATGTAAATACAAAGGGCTCATCCTCATTCTCATTCTAGGCCCATTAGCAACTACTTTTAATATGATGACGAATATTTGATCCGTGCAGATCCTCCTAAATCTTACACACTGGTCTTTGAAAATGGGATGTTGTTGTGTATACAGTTGTCATCAAATTCAGATGTATTTATTTGCGCATTAAATTTTACAGACGTTTATACTCAAACTGACTTGTTCTGCACAAAGAATTAACACATCAGTCAGTCTGTAAACTGTTCATGGATGAGCGGGACAGTACTTGAACCTGCTCTGGGCTTCAAACATATAATGGTCATTTATAGTGTGAAATACAAGCCCCTACTAATATAAATTATCTAATTTTTTTTTTCCTTTTAAATTTTAATATATATTGAGTTTTTCTCCTGTTAAAAAAATTCATTTTACCTTTGCAGCAAGTGGCTTGAATGTTAAAGTAACTACCAAATTTGTTTCTTCCAAAATCTGATTTAAAGTATATTATACATTTTGCTATATGAGTGTTTTATCCATCTATTTCCAGTTCATTTCTCAGTTCTTTTGTAATACAGATGTGTGATTTGTAAGCTTTGTGTCATGAGTTCCAACCGGTGGCTCTGCAACAACAGTCCTGCTGGTTGATTTCTGGGCTCTTGTTTACGAAATAAAACCGACCACAAAAGGAAAAATTCAAAGCATCGTGAACCTTAATAAAGCACTTTTCCTGCTGAGTTTGGGTGGAATAATTGAAAAAAAAAGACATTTTCACCAAAGCTATTAAAAGTGTAATAGGTGGTAGCTTTAGATGGATATGAGAAACACAGCTGACATCCTACAGAGCCTTGTACGTGTGTGGTCCCTCCATATGTGTGTACATATGCACACATGGTATACGCCCATTATACTATCTAGTTAATATTGATGATGTAGTGTTCTTGATTTCACCTATTCTGGGTAAACGTGAATGCCTTGCAAAAGAATACATACAAATAAATTCTCTTTTTCTTACCTGGTTGTGCGCCACAATGCCTGCTCTTTTCTTCCTCTGATTTTTAATAAAGCACATACTGTCCATATATAACAGGGATCAACAGGAGTTGTTCAGTGTTGTGTTAACTTTACAGACTCTTCTTATGGAAAATTTACCCCTTTCATACATCAGGGAGGATTATACAGCAATCACTTTATATCAGTGAGACGCCAGGCATTTCCGATTGAGGTTTTTTTATTACAAAATGTTACAAAACTAGGTAAAAATGTCTATTGGCGCATTGAGAAATAACTACAAGTAATCATAATTTAAATAGATAAATACAGATGTCCATGTCTGCCCTGGGGCTCAAACAGAGGACACAGCTGCACCGATGTAAAACACACAAGAAAAACAAAGTGGCTTATTTGACCTTTGACCCTCTGGGGGTTTGTTTCAGATTTAGGGATGATGTAATAGCAAAATGAACCCTGCCTCAGGTATTGTTACAGGAAAAAAATTACGATTTTGACAGTGATTCAACCAGAAAAGAAAATGAACCTTTTGGGAATGGTAAAAAAAAAAAAAATCTGATTTGTGCGATGAGTGTCACAGCATAAGAAGTACTGAATTCTGTCTTTCGGCCGTCTCTTTCTTACACATGCCAGCGTTGAGTCTGTCATGTACTTGATAGGAGATGTCTCTGAAATGATTTGGGCCTCGTTCAGTGGTTAATTCTCTTGGCAAGAACCTGCAGGAAAAGGAGATGTAAGAGGGTTACTACATCGACATTGTACCGTCTTTTGTGTGCAACGTGGTAGCAAGTACAGAGAATGGACAGTTTGATTGTTGACTCATTGTTCCGATACCCGTCACAATTATTATATAAATATATTGCAATTACTGGAGCTAACCACAGCGATATTGCATAATTGTCAAAATCGTCTCCATTCATTTGTATAAACAGCTGGTTTTCACTAACAAACGTCATATTTCCATCACTATTTCCACATCATTTTCAGTATTGGGATTTTCTTTGAGTAATATATTATTTATACGAGCTGTCTTCTGTAAATTTATGTCTGTAGCACCTAAAAAACACATGCAAATGCAACTTTTATGTATTCAATGATATTAAATTGCATTGAAACTAGTGGTATAACATTCACAGAAAAAGACTATTATTCCTGCTAAAGAATTTTTCACACTGTTAATCACAATCATCCATTAAAATTCTCTTATCTCGACCATCTTAATCGTCTTCCATCGTTTCTGAGAGGAATTCACATTTTCAGAGGTTGTTTATGAAAATTTTCTACTGTTGTTGAATTGTCATGATTTTATGTCCTACATGTAATTACTGACTTTAACGCAATAAAACCAAATGTGATAAAGGTCATAATGCAATAAAATGTTACGCCTGCAACCAGCAAAGATCCTTTGGGTCGAGTCAGAGTATGCGAAAAGGTGGAGTTTAGAAAGTTCTTCACACTGATTTTATATTTTGACATTTAGAGGAAACACACACTGAGATGCTGCCTTCTATACTGCCCAGCGTATCAGTTTTCTGCTCCAGTGAGTACGACTACAGGGAGCAGTATTTAGTGAACCAAATAATCATTTGTTATATAATAATACATTGGAGAGAATTTGGAGAGTCACTGAAATGTAAGCTGGCTCGAATTCTAACTGGAACAATAGCATCTTAAAATAAAGTTGATCACTTCACTCATAGTCTGATCTAAATTGATTTTAAAGTCGTAGCCAAATATTATTCTATTACAGACAGAAGATTTTATTATGTAATTGGATTTTTTTATTTTATGACTTTAATAAATCAGATTTTATTACATTAAGTATTTGTTACTTTTGGACATTCTGCTAGGTGTCTGATTATTCTGAAGAATCTCAAGTCTGTTGCTGCTTTCCTTTAACTAAACTTGACTTGGACTTTGTTTTGGTCTCAGGTCAGCCTTCGGTCACTCACATGTCCCGAGTCGCTCCTCCAGGAAGCCGATCTGCTCGCTCAGGGAGTCGATGCGGTCTAGCTGCTGGAAGGAGTGGGACAACAAGGTGGTTTTCTCCGACAGGCCTTCATCGAGAGAAAGTGGGAAAAAGCTGTGGAAGGGAGCCAATGCCAACTGCAGCTTCTGCACAGAGGAAACGACAGGAAATAGAAAGAAAAGCCATTAGGAACAGAAAATAACTCAATGACTAACCTGCAGCATCATTTCCCTCATGTTAAAGCTGATCTTCATGTACTCTTTGTTTTCCTCTGAGGCAGGATTCTAATGAAACTGAGGAAAAAGTGCAAAAGCCACCGTACAAGTCCAGCATTTCAAATAATCTTTAATTTTAGCTGCTTTTGGAAAAGCTGGGGATTACATACAGGGTTCCTACAGGCGTCTACAAGTTAAATATAAGACTTTTTATGACCGTTTTACGACTACTTTAGAGCAGAATTTAACCCGTTTCACAGCCTATTTCATGGTCATACTGTAAAAATTTATGACTCCTGGAATTCAGGAAAATGTATTTATTTACTCCAACACCTTGATTCCCATCATTCTGAATCATTTCTCACCAGGGGCTGTGAAGATACTGATAATTGGTTAACAATTTCAATATAAATTGTGTTAGAACAGATGAAACTGAGTAGAATAACGTTACATTTCCCACATTTAAACACAGTACAGTGAACAAGTTTACGATAACATAACTAAAGACCTACTATATCACATTTAACACCTTTTAAAGACTTGCAGATTTGTAAATTCAAGACATTTAAAGACCTCGTGGGAACCCTGTACATTGCAACTTTTTAATATTCTACCAGAATACACGGAGCAGAGGTGGTGCTGGTGAGCGAAGCTGGGTGGTATCAGGGTAGGTGGTTTTTATGTGTGTGTGTTTTGAATTTGCCTTCATGTGTTTGGAGGCGTCTCAGGTACCTTTTCCAGGAGCTCTACTCTGTTTCTCAGGCTCTGCACTTCCTCTGTCACATTCTCCACCAGGTTGAACCGTTCATCTGCACAAAAACCACACAAATAGAGACTCATCATCATCAAACTGTGGCGATAAACAAGTTAATGGAGGTAAAGGTAAAGTTGGTACAGATGGATTGAAAGATACAGTTGTTTTTTAATCCCTTTCCTCTGATCTCAAGTCTGTATCTCAGAGGATTCCTTCAAGCATCCTGCTCTCATCAATCCCTCTCTTTTAGAATGATTCATAGCCACTGCAAGGGTTCTAAAATACAAACCAGGAAGAGGTCTGCAGAGCTGCAGGGAGGCCAGGGGGAATTTAGGGCACAGGGGGGAATCATAGATATGGGAACGGCCAAAAAACTGATACACAAGCTGAAAGAGAGGTCACTAGAAATAGACGAGCGCCCCTTCATCCCCCCCCTACGAACACGAGTCGTCGCTTACAGGGGGAATAAGAGCGCACTGGATGTGACCCAGCATGTCACCGAGAAGAGTCCAGGTCCTCGGAGCAGGATGTAAAAAATCAAGAGTCTCTATTCTCTTTCTGTGCTTTCGGCAGACAAGCCTAAGAATGGCTCAATCTCTCCCAGATGTGGTCCATTACTGAGACAAGTATGAGTTGAGAAACAGACTGAAGAGGAGGAGGAGGAGGAGATGGAGAAGTGGGGGAACTGGCGATGACCCCCAGCAGACAGGGTTGATGAAGCTGGAATGAGAAGACTCAGCCAAGAGAATGAAAAAAAAAAAAAAGGGAGGAAGAGGGAAAAAAAAGAAGATGGAGAGACAGAAATCTGGTCCAGAACTCCTCCATGGCAGCTTTGGCAGAGGGTCAGAGCGATGGTCTAACTTCTTGGACCAATCAGAGCATTTGAAATGTGTTTATATTCGTAATCTCCATCAACATCCCTCTGACGTGTTAGCGTGAACAGATAACGGAATGCAGCAAAACAAAAATCTCCACTGGCCTTGCATTTTAAGTGTGTGAGAGCGCAAGTCGAAACTGAGCGCGCTCAAACAAATAACCCACTGTCACTTCCACTAAGCAGAGAGATCTGTCATCTTTTGGCTGTTTTCCTCAAGTCCCCCCCCCCCCCTTTTCTGCTTCTTCTTTGCTGATTCAGTACAACTTGCAAGGTTCACTAGAATCCAGACTATGTTACCGTTAAGAAGTCAATAGTTTAATCCTGTGTAAGAAGTTTTATTTTGTGCTGACTTGATCTTTAATCTCTGCAAAAAGGTGTTTAACCCATAAAGACCCAAAGAGCCACTGGCAACCAAAAAACATCTACTGTTCTAAAATAAAACTTCTGAACCACTAAACCTATAATATTTTGAAATAATTGGTGTAAAATGCAGAATGTCGTCTTTTCATGGTCATCAGATATGATCCATTTGGACGTTCAGAGGCTCTGTAGTTACCGTGGAAACATTGTCATCTTCTGCAACACTGATTCACCAGTAAAACCCATGGAGTTGGATCAATGACAGTAGATGGACACACTGGGTTTATGTTCAGTTAATAAGAGATTTTTCTGGAAAAAGTAATTGTTTCTTCAGTTTTCTGTTTTTGATACACTGCAAAAATCTAAATCTTACCAAGTGTATTTTTCTCATTTCTAGTTAAATATCTCATCACACTTAAAGTAAGACATAATCACCTAAAGAGTGACTTTTCAATGAGATATAAGAACTTATTTTTTGACAATAGATCTGGAAAATCTTACGTCAAGAAATCTTATCAAGTGTATTTTTCTCATTTCAGATTTTTTTTTTTTTTGCTTAATTAAAGCAAAAAAAAAAAATCTACCAATGGAACAAGTAATTATTATCCTGGTAAAGTAAATAAGCTTTTGAAGATCTGTTGTCTAAAAATAAGTTCTTATTTCTCACTGAAAAGCTACTCTTTAGGTGATCATGTCTTATTTTAAGTGCAATGAAATATTTTAACTAGAAATGAGGAAAAATACACTTGGTAAGATTTTGATTTTTTTCTAATGTATAATATCCCTCAACCTTTAACTGAGCTTTTATGAACATTTACATGGTCGGTAAATTAAATACAGGAGAATACATTATTTTCATTGAAAAAAAAAAAAGTCTAACAAAAGAATAAACTGTGATAAAGCACTTCAGAAAGGTTAAATATAGAGAAAAAATTAATTTATGAACTGACCGAAAAATAGTGCTGGGTGTTTATGCGTTAATAGGGAGGAGTTTGGAGCAGGGCCCAAACTCAGATTTATACTAAGACATTCCTTTTTCCAAACATTGTTGAACATGTAGATGTTCACTTCGCTGACTCACTAAAATCCCCACAAGAGGACAGATTTTGTGAGAAGGTAAGTCTTCTTAAATGATGCACACATTCCCAAGAGAACAATAAACCTGACAGAAAATAGGAATATAAAAGAGTGTTCCAGGGTTAACACAAATACTTGAAACATGGGGAGGGGGGGGGGTTGTTTTGTTGCTAAGATACAGGAGGCACACAAATGAATTTTTTTTTTTTTTACGGCAACAATTTTAGGCAAGTAATGGAGTGTGCAGGATAGAAACAGGTCTCTATTAGCATGGGAGCTCTATTGCAATCAGATGTTTGCTTTGCTCATAGGACCCGTAGGAGTCATTATCAAAATCCAACCAGTCCCAGTCGCAGCACACAAGGCCAGACCGCTAGACATCTGTCTGGAGTCAGCACCAGTCGCAGTGCATTATTACTCACGGTACGAGTTGAGAGTGGCATAGCGCGTACCAAAAGTAATAATGGGCCGCAAAGCTGGCTATGTTCCTGTCTTCTGTCTGCACTCCAGACACTTAGCTGCAAGACAAAAATTATACTGTATGAGCAAATGCAGACATATACTACACTTCTGTGCTGCGCATTTACCCGCATCAGTGTGACCACCCACTGTAGCCTGGGTGGAGGAGGGAGGAGGAGGAGGAGGAGGAGGAGGAAGGCTTTGACAGGAACGGCCGTCTCCTGCGAGCCTGAAGCCGTCCCTGCACGTACAACGATAGCTGCCAGCTGTGTTCACACACTCCTGGGCACACGGCCGCCGCTCACTGCACTCGTCCACATCTGACGCAGAGGAAAGATGTGAAAGTACGGTCAAAAACATACACGAGTAGGTAGATATGTGAGTGTTTGTTTCTGTGAATACCTGTTTGACACTGGAGTCCTGTCCAGCCGAGCAGGCAAGCGCACTGGTTGGGTTTTAAGCAGGTACCTCCGTTCACACAGGCTTGTCCACATACAGCTATGACACAGAGGTTTAACACATGGAAGCAGATGTTTCAGTAATCTGGACTGGAAAAAATATATAAATCTTACCAAGTGTATTTTTCTTATTTCTAGTCCAAATATCTCATCACACTTAAAATAAGATATAATCACCTAGAGTCACTTTTTAATGAGATGTAAGAACTTATTTTTAGACCATAGATCTGGAAAATCTTATTTCAAGAAATTACATCAAGATCATTTTCTCTTGTTCCATTGGCAGATTTTTTTTTTTTTGCTTGAATTATGCAAAAAAATAAATAAATGTTGAATTATGCAAAAAAAAAAAAAAA
>JAPTYQ010000005.1:31371850-31397140 GCA_029814465.1 Ostorhinchus cyanosoma | reverse complement strand
AACTAGAGACAATTATCTTGTGATGAGATATTTTGACCAGAAATGAGAAAAATACACTTAGTAAGATTTTGATTTGACCTTCTACAGATCCTTAAATCCTAAATATTTACCTGGGAAATATAGTATATAGCTGTGTAGTATCCTCATGAGACTCAGGAAGGTAAAAGTTTTGGGTTTTTTTTACATTAAATAATTACTTGGAAACAGTTTTTTCAGATACATTTTTTCTTTTTTTTTATGGAATGTCCTCGCAGTGAGCAGCATTTTTTTAAATTTTTTTTTATTTTAAGTAAAGCTGTGAATCTCTTGTCCACTAAAAATGGCAAAAATGCATTGCTGGGTCTCAGGAGGATATTACCCATAAGCCCTTGTCAATTAGACATTGTACACAATGAAATCAAGCAAAAAAAAAAAAAAATCTGCCAAAGGAACAAGTGAAAATGTTCTTGGTAAGATTTTTTCAAGTAAGTTTTTCTAGATCTATTGTCTATAAATAAGTTCTTATATCTCACTGAAAAGTTCCTCTTTAGGTGATTATGTCTTATTTTAAGTTCGATGAGACATTTTGACTAGAAATAAGAAAAATACACTTGGTAAGATTTAGATTTTTGCAGTGTGACTTGAATTGTTTGGTGATGTTTCTAAGAACTTCCTGTTTTCCTTGTTATTTAGTTATCACCAATCTTATTTAGTTACAACTTGAGCTGTAATTTCTCTGTTTTTGCTATAATTTACCATTTACATATGGGGTAAATACTTACCAATAAGGGGAATGTATAAGGAAGGGTGAGATTTATTTCAGCTTACCTTGGTTGCAGTTTTGAGAGTGAAATCTTCGCCAACCCGGGCAGCACTCTGGGTAAAAATGCGAAGGAGGCGCCACTCTGCTCACCTGCCTGTACGCCACCGAATACACAGTCCTGTAGAGACAAAACACAGACACCCACAGTTAAAAGGGAATCCTGCTTATTCATAATGTTGTCATCGCCCCCATTTTTTAAGCGTGGTTCAGCCGGCTCGGTTTTCTCCTTGATGTGTCAGACTGCGAGATGAGAAAATGGGAATTTGGTGGAATATTGAAACCACGGACTGCTGACTTCCAAGAGTGTGTCAGAGATGAGATAGGAACGGAGGGAGGGAAAGTAGATGAGATGCAAAGTCGGATCATAAGTCTGAGATTTTCACTGGTTGCTGCCGTCTGAGGTACGGGAATGTATTTTGTTGAACGCTAAAGGAGCAAACTGCAAAACAGCAACTATGAGGCCTGCAACTGTCAAAGTGCATTACATTTTGTGGTAAAAAGGAATGGAAAAAAAGCCAAAGGGGTGAAGTATATTTTGACGGCGAGGGAAGAGTTAAAAGAAAAAAAAAAAAAAAAAAAAGATTGAAATGGAGGGAATGTAAGGAGGGGGAATGAGACAGCATCAGAGTTAGAGAGAGAACGGGAGTGCGTAAGTTTGGAGGGAGACGCAGTCCAAAATAAACACCAGCGCGGTCTCTGCGGGCAGGCAGTTCATTTCCCGTAGTTACACAAAGTACTCGATATTTAGATTCCACCCAAATATGTGCCACCATGACCCAGTTCTATGGAAGATGTGTATTTATATGTGCATGTGTGTGTGGGAGAAAGTCTAGATCTATTTATGACACTATGCACTTCTACTCATTTCCCTTCCAAAACATGTCAGGCATTGTTTACGGCTTAATGAAACAAACTTGTTGTAATTAGACCACTGATGTGATACTGTTATGACCTGCACCCTCCAGTAAATGCTTGACGGCAGACCCACAGTTCAGCCGATGCTTGCTAAGCAGGTTTTATGTTTAGTTGGTTTTTTTTTTTGTTTTTTGTTTTTTTTAGATGAGTGTGTTTTGTGCTGCTGGGTTGGAGAGTCAGTCTTACTTGTAAGTGCTACAGAGGCGATGCCCCTGACACAGAGTGATGTAGGGCTTGTGCACCGGCTGGACGTATGACTCTGTTGCCATGACAACGTTGTGACTGAGTGCTCGGCCACACACTCTCCTCCTGTAAAAAGGAAAAATGAAAGGGAAAAAAAAAACAGGACAACATTAAAACTCACCTGAAATACACACTTTTTGGCTTTTAAAAGCATTTCAACCTATAGCTAAGCAGCTGGTTTGAGTCATTTCTTTAACATTTGAATATTTTCAGGCCTTAAATGGTCCTGTTCTGACTAAGAAAGCTTGAAATACTCAAGATTAGACCCTTAAGGAACTGTGTTAGTCACAGAAAAGTTGGCGTGAAGGCTAATTGCTACTGACTGACCCAGTGTAATCATTCTAGAAAGTGTCAGAGTTAAGACATGATCTTTGACCTGTCGGGCTCCACTTGACCTTTCTTGTGCCTTTCAGTTTATTTTGGTCTTTGTGCAAATCAATTGAAAATGACAAGATGAGCCTGCAGACTCCCTCATGCTGGCTTATGTCTAATACATAGAGACAGAAGGGTAGAGTTTTAGTCCTGAGAGAGCACTCTTAAATGTTTAAATGTCATTTGACCAATTTGTGTACTTTCGCAGTGGGTGAGACTGTTAAGTTCGGCTAAAACAAACAGGTTTGAGTGACAGCTGAAGGAGATACGTGAAGCTGAAGTCACTATGCAGCTACTGAGGACTGGACCAACCTAATGACATGCCATAATAAACACAGGAAGTGTATTAAGTGAGCCGTTACCCGTGGTGAGCAAAGAACTGGGGAGTGCCCATCACATGAAGGATGAAGAGGGAGGAGGAGAGGAACAGCGTTTGGTACATTGTCTTCTTCTTTCCCACGTTCCTTTGCTCAGTCTCTCACACTCTTCTCTTCCAGTTGGTGCCAGTCGGAGGGAAGAGGAGAGGAGGATGAATGGGTGGGGTTGAAGATCGCAGCCCTCACTCTGAATGTGTCCTTTTCCACTGGGAGGATGACTCCAGCTACCTGCACACAGAGAGAAACACGCATGCATGAGATGATTATTACCACATATTCAACAGATATGCAGCTCTGGTTTTCATCAAGCACTATGAAGCAATGCCGTGCTGAAAAAGAGAGGTGAACGAGGGGAAACGTGAATGAAGTACAGTTCATTCCTCTGCAGCCTCAGGTCAGATGTATTTCCTTTGAAGAGTTGGAGAGAGAGGACGCAGCAATAGCCAGTGTTGTCAACGTCAGCTGTGTCATATCTGTGAGAGTAGATTCCACTGCAGACGCTTCTACAGGAACCCACACCGGCATTAATGCACATTAAATGTGAAAACGTGAAAACCACCGCCCATCTATAGAAGTGCTGCCATTGACCATTAGAGGCTGGCAAAGGCAGATAAGGTAAGAGAGACACTGCAGACCTGGTGCTCTTAAATTGTAAAAATGAAAAAGGTGGAAGTCCTAACATCACCCTGAGAAATGAAAAACTGGCTGAAACTGCAAAGCGCTCATATTTGTATGCCAGGAAAGAACTTGAGCTGAGCAGTGAAGCTCTATAAAAAGGAGAGACACTGTCCCGTCCTGGGTTTGGAAGGTCACAAACAAGTGAAGAAAAGATTACACTCCAGTCGTACATTTCTTTTTAATTAAAATGTCAGCCAACAATGACTTTTATGTAGACATTTTTCATGCTTTGGTGTTGTTTAGTTTTTTATGAATTAATAAACTGACATTTTAAAAGGTTCCGCAAAAATCAAATAGTCACTTTCACATTCCTGTGCTTTATCTCCTCAAGTATATTGCTTTGCTGGTGAGTGATTTCTTAATGGGTCGCAAAATGTAGTTGAGAACATTTTCACTACCAGCAGTAAAAGTGCAGCCTTCAGTGTTTGTGTTTTAATCTAAAGGGTTAGCCTCTCTTCAGTGTTTGATTTGTGTGCTAACGTTGGAGCCAAACTGTTCATAAGAAGCTAAAATTCCCAACAATATTTTGAGAAAGTGCAGTCAGTACCCCAACAGCAGCAGAAATATAAGGCAGATGTAAAAACACAACAAAATCTGGGCAGGCTTTACATGGAAGCAGCAAGACTTGGCATCTGTTGACGTCTGATGAAAGAGAA
This sequence comes from Ostorhinchus cyanosoma, assembly GCA_029814465.1. NCBI lineage: Eukaryota > Metazoa > Chordata > Actinopteri > Kurtiformes > Apogonidae > Ostorhinchus > Ostorhinchus cyanosoma. Next base: position 31,393,097 of record JAPTYQ010000005.1, on the reverse strand, counting down.
GCTGGACCATGGACTGGTTTCAATGGTGTTACCGCTGAACTTTACTGAACCACAGAGACCACACAAACACAGAAACAACCTCATATCTATGCATCAGTGCGTGTACACCGACTTGTGAGCAGTTATGGACAAAAGCAGGCTGCACTCTCACTGACCTGTATCTTCACAGAAATCCTCACTTATCAACTCACACCATGAAAGATTATTACATACTGTACGGGATTAGAGGAGGTTCTGAGGCATCGTTCTACAGGAGAGCAATTACAAGGTGCAGCAGCTGTCTGGACCATCAGCCTGGACCTTCTACTGGTCCGATGCTGGAGCCTAGAGACACAGCTTTAACAACTGATACTAAATCCTTTGGGAAATCTCTAATGGGGAATTAAAGCAAACCGGGTGTGATCACAGGTTAGTGGGACTGCAGAAGACTACTCAGTTGTCCTGGTGGTGATGCTAAGCCCCAGTTGACAACTTGCATGTCTGTCTGATCTCCTGCTGGCTCGACGCCCAGAGGCAGGACACGCAGATCCTATAAAACCTGTGTTCATTCACAAATCACAGCACTGAGTGGTAACTCTCAGCACAGCAAGGGAACACTTTCAAGATAAAATGTGCATATTTTTGCACACATGTGACAAGCAAAGATCATTACGTGTGACATAAGAAATGAAATAACAACTGGGAGGGGCTTGGAGATACTTGCTTGATTTGAGTGCATAAGTGTCAATAATAAAACTTATTGGACAGAATGCTTTCATTGGGCTGCATAATGCATGACACAAAACGAGAAAAAAACATATTTAAATCTAGATCTTTAACCTCAGGTGCGTGTGTTCTTCTGTGCATCCTCGGGTGTTTTGAGGGGATTAGTTAGATGACCTATTGACATATTGGGGTAACTTGACACGTTTCACACATTCACCATGAGAGGGCGCTGTTTTACAGTACTGCACATATCTGGAGCCGTCTGATGGAAATTCTACATCCCACTCTTAGCACCATCTCCGTCTCTCTCTCTCTCTCTCTCTCTCTCTCTCTCTCTAATGTACTTTCACTTCATGCTTACATGTTACAGAAGACGAGTGAGTTTCATAATTAACAAGTAAATGCAAAAGACAACATATCCTAACACAGTGCAAAAAGCAGTGATGCTGGACACGCACCGAGCAGCCAAACCAACATCCAGGGCGCATGCATACATACAAATAATCACAAACCGTGCAATGGAAACTCAGCTTTCCTAAGATCAGTGTCCCAGAAACACAGATCCTACTGTCTAGTGCGGGGAGCGGAGAAACGCCTCGACCACAGCTTAGTCCTGTTTTATCCCGTTCAAGAGTAAAAAAAAAAAAAGTCCAGTTATAAAAACTCCGCTACTAGTCAACTCAGGTTTGTCCTGGAGCTCAGACTGTCAGAGAGCATGGGGGGTGATGTAGGACCTCCTCCCTACTCCTCCATCTGGGTGTCCCGCAGCTCAGACAGCCTGGACTGGGGGGGACCCTCCTGTGACGTCAGTGCACAGACTATAGACTACAGACTTGTCCTTTTTCATTCATAACCTACTGATACCCTTCAGTCAGCGGGCGGACACGGAGGATCATGCTGACTCACCAGCCGTGATTTATGGAGGGAGCTGAATAAAGCAGACGTGTTCTGTTGGAGGAAAACTGCGGGGAACGTGAACTAGGTAACGGTTAAGGAGGAAAAACAACATACATGACATAGCAAAAAAGCAAAAAAACCAAAAACGTACATGATATGGCAAAAAAACAAAACATAAATGACATAGCAAAAAAAAAACATACATGACATAGCAAAAAAAAAACATACATGACACAGCACAACAAAAATAGCAACACGATTTAAAAATAATAAATAAAAAGAAAATGACTTTTTTTCCCCTGCGTCTTCACAACCATAAAAAACACGAAATCATTCGCATTAAACAATAATAAATACAGAATTTCCCGGCATGCCTTACCCTCTCTGTATGGGGTCATCAGGTGCGTGTGCGCGCGCGGACTGAGCGGCAGCCATGAGCGCGAGCCGCCAGGCCGGTGGGTTAGAGGACTCTTCCATGGTGCCAATGTCTTTTAAAGCTCGGGTTTGTGGGTTCAATAAAAAACCTCGCGGTTTAATTCTCGGTGCTCCCTGTGTGTCGACTGGCGACAAATGAAATGTCTTTGGGCGTTTTTCAGTTGCTTTTTATGCTGGGCTTCCTGTGGAACGCAGGAATTGGACGGACAATCCCAAACCGGAAATCCTGTGAGTGTTTGACGCTGATAAAACCTCTCTCCTGCACAAACACTCTCCATCCTGCTCAGACCTCTTTGGCGAATCTGATTTTGAAGCATTTTTATGTCCAAATTGTGGTACAGACGTCTTGAAGGAGCGGAGGGGGGGTCAGAGCTGGTCCTCCTCACCCCATGGCCTGTTGCTGCCTGGGTAGTCCAGAGGAAAACCAGGGGCCAACACTGCTGAGGCCTTCAACCAAACAGTAGGATTTAACTCAAGCACTAATAGGCCTGTTGTGGCTGCAGGCACCGCTCATATAGACTCCTGTTTACAGTAAGGTCACTCTCAGATCAAATCTGTAAAATTGCAGCTATACCCAAACAGCTGCGAGATAAGGAAGTCTGTCTCTCCTTCTGTAGGTTTGGAAATGTTTGAATTATGTCACTAAACCTCCACTTCTGTGTCTCTTGTCTATTCTACGGTGAAAAACCTTTACATCTGCTACTGAATGAAAAACATGTGGCTAAATCAGGCACGCTGATTCCAAATCTGACATCAGAGTTTTTCCAGCATGTCAGGATTTTAAGTTATATGACCATGTTAAAAACGCTAATATTCCAATCATGTGGCTTTTATTGTGTTTTCACAATCTGAAAATAATATGCATTAAACTTCACTTAACCCAGAAAGACCCAGTGCTACTTTTGTGGCACTTCCCGAATACGTTTTTTTCTCACCTTTCGTAAAAGCGATGTATCAACATGTATTATAATATTATCCTCTGTGTGTTGCATTTTTTTTCAGTTACAGGTATTTCCCTATATTTAATTTACTGATCGTATAGATGTTCATAAAAGCTCAGTTTAAGGTTGAGGGATATTATATCAAAAACAGAGAAAACTGATGAAAAAGTGACTTTTTCTGCAAACTTATCAATATCTGAACATAAAATGTGTGTCTCCATCCACTGTTATTGATCCAACTCCATGGGTTTTTCTGGTGAATCAATGATGTACAAGATGACGGTGTTTCCACATTCAATACGGAGCCTCTGAACGTCCAAAAGGGTCATATCTGATGACCATGAAAAGTGCAAAGTGACAAACTGCATTTTACCACAATTATTTCATTGTAATAATAGGTTTAGTGGTGCATTAGTTATTAAACATTATAGATCAGTAGTTGGTTTTGGTTGCCAGTGGCTGTTTGGGTCTTTATGGGTTAAACATGAAGCCCAGTGGAGAGTAGACCTAAGCAGCAGAGCCCTTTACCTTGGTATAAAGTTGTTCAGAAGTGTTTCAGGTTCTTAAGGGTTGTGACAATTTGTTGCTGGAGGAACAGTGATCAGCATCATGTTTGGTTTGATGTTCCTTGGTACCTGGTTTCCATTTCAGAAATATTTTGATACTGTTCCCATGCTCATCACCCACACCACCCAAACTGGGATGGAAAAACACGGTACAAGAGGAGGAAATCTTTTGAGAGCTATTCTTCAAGCCATCCGTTCATGGGCTTCTTGCATGTCCTCAACTAGTTTATCATAATTTGGTGTTAATTGTAGAGAATCGAGTTTTGAATGGAATACAGGATTGTGAATGAGTTCTTGAATTTAGGATCCAGCTTTTAGTTTTGCATCACTTTGGTCTGCACCAAATTTTTCTCTCAGGTTTTGAAAGACATCTGAAATTAGATCACTTGGAATTTATAACTAAAATACCTGTATTTTGTCTTGTGAATGACTTAAAATGATGTTCTGGAGACATGTTGATTTCAGATTTGGAATCAGTGAATCTGATGTGGGTAATTGCAGGTATTTTTCTCAATAGCAAAGTCATTGCTGAATTTTTGAAGTTTGTTCTCAGCACTGTAGCTGTTTGCAGTTTGTATGTGGTTATGATGGGATTTGTACCTAGTAATGGTTACTGACACCATGTATTAAAGACAGACTGCTGCTCCTCTGCCTCGGAGCTGACTAACATTAGTCTGACAACCAGCACACATACGTCATTTGAAGTATGTGCAGAACCAGACCACATACTCACAAAGGTGATAGTGCATGCAAACATCTCCACACACACGCATATTCTGTGTGCATTTGTGTGTTCACGGTTGGGTTCTTTAGCTATCAGACGGATGAACTATAGAGCTCCACTCAGATGAAACAAAGCATGGAATACTCCTCAGTTAACATTTCATTTTTATAATCATAGTTTGAAGACACATGGCATGATTTATAGTCACATTTCACATCCCAGTTGGTTTCTGTTTGTTATGCAGTGATGATACTGAGCAGAATTTTGTGGCTTAGTCATTTTTATTGTTCATTTAATGCATAATATGACCCTCCCTGCAAACAAAAACCTATTTTCACTCCGATAACAAAGAGCCTACGTGCTGAGGCACCATGGGAACATTTTACATTGGGGATGCAGGTGACTACGCATCAACACACATACCTTCAAGGCTGATCGCTCAGAGGGGTGCGTTAAAATATAGGATGCAAAATCAGCACGGGATTGTTTGTGATTGTGGTTGTGTGTGTGCAAGAGAAATCAAAGTGGGAGGGTATCACTTTTTAAGGAAATCTTTTCATTCTTTGAAATCAAGACTTGGCCCACACAGGCAAAGTTTTGCTGTCCGTGTTCCAGATTTGGCCCAGAGAAGATGTGGGAGGGGAGAAAAACCGAGGCATAGCCGCACTTCCTCTTTAGGAGGAAACAGGAAAAGGCTGGAGGAGTGAGATTCTGGAGCCTGCTCCCTTGGAACAATAAAAATCTCACTTTGACAGGAAACGGATCTGCGTCAAAGAGGCCTGACAGATTTTGCTAAAGGGCAGTAGCAGTGACCCTAGATGGGGCATGAACAAGAGGGCAGCTGTGCCCAGAAATTGGCCTCAAAAGTAAAAGCTTTCATTTAAAGCAGGTAATAAACATAAACCGCCACTAAAGAGGCACTTGTATTCATCCACAGAAGAGGAGTGATGTCAAATGCTGTAATGTAAACTCAATGCCCTGTGAAATAATACAAACATGGATGATAACATGGGAGGTGGAAAAAAATGAAAGGAAATAAAGTATATTTGAGCACAAGCATGCCACTTGATGTTTTTTTGTTTTTTTTTTAAATATAATATGTGGAATGCCTTTGGCTTTCGTTTTTAGAGGTAGTATGTTTGTGCAGGTGTGTGTGTGTGTGTGTGTGTGTGTGTGTGTGTGTGTGTGTGTGTGTGTGTGTGTGTGTGTCCATTGTGAATGTTGTGATTTGTCACTCCCTCTTAGTTTTTAGGTCCAGTGAATGCACGGACCATAGTACACAGGTCACTGTACAACCCTTTGTGTTATTTTATCAGACACATCTGTGTCATTACTTAATTGTTTTTGTTTACACCCCTCTGTAGATTGCACAGTCCAGAAAAATATATACCTCAAACAGTCACAAAGTGCCATTATTGTGCATTGAATTGTGTTTTGTTACTCTACAAAGGGAATGGGTCACCATTGATGGAGTCTGCCATGTTTCTGCAGTAGCACAGGATGGACTTCCTCTTTTTCTTTTTTTATGCTGTAGTGGGTGGCATCCAGTCTTAAGATGCAGTGTGGTCATCATCTGCTATGTTTGCAAACCAGGGTTATGAACAGGCAAAACCAAAGCTGGCTTTAACATCGTACTTAGTGTTTATTGTGGGCACTATAGGTGAGGGAGACAGGAGTATTGAGTTTGTTGCAATATACAACTTTACCATGAGACGTCATGTTAAACAGTTAAATATTACACAGTGAAGAAGAAACTCTCCTTAAGATTTGTGAACAAGTTCTACTCATTACTATTTTATAAGATTGTGACTGAATTGTCAGTTGATCTACTTCATCTGGACCGTGTTGTGTAGTTTGAGAAGTTGTAGCACCATAAGCCAGCAACTGCAAAATAATTTTTCCAATGCTTAAACCAAGATGACAATTAATTGCTGAAAAATAACTGCAAAAAACAATATTGTAGTGTAAGTCTTTAATTGTACATATATACCTGAATAAGACGACTCACTGCTTTAACTTACATCTGAAGAATAATGGGGCACATCGAGATGATAAACAATGGTGAACAATGTGGAAATATTGATAAAATGTGTGTTTCTCTTTTCATCATCTTTTAAATACAGATGAATTGGAAATGATTATCATAAATCTTTCAAATAATTATATGATTATGTAAAAATCTGACAGGCCTAATTGTGGTTGTTGCACTAATGTTTATGGCATTACTCTTTGCATTGCTGAGCCAAAAAGACTAACAAGAGCATAAACAGGATAACACAGGCACATTGCGAGACATTTGTAAGAAATATTATGAATTTTTTCAATTAGTGAAGATGTTGTGTAATTAAGTGTTACTTTCTTAGACATAAAGTATGAAAGAAACTGCTAGAAACATTAAGAAAAGCAACAGAGAGTTAAAACGTTTGGATTCGGTGTGGAGTGAGAGTGCTTAATGGTCACAGATTAGTCATCACCACTAATGGAAAAATGTGCTGTAAGTGAAACGAATGAGCAGAGTTTTTCTTTACTGCAGCTTTTAGAGACTTGATACTTTAATATGATGATGACATGCAGAGAAGTGAAGCCAGATCATACTCTGTGTCAGGGGTGTCAAACATACGGCCTGCGGGCCAAAACCAGCCCTCCACAGGGTTCAATGTGGCCCACAGGATGAATTTATAAACTGAAAAAAATCACACAGAAGACGTTAACAGTCAAGAGTGTTACAGAGTCTTGACAAGTTGTATTGATCATAAAGTTAAATGTGATATATTTCAGTTCCAGATGCCTGTTATTTAATGTTTTATGTATTTGTAGATCCACCATGATGTGTAATTGATAAACCAAGACACAAAATGGTTAAAACAGCACTTATTTTTCGGGTTGCTCATGGATGTGCATGTTATTCACATTTTTCGTTTAAGGATAGCTTATAAATGTAGACATTTTCAGACTACAGTTTTACTATTTTTGCAGTAAAACACAGGAAAAAAAAATTGAACTTGTCATTATTTCTAAATTAACACTATTATGTTACTGATCCAACCCATTTGAGATCAAAATGGTCTGAATGTGGCCCCTGAACTAAAATGAGTTTGACACCCCTGCTCTATGTGATTGTGTTTTTAGGGTTGTACTGTAACACATTTGGACAATCCTCTCCAGTGAGTTGATGTTATGTTGAAAAGATAGTCTACTGCTGTGTTGCACTTCAACTTTGCTGATTCACATGTGACCGCGCTCCAACATGTGTCTGTGCTCTGCAAGATTTCCATGCTGAATGGCCAAACAGGACATCCTGTTGTCCAAGGCCTTCCACCACTACCATCTCCCCCTGTCACTCTCAGTATCGTACAAAGCTGAAGCACGCACTCCTCCAGAGTCCTCCTGGAAATAAAAGGCTCTGCACTGGTGGTTCCAGCACTTCCTGTAGTCCACTTCTTAAAAAAAAAATTCAAAGCTGATGCCGTTCAATTTTAAGAGACTCCAACCAAACCAAATAATATCTTTGACTTATGTTGCCCTATGTGCATTTTAATATGTGTGTACATGTTGTAATGCCCCTTTAATGGCCTCTCTTTCCGTTCTTCGGCTGCCAGCTCTCCTTGTCAGTCTGTCATCAACAGTGTGGAGAGATTAGGGAGTTTATACACATTCCACTGAACTCTGCATCTCAAAAACACATGTGACTCTTGATTGGGTTATTTACAATAGTAATCAAATTCTCCCAGTCGGAGATAAATGTTTGGAGCAGTGGCTATTTCCAATGTGGTCCAGCGTCTCCACAAGATTTGTTCTGTGAGGTTGCAGGGGTGTTAAAAGTGGCTGCAGTAATACTGAAATATTTTCTCTGCCTTGTTCCAAAGTGCTTTAATGTTCGGTTCCCTCACAAATATTTATTGCCTAGACGCTGAGATGTCGCAGTAAGGAGCGCTGTAACATGAAGAGCAATATCATATTCCTTGGCTATGATTCGTCTGTATGTTGGCAGCTTGTCGGATGGCTCGTCAGCAGCTTTATTTGGCGTTCTGTTATTTTTTGTGTTAAGTCCACAAGGGGTATACTTAGATCTGTATCTGGATCAGTATCCAACTTTTGCAAAAAAAAAATAGACAAAATGTGGAAATGAGACTGACATGACAATTATTAAATTTCAAGAAAGAATAAAACATAAAACAGCATATGTTTTTAATATATTAAGACTCGCCATTTAATTATGCTCAATATAAACAAAGTGGTTTGGATTTCAAAAGGAGTTTGTGGTGGGAATCTGATGGTTTAACCCATAAAGACCCAGTGCTACTTTTGTGGTAGTTCCCAAATACATTTTTCTGTCTTATTTCACTTTTCTTAAATGATTTATCACCATTTATTATAATATTATCTGCTGAATGTTGTGTTTCTTTCAGTGTAAATCAGGTGTTTTCCTATATTGATTTCAAGGATCATGTAGATGTTCATAAAAGCTCAGATTAAAGTTGAGTGTTATGTCCAAAACAGAGAAAACCAAACAAAAAAGGGACTTTTTCAGTAAAATCTCTCATTAACTGAACATAAACCAAGTGTCCAACTCCATGAGTTTTACTGGTGAATCAATGTTGTAGAAGATGACGGTGTTTCCATGGTAACTATGGAGCCTCCGAACGTCCAAATGGGTCATATCTGATGACCATGAAAAGATGACAAACTGCATTTACACCAATTATTTACATTTATTGATAGGATTAGTGGATCAGTTGGTATTAAACATTTTAGATTGGTAGATGATTTTGGTATCCGGTAGCTGTTTGGGTCTTTAAGAACCGTGGTACACATGCTAAAGCAAGAACTGCAAAGCTGCGTCAATTGTGGTGACTTGGTTTAAGGCAAGCCATGGAAAACTTTTTTCCATATTTTGGTTTAAAGAACTTCTTCTCAAAGATTCACAGTTGAAATGACTAAAATCTTATCAGCAAAGGGCAATAAAAAAAAAAAGTTTACATAATTAGGTGACTCAACTGCCTAGTGCTGTTGTTTTTGCCAAGTTGATTATATACAAGCAGTATTTTCAGTCAGAATGTGTTAGAAATGACTCAGTACATGTTCTCAAACTCTTAATTCATTTCTCCCTCATTAACACTGTGTTGAGTAAAAGATATTTTGTCACAAAGCAAATCTGAAATGGTTAAACATTTGCACTGTTTTTTGTGTTTTGTTTTTTTGTTTTTTTGCTCTGTCAGTGTTATAGATTATTAGTGTGTGCCAGTCCACATCAAAACACTGAGCAGGGTGAAGCAAAGAGCAGGGGGTTAGCGCTCTGCAGGGCAGCCATCTGTTCCTGAGTCGTCCACTGGGAGACAAAAATACTGAAATACTCCATTAACACTAAGACCACCCAACACATCCACATATTTGTCCCAAGAATGGAGACTCAGCTTTTTATAAACTGATACTAAAACTGTTTATTTTGTCAAACTGAAATGGAAAACAGACAAAATAGAGCTAATAAGTGCATTGTTAAATCAGAGACAAAAAGGCTTAAGCATTGACGTAGAGCAGAAAAATACATTTTGACAGGTCTATAAGAAGAGGAGTGGACTTATTTTTTTTCTTAGTCTTCCTTTGCTATATCCTAAATCAGTTAAGGTTATGCCAAAACAATTATAAATATATAAAGGTGTATTTAATAAAATGAATACTACATCATGACGACAGGTTTGACATTAAGGCTCACATGATCTAATAAACTCAACTAATATTTCCTCTATTAAAAAGAATAGCAGAGATGTACAAATGTAGACTAAACACCTAACATGAAAATACAAAGAAATAAGGAAAAAAAACAGCTTTTTATTGACTTTTTATAGCAGAATACAAATGGTCTTCAGAGTCTGATTTGACCTGTTGAAGTCTATGTATGGTTACACTCCTGGACAGCACTTATTCCCTATCCGTAACTGACAAGCCAGTTATCAGGTCAAAACATTTACATTATTTTGTATTTTAATTTTAAGAAACTCTGTCTTACTCAGTTTTCCCTCCCTTCAGATCTTGGCATTTTTTTGGCCTCCTCTCATATGGCTGTTCTGTCTAAGAAGAAAAAGAATGTATTTAATGGAGCGCTGAGGAGTGGAGGTTATGAGTGAACTGCTGTCAGACGAGCAGCGTGAGTCCATGTGATAATGAGAGGTTTATGAGAATTCAGCCCTGTGTTGGAGACCCCACCCTACCTTTTCAGTTAAGATGTATAGTAACTTGATTCTTATTGATGTGGTAAATTGATTTTTTTTTTTTTTTTTTGCTTGACTTGCACAGCTTGTGTATAGAACTGCATCTTGTAGAGTATCTCCTCTATAATGAAGCATAATGCTGTTTGAATAGTAGTACATTATTTAGGGAGCCATGAAATACCAAGCCAGTGCTGTTACTTTCTCCTAAAGTCTTAATGATGGGTTCATTAAAAAGGTATCTTGCTCAGTAACCAAGCACAGATGGCCAAGAAGCAGTTATGGTGTATCAGAGAGAAACTCTGGAAGAGATTTATGTTAAACCACAGCTGAACCCCAGGAACCCTGTGCAACAGTCTCAACATTACAGCCATTTGATCTTCTGTCTGTCTTTGGTTTTACATGAGATCCAAAGCACCACTGTCCTTGACATCCATTTAGTATAAATGCGATTATTCAGTGTAGCTATAGAGAGCAAATCAAAGCAAATCAGAAGTGACAGCTTGTTTGGCATTTGTCTAAATGTGCCTATTGAACTGAGGGGTAAGACACAAGGGGCATTAGATGTCTCCACTGACTGGAAGCAGTCACAAAAATATACTCTTAACTTTAGCTTCTCTCCTAACAGTGTCAGTCATCCTAATGAGAGAGCATGAAAATAGGAATCATGACCTCTCAGCCTCAGATGAGCCCAGCATGTACAGCAGCAAAATGTTCCAATAACGTGCCTGACAAATGGGCCTCTCTCTGATGGGGCTCACAGCTACTGCATGCTGCTGCACACACGCTTTAAGAGGGAAGGCGCTCTCATAACTATGTCAAAGACATTAGCAAAAGGGCCCTAATGTGCCTGTAAAGTGCGAGTGGCATTGCCCCATCAACAAGCTGTCTCCAGTTCAACAGCTCTGATGGCACCGAGGAGGCGAGGAACAAGAAAAAGTCAAAGCAGCCTGGCATTAAGAAAGAAGGAGAAGCAAGGGATGGTGAAAAAACAAGGGAAGATGGACTGTATATGAGCCTGCATAAAAGACACCTTTCAAAGAAGTGACCCCTAATGTGAAAATGTTACATACTTTAGTTATCAGTGTAGTAAGTAATGCATTACAGTAATAGATTACTGAACTATCTGTCCACGTGTACTTCAGGGCACAAATTTATGTGTCCCAAGGCTATCTCTTGTATTTTGGGGGGATTGGGTTCTACTGAGCATGTGCCATTTATCATAAGAGACTGTATGTTACACAAAAGTAATACAGGAGCCACGTAATGCATTACAATTCTGACAGTAATATTGAAAGGTAAGGAGTTACTTTTAAATAACAGTAACACGTAAAAAACATTTTGCATACATGTTTTAAATCCTCTAAAAACTATTCAAGTGCATTATCAAGCATTTCACAACTAACTGACCTATGTAGCTTTTGATGAGTCTTTCCATGTAGACATATTTTATGTTCATAATGTAACAAGGCCTAAATGTTAGGAATTCATGCAGAAAAACGAAAAATTGTGAAACGGGAATCGGAAAGACATTGCTGTGTTCCACTGAAATCCCTCTGCTGCTGACTGTAGTTTCCTAGAGAGTCATTAGTGGGCCTGAGGTCTTTGCTGGAGAAAAGCAGTGGATTTCCGGATGTCTGTGTGCAGAGGACTGGGCATCATTGACACGTCCCCTGAGATATACCCACATGCTAATAAAAGCCTGTAGACATACTGTTGGTGAGCAATGTATAACTGACATCCTGTCTTCACTAAAACAACACAATGGCTCTCCCAGGTGTTTGTGGCTGTGGGAACTCATTTGTCAAGCCAAATGTGGTATATATGTTGTTCATTCATATGTGACTCTTATATGTTACATATAAAGTGCAGAGTACATGATTGTACCAAGTGCACACATACGCATACACACAGACACTGTTTTAGGGTCAGTGTTTATGTCAGTGCTCTGGGTTTTGGTCCTGAATGCCTTTGGACCCTGGCCCGACACAAGGACAATCCTGCCACAGGATGTGAGGAGGGTGTGGTGCAGCTTTCTCATTCTCCCACAGACTCCGAGACACACACAGGACATACAACACATGCAGTTATGAATGAGGACCATGATTATAACTATAGAAAACTGGACTAAAGTGGACTGAAGTAGCTAAAGAATCATAAGCCTGTTTTCTTGTTGATTGTCTTTTAATAAACTCATTCACTCACAAACACACACACACACACACTCAATCCTTTCCCACTTTAGTGCTCCCCTACACAGAGGTTAATGAACTTGTTTTGAATTCTTTCACCCCTTGACAGGAACTACATTCCAAGCCTTGAAAATAGCGGCTAAAACAAAGAGAGGAAGTGATGTGAGAACACTTCCCATCGACTCCCCTCTGAATTTATCTCAATCCTGCAGGCTGGCTCGCCCGCTCCTCCTGATCAGCCCCACCCTGACACGACTGAAGAAAATGCTTGAAGGCAGATTTGCTGCACAACAAGGTCAACCTTTTATCCACACAGATCATTTCAGTTAACCCCAACATTTAACATCAAGCAAGAAACATCTTCCAATTGTTCCCTTCCTTTGAACCTTGTCATCAGAGCCTTCAGTCATTCCTTCGTTCAGAACCAACCTGGTTCTGATTATCTACCCTGCTCGGACCAGACTTTCTCCACAGTCCCGCCAAGTCTGTTGACATGAATTTATTGTTGGTGAGAAGTGGAGGATACATCTGTAACATTTGTCAGGGTATATTTTGTGCTTGATTTAATGCAAGCCTGCTGTGACCTTTGACCCCTGATTCATATGGCATTCGACTGCAGGGATTAAGGTGGGCAACAGCACTGAGCAAAATGTCTTTGGCAGAACTGAAGGAGAATATCATGTGTTGGGTTTGCTGGTCACAAAGCCTCTACTTTGCTGACTGTTGGTTTGGTCACGATTCATTTGAATGTGACAAATGTTCATCATGCAAATGACTTCTTTTAGCAAAATATGCAAACCTTGGCTGTTCCCATTGTGGAAAATTGAATTTCTTCCATCCCAGCCACTGTGCAGGTACGATTAGATAACTATATAATGTATTTCCATTGTTGGTTACTTAAGCATACAGTTCACATCTGTAGTTTTAATGGATAGAAATAATTTGGCGAGGCTATAGCATGAACCTTTTAATGTTGATGTAATGGTTCTTTGGGCAACATTAGAAGGGGAATAAGGGGTGGGGGACAGGAAGCGTCATTTAGTTACTAGCCCAATCTCCAGAAGCAGATCTTCCGGTCGACGGGTGCTTCCCTGCGTTAACGTTACAATAATATATGACTCACTTTGCAGGCTGATAGATGAGGAGATGAACAGGAGGGAAGGGCACACTCAGATGGGGATACAAACTGGTGTGCAGCAGCAGTGGAATTAGAAATCTATGATGTGCAACAGCAACTAGGCCAAGAGGGTGGTCTGTTTAGACAGTAACATTGCCTAATTTGTAGCTAGCTCTAAAAACAGAGAAAATGTGTATGAGAGGTAACTTCTGTTGTGATTTCTGCAGGGGGGGGGATTTTGCAAAAGGACTTGCATTTGTAAGGTGCATTGTGAAGCCCTCCCAAAGAGTGAAACAGTGTTAATAGGTACAATACTCCTGACTCACTGCCTGCGTTACTCCACAGGAGGTACATGGATGTGCTGTAGAACCCCACCATTCGTTTATTTTTGAAAATAACTCAAGAAAAATAAATTCAATTCCTCTTCAGTCTCACTGGGTCTGGATTGGGTTGCATTCAAGGACACAAAACAAGCATGATGACTGGGTTTCCTGCTCCATGGATGAACATATTCACATTTCTGTCTCTCCAACTCTTAATCATCCTCTTGGGTCATTGGCACCATCTGTGTCATTTCCCATCAAGTAATGTATATACTGAAAAACAAACCTCATAAGCAGCAAAACCTGTAATAAAGAGCCAGATGAAGTGCTGACATCCCATACAAGGGAAACCCCCTTTTAGTAGTTCAGGTTTCCCTCACAGAAACTATTGGAATACTTGTTGCAGTTTTTGACTGGGAGTATGATTTAAAGATTGTTAATGTGAGGGACGATGACCCCACACTCTGCTCCTGCCCAAAGGGCCATGGTTAGGTTCTCTTTTAACAAGTCTCTGCAGGCTCATCCGTCTTCCCTGAGAGCCTGTCAGTCTGTGCTCAGGGATTTATCAGGCTGAAAAAAGAAGCAGCTCTTACGTGAAAATGTGCCACGTGAGGCCGGTGGTCACAAAGGAGCCTAACATAACTGGAAATTCACCATCACAGAAATGCTGCTCAGCTGTTCACTTACTTTAATTATTTGAACTTTAGGTGAATCTACATTAAAGGATAAAACAGCTTAAGTTGGTGGCACTTGTCCAATGAACCTATAGCTTCCAACTCTCCTGAATATTATATGTGTGGGATGGTTTGTGTTACAGCAGTGAGGGGGATGGTGAGCTTAAACAGGAGCACAAACATCCAGACACACACTTAGACAGATGGTGTTTGACCATTGATCACCATTTTGAGCAGGAGCTCTTATCAGCATCGCGGTCTGTTAGCTGTCTGCACTGACTCACTTTCACAGTTCAATCAAGAGTCTGTGTTTGTGATTCTTTCTCTGTGTGTAAGCATGTTCTATCTCGGTTTGTGTGTGTGTTTGTATGTGGCAAAGGGAAAGGAGGGGGTCAAAGAGCAACAGAGGGAGTGTAAATGAAAAGGATTCCAGGAGTTGCAAAGTGTATAGGTTGCAAATGACTTCAGCGACCTCTTCCTCTCCATCTTCGTTGGGAAAGTCAGTGCATTTAACTCTTATCTACAGCTGAAGCATTGGTGCGCCAACTGAATGCCTGAGTGCGTCTTCACAGCTTTTAGTAGGATAGTGATGCTCCGTGG
Source organism: Ostorhinchus cyanosoma (assembly GCA_029814465.1). Classification (NCBI taxonomy): domain Eukaryota; kingdom Metazoa; phylum Chordata; class Actinopteri; order Kurtiformes; family Apogonidae; genus Ostorhinchus; species Ostorhinchus cyanosoma. The sequence goes on along the minus strand of JAPTYQ010000005.1, from coordinate 31,377,717 downwards.
GTGCTCAGAGCACTTATCTGTCTCGGCCAGTTCCTCCACTTGAGCAGACGGTGTGAAAATCCTCTTTGGTTTTGTTGTTAATGTGATATTTACCTCCGTGAATGAGGTAATGTTTTTGATGCCCTTTTTGGTTTGTTTGTCTGTTTGCTTCTGTCAGCAAAATTACTGCACTGTCTTGCATTAAACTCACAAACGTAGGGCATATGCCGAGGCTGAACCCATTACATTTTCAAGCAGAGCCATTAAAAGTGGCCAGTCTTGGACAAAATGGGGCCAAAAATAAAACATGAACGTCACACAGGCTCCCGAAAGGTAAAGTGACCAAGACAACTAATTGTGAATGAATGATAATTATCATGAAAGTATATTAGTTACCAGTAGGAAACTAGATATAAACATGTTTTTATTTTATTTAAACATTATTAATGTCCATTCACCCATTCACACACTGTCTTCAAACCTTGTGACCTCGCTCATTTAGACAGGAAGTGCACCATCCTCTTTATACACAGGACCTTTCACTGAATGATGCGCTCTTCAAGTGGCCTGCTCGTGCCTTTTGGTTTTAAGTTTTAGATATGTACAAAACAAGTTAAACTGGATGGATTATGAGTACATTTTTTTCTTATAAAATGCTTACTAGTTTAGAACTGTGGAATAGATTTAACCTGAAAATTAATTCATGAGCAATGTGCTACACTTTGCATAAGATATGAGTTAGCCTGCAGATACATATTAAATGCATAAGACCATCTTGGAAAATAAAATGATGATTCTTTTTTCACTCTTACTTTGAACAAAACCACATTATACTATTAGCGTATCTCAGTGATTATACAACAGCCAATGAGCATCGTTAAGTCACTTCTTAATGTTCAATTTTTTCCCTTGGTTGAGTGCAATGACAATAGATCTAAAGTGAAGGACAGCAAGGCAAGGCAGGTTTATTTATACAGCACATTTCATGTGCAAGACAATTCAAGCTGCTTTACATTAAATATTAAAAGCCTTACAGCAGGGTGAAGGGGATGCAATAAAAAGTATTGGCATGAAAACAAAAACAAAAAACAGATAAATAGATAAAACAGACCTAAATTTTGAAAAACACATCAAGCGAGGTAAACATACCCTGTAAGCCACAGTATATTTATAGGTATCCAAGACCAGCTTTCCATGAATTTTATAGCAAAAAGAAAGGATTGTAATGAAGAAAAAGAAAGTAAAGCAGAGAGCAAAGAATGAATTGTCTGCGAAGCATCCACAACAAAACACAAAACATTATCAGTTAGAGAGACGTTAACAGAAATGACGTATATTAAGTTGTTTTTGTAAATGTAAAACTTGTATTCTTAATCGAGGGATTGAATGGGATATTAACAATAAAAAGTGATCATAGCAGCTGTAATACATCTGCTTTAAAGAATCACAGAAAAGCACTTGGAAAGACATGTGATACAATGGTTATTTCATCATCTTGCCAGTTGTCAAAGCCTGCTCTGTTCTGTTAGTGGCAGATAAAGGACAGCCGACGAAGCAGGTTGGTGTAAAACTAGCCCTATGTTTATTTGTTTTTCACTCCCACCTGCTGCGTCTTCCTCCTTTAATTTATTTTGCGTTTCCTTTTTTCATCTGTCACTCCTGTCTTTGGCAGGTTGTTCTCAAGCCCCCCCCTCACAGCAGGGATTCACAGATGGTAGATAGATAATCCACTCTGCTATCATATCTGTAGGTCAGCTATACCCATTCAAAATGATCATTTTGACATAATTCAGTCACACAGTTCTGTTTAGGCAGAAAAGTATGTTTTATATCCTTTTTTTTTAAACAGGGAATTAAATGGGGTTGTGCTAAGACACCTGTTGGAACACTCTTTGACCTCAGTTTAGTGTGTGTTTATTTAGCTTTTAGACCTTGAAGGACACTCGCACACATTCACACACCCGAGTAAACAGACTGAAAGGCCAGTTACCTTGAAGGTTACCACAGGTGTGTTTGTCTGTGCCTGTCCTTTCACTCTTGCTTCTCCTTACAAACAGCTTTTTTGTTTCAGCTGCCACATTGAAATACTCAGCAGTCTTTGTTTGGTCATGTGACCCTGTAGCTCATTCAAAGAATCAAACATATTAATAATCTCTCTTATACTTTCCTGCCATGTAGCTTTTAAAACCACCATCAATCTTGTTTTATGTGCCTGTAATGCCTTTACTCCTTTTTTAGAATTTTTTTTATTACGGTTACAGCCAAATGATTTTTAGTCCCATTTGTCATGCTTTCAGACTCTTTAAAAATAATAAATAATTCCACCGTTCAGCCCCGCTGCTTTTGCAAATGTACTGGATTGATTAGCTCACACCAACTTGAGACTCATTTTGGAGCTCTGCCTCTCGATGTGGGAATGGAGAAGTGATTAATTTTCTTCCATAAACATAATATTACGTCCCAGAAGCGTTGTTCTGAGAAAAGTGGCTGTTCTTGTATTTGTTTTTAATAAAACTTACAACTATAATTGATTATATGGTCTCTTACATTGATAAAAACCTTTTATCTTCTCATCATTTCTGTTTTTTTTCTTCTCCCTCTCTCTAAGATTGTATTGATTTTCTCTTTGTGTGCTGCTTTCTCTATGTACAGATGTTATTTAGATATTTGTAGGGGTGTTTGAATACAGTACAATAAAAGGATTTTGGCTGCAGTCCAACCTGGATCTCATGGCTTTTTCAGTGTTTTACAACTGTCAACCAAGCATGCCCCTTTTTTCATTTGCTTCTCACTCCCTGCAGGTTCTTTGGCATAGTTTCATATTCGCTCTGTTGTAATGTATCACTTATCACGAGACTGATAATGTGTGGGTTATCACAATAAGATCACCTTTAAAGAAAATAGACTTAAACAAAAACCTAGACTTTGTTCTTCATACAGTTATATAAAATAAGTTGCAAAATCCATTTTCAGGAAAAGTTTGGACATTTTTCTAAAATGCAACATAGATTTTGATGCCTCTACACTCAAAAAAGTGACAGATCATTGAATAGACAAGTAACACGGTTAAAGGTTATCTCATTTCATTATCCCCATAGGGAAATTCTGTCTGCTTTTTACCCATTGTTAATCCACATGGCACCTAGCAATAGTCATTAGCATTAGCACTTAGCCCATTATGAGCAGTGCACTGGACGGACATGCTTACCACTATACCGCCATGTTCTGTCTGGTTGGTTGGATATAGACGGAGCCTCAACCCAAGGATTAGTCTTTGCACGAATTGGTTGTGGTTCAACATTTTGTGCTAAACTTTGTGAGAGAACTGTCAGTCAGTTCAAACATAATATTTTTCAATGCAACTCTTTTTTGTTTCACAGTCCACAGTATATAATTTTGTGGAAGGATGAATAGAGTCTGAAGAAATTGCAGTGTGTAAGGCCAAAGGGAGAAACCACTATTCAATGACCTTTGGCCCTTAGGCAGCTTTGCACGAGAAACTTTGGATTTACCATGATGAATATAGACACATTGGCTCAAGAGGGCTTTGGAAAACTGTTGTCACTGAATATAATCCACTACTGCATCCAGAAATGCAACCTAAAACCGTATTACACAAACAGGAAGAACTCTAGTAACTCTGTGCAGAAACATTGAGTTCTCTGATCTCATCTGGTGTCTTGGAGTGTTGTCAGACCTATTTTGTTTGGTCCGTTTAAAACAGACCAGACTTCATTTTCTAGGAAAGTCAACTTTTTTTTTTTTTAGGTGTGAATACGAACACGCAATCGCTGAAACGAACCAAACAAGCGGTCCGTTTCCAAACAGACTCCGAGCCGGTTCACTTCATAGCTGACCTCGAGGCAAAACAAACAAGGAACCATGCACCTTTTTGTGCTTGATGAGCCACTGTAGCCATGTGGCATTGTGGGTAATTAACAAAAGTGGAAGTAGCTGAGCTGCATGGGTAGCCAGCAGCCATGAGTGGTGGACAGATGTGGAGTGGTCATGTACTGTAGACCTCCATGTTTGTTTTCATCAACACCCATGATTCACCCCACCCCTGACTTTTCTGTCCAATGCCAAGCTCAGTTTGTCACATGTGAGCTTCTTTTTACAAATTTTGGTCCATTAGCAAAAAGTGCAATGCGAACGTGATCCGACCCAAACAATGAAAATAAAGTCTGCATTCGATCCAAACCAAATAATCGCACCAAAGTACGAGTCCATATTTTAGCTTGTTTTCCTGAATTGCAGATTGCATGTATGAAGTGTCATAGATGAAAAAGACCATTAACAATGAATGGTGAATGAATAAGCAGCATCTGTGATGGTTTGGGGTTGCACAAGTGTCCTCATGACTGACCTATATATGTGTGATGAAACCGTAGTTTAGATTTTTACAAATACATATGCTGCCATCAAATTTGTCCACGATTTCTTCAGCCAGGCTTCATTCTGCATTAGTTCCATCAGTGTGGCTTCATACTCAGACTAGAGCAAGTGTTTAAATGGCATCGACTAAGATGGTGTGCAGTCTATAAGCAGTGGGGATGAAGGAGAATGCTAATCAAACCATAGCTAACACGGAATGTAAAGCAGCCGAAGTTGTGTAAACTGAAAGAATAGGCAAAAAATGTGTTTCTTTATGTGCAATAAGTAGTTTCCTTACTATACAAAGAGGTAAAAGTGTCAGAAAGGAAAGCAATGTAACACAAATATAAAGATGTTTGTGTTCCTTTTTTTTTTTTTTTTTTAAATCACAGACTTAACTTTTTAAAGTATTTAAGAAAATGCTCCAACTCCTCTGGAAATGGAGTGTGTATAATAGTGATGAAACCAACAAATAACACTGGACAAGTTTAAAGCAGGAATCCAGTTGGAAAGAATTGTACATAAGTTGTACTGATCCAGTCCTGGCCTCCCAGATCTCCTTCACCCTCTTCTTGAGGCCAGTGGGTTTTGGTGGTGGCGGTGGTGGTGGTGGTGGTGGGGGGGGTTCTCAAACGCCGGGAACATTCACCACCTGAGAGAGGAAGACTGTGGCGGATGTCGGGTATGAAATCACTTCCTGCCTGAGGTCTGAATATAGTCATGATTAGGTACAGAGGGGATGTTTACATGGTGGACTACAGGGGCTCCTGACACAATGGGGACAGCTCAGAGCATGTTTGTTGGATGACGGCAAGCATTGTGCTGCACAAATGTATTCTCTGTCAGCGTCCAAGAAGAGGTCCAGTCAGTCCTTTGTTGGCTTGTATTGTCCTGCCACATGCTGCGATATGTGTGTTCCTATTTAGCTCTGGTTTCTGCAGGGTGCCACAGGAAAACCACTTGTAGAACGAGCATTGCTTTTGTCATCATGTCACATCTGTAGCTGGAACAAGAACTTAAATACAACACGCTATCATTTCTCTTCAGACACTGGCAGCCTGAGATTTACTTGGCTGCCTGCGGAAATTCATTCAGACAGACATTCATCTTGGCTCGGGTACTTATGTACATGTACGCAGAGTGTTTTTCAATCACACCGAGGCTAGTGCAGTTCAGCACAGATCTGAAAGCAGGTGTTCCAGGTTATCTGTAGTAATTGAACGCTTCCCCTCTTTCACTGATGTGTCTGCTTGTATGATGCACTCATTCATTCATTCATTTGTTCCACAGTTCATAACAGGCCTCTCATATGTCTGTCTGTAATGAAAAAAACAGTGATGACAGAATAAAACCATACACGAGCACGGTTGGATTCACTAAGAAGAGGGATTTATTATCCTGGATTTTTTGGGTGATTTCGACTATGTTTTTGACTTTGTTTATAGATCATTTCTTGTTGTTCCTGTGGTGTAGATGGATTGGTAAACAAAACAGTCAGAGCAGCACCTTAAACA
>JAPTYQ010000005.1:31311701-31335419 GCA_029814465.1 Ostorhinchus cyanosoma | reverse complement strand
CCTCTCCTTCCTCCTCTTCTTCTCCTGAATCTTGTTTGGTGTTTCCAAGTGGCAGATGTACTGTATAGAAGTGGCCCATATAGCCTTGGTGTTTACTTTTGAAGTCTCTCCCCTCCCATCCATCCCTCTTCCTGGATCCATGGTTGACTGTGAACACCTGGCAATGATTTTAGACAGACTGCAGCCAGCCCAGGCCTCAGATAGTCCACAGGCTGCCTTTCTTTTTTTTTTTTTTTTTTTTTTTACTAGGAGCTTTCTCAATGTGGCATATATGTGTGCATGCATGTGCTTTCCGGTATGTGCCTGTGGATCTGTTTTGTGTGAGTGGATGAGGATGACAAGTCCTGTAACAGTCATCCAGCAAAAAAAAAAAAAAAAAAAAACCCTCTCTCACACTCTTACCATCTTTTACTTCCTCTCTAGGCTCGCTGTTGGGTTAGTACCTCAACAGGAGACAAAGGAAAGTGTATATCAGGGACTCTGGAGGCTCATAATAAAATGATCTTTGGTTCGATGTCAGATGAATGACCCTCATGAGACTTAATTTAACTCTGCTTAACCCATAATGACCCAAACAGCCACTGATGTTCCACTAATTCTATTAATCCATGTAAATAATGGGCGTAAAATACAGTTTGTTATCTTTTCATGGTCATCAGATTATGATCCATTTGGATGTTTTGAAGCTACGTAGTGAACGTGGAAGCACTGTCGTCTTCTACAACATTGATTCACCAGTAAAACACATGGAGTTTGATGAATAACAGTGGATGGGCACATTTGAGTTATGTTCAGTTAATTATTTATTTTACTAAACGATACGATATGATGCTACTCTGAGCTTTTATGTACATCCAAATTATCATTATACTAAATATAGGAAAACACCTGATTTACACTGAAAAAAAATCAAACTAAAGAGGATAATATTCCAATAAATCATGAGAAATTACTTAAGAGATGTTAAATATAGAGAAAAATTTATTTGAGAACTGCCACAAATTTAGCCCTGGGTCTTTATGGGTTAAGATGATACCAAACTGTTGACTTCTAGCAGCTGTTGAAGATGTTAATATTCTTTTTTCTTTTTTTGACATTAAGAAATAATGTGATATTTCCAAATAAAAAAGACCAACACTATAACATGAAGAACAGCAGCTGAACTCTGGTATATAAATATGTGACATGTGCAACGAGAACTAGTATTAGTACAGTATTCTTGTTTCCTTATCATTTGCATGTTACGTAACCGATTGCAGATGATAGTCATATGATGATTGGCGCCGATATGACTTTCTGTCAAAGCAGAACTTGATTCCAATCACAGCTGATGGTTCATATCAGGATTTCCAACTGAAATGACGGACTTTGAGGGAAAACAATAGAAGATGCACATAGAATAGCTTAGACTTTGATAGTCCGCTTGTCCTTTCTTTGAGTTAATTCCAGATTTTTTCGCTGATGGATTCAATGATTTGATTGGATGTGCAGTTCAGGAGTCCAACCTAGTAGCTAATAAAGTCAAAAATAGTTGATTTTTAGGGATGTTAACGATAAACTCAACTCATGATTCGATATGATTTCCAATACTGGGTTAATGATATGATTTGCTTACATTTTTTTTAACAGAATGAGCTTGCACACAGGAAAAAAGATTCCTTTAATTATTTCTCAGACAAAACTTTTTCTCTTTTTCTCATCTCAGCCTTTAAAAATCTACTATATGTCGACCTGTAGATATGATAGAAATACTACTACTAATAATTCCTCGCTGTTTGATCAACATTCAGTGGCTCAAAGTTCCCACATTCATCCAGACTTTCATTAACGGTCCAACTTCATAATTATCAGAATCCTTTCAAAGGAGAGTAGGTTTTAAACCATGAAATGTTAATGTTTATCAGACCGTCATACTAAATTTCATGCTAACTTGTTAGTTCTCGGGATGTTTACTTGCACACTGTAAACTGTTTACTGCGAACCACCAGATTAAAGTAAAATCTGATTGAAGTGGTTCGTGGTTTGCAGTAACCTGATGTCTGTGTGTTTACATGGTGTAATGTCCAGAGGGCTGTGTGGTACTGAATAAGAAAACCTCCTTACATTACGAACTCATCTGATATTGGAACTTATAATGGTAGGATCATCCAGAAACATGTCGAAAACGCCCGTACAAATGTTTTAAGACACAACCAATAGTCATTAAATAATGAGCGTATGAAGACAGGATTTGTAGGACCTGCAGGGCTGGTTTCTAATCTGGGCTTCATCCTTAAATATGCAAATATAATAATTACCACATTCACTGTTCTTGTATTTGTTCAGCCTTCCTGCTTTTTCTGCATGAATGAGCTCATTACGCCATAGACTTTTATCTGTTACATGATAAAACCCTAAACTTACCTTACAAGTTACAAACTAGTACCTCCAGTAATTGCATCGGCGATTACATAACTCATTAGACGGGTGGGAGGGGGGAAAAGTTATTGACTCAAGCCTTTATTTACACAACAGATAAAATGCTGGCCTGCCTAAGAACAAAATGCCTATTCATTATCAAGATGAGATAATAGTGCTTCCTTTTCATTCAGTTAACTTATCATTACTCGGAAGTTAGAAATCTTTACCTCCTGTTGTTTTAGCTGATGTTGTTCAACCAACAACACTAGAGAGATATAAGAAATGTCAACACATAAACAAACAGAAAACTCTAAAAATCAGCCAAAACACATGCTGTTCATAACCATATGCAAACCCCTCTAATCCTCTCTAATTTAGTGCCTGATTTATTAGAAGCACTTATTCAAATCAAGCCACTTACAACTTCTAATTAGAAAACATGAGCTGTTTTTTAAGTACAGTGTGTGTGTGTTTGTGTGTGAGAGAGAGAGAGAGAAAGAGAGAGAGAGAGAGAGAGAGTGGGAGGTGCAGGTGAGAAAGCAGGTTAGGATATTCTCATTATAGCTGAGCCAGAGGCCAGATGATGATGGGTTGCCAGTTTTGTCAGTGCTGGAATGTAATAAATCCAGTTAAATCAAGGTTGCAGTTGGTTTTGTATCTCATCAGGTTGTAATAAATAATACTCTCATACCCTCATCATAATTATGAAATACTGTATCACCTGGAAGGCCTTCGTTGTAAATCTTATCCTCCTACAGTTAAGACTTAAAGGTGGAATGAATTCCTTATTGAGAAAGGAGTGCATCTGAAAACAGTGAGTCTGCCGTTTTAAGATTATTCTTAGTAAAACATTTACATAATCGACCTTTTAAATGATTCACACTGCTGTTTAGCCTTTTCTCCGATTTAAGCACTTTTCTGTCCGCATTAGATGTGATGTTTCTTCACAGTTTTTATGGTTCACGTTGGAATACGCGGCACGTCGACTGAATGCCTCATGGTAACACATGCCTCAGGTTTTATGTCTGTAATGATAGCCACACCAAAGAGCCAAAATGGGAGACAATGAGACAAAGAGAGCTGGTTTAGGAAGTTAGTTTAACTCTCATGTCCCTGGAATGTCATATAAAGAAAGACCAGCACCTAGGTATGAGTGGCGCTGTCACCCAAAGGCTCACTGAATACATTTGGAAGCCAAACTGGATTTTCATTTGTTCCTCCAGGGTATTGGCTTCATTGTATATTCATGAGAACATTCTGAGGATTTTGAGTCAGATGATGCAGCTTTAAGAAATATGGAAACTGTCCTATCTGCCAGCTGGCTTGTAGAGGACTCATTTATGGCCTCTCGGAAGAACTTCTGAACTTTCTGTAAGGCTTCAAGTATTACTTCATCAAAAATCAATCTTTAGAATATCAGACATTCACCATCTGTGGATGTTAAATGTCAACTGTTTGTGGCGTCCTTGCTGATAGAATAGAGGAGGGGGGCTGCTGTCATCACACTGAGCCACTCAGTTTGTTTCTAATGAAACAGAATTCCTTTAAGGAAAAAAAACACCTGAATGTTTTTGCCATAAAAACAACTGGTTTGTACCATTCATTTGTCTTTTTCTGCTGTTTCTCTTTGTTGTGCTATCAGCCACCTCAGCTCTTCAGTCCTGCAGGAAGCAGCCATTTGGCTCTGTTTGAAACTAAAAAAGAAGAGTGATGGAGTAGAAAATGCTGTTTTGAAAGGGATTTATGGATGTTTTCATACTTTTTTTGGCTTTGAAAACATGTCATTATTTGACTCCTTTGTAAATGAATTCAAGCTGACCGCAGCTGCAGCTGTTTCATGTAAATGAGGAAATGTCTGACATTTTAGAACTATTGTTTGAGGCTGTTCTGATATGTATTTAAAAAAAAAAAAAGTATTGACAGAGAATCACAAATGTTAAGATCAACCTTTAAGGTAAGGCACACCATATTATTGGGAGAGACCTAGAAAGTGTAAATCTGGTCAACGAATTTGACAGCTGTGAATTTAGTAGGTCAGGCAGGGACTCAGAACGTCTGGAAATAGAGTGAGGGGAGAACTTGACATCTCTAGAAATTGGTTGGAATGAAAGTCAGCTCAGAGCGAGGGCAGGGCAAGGACACTGAAGATGGAGTTTTGACTTTTTGAAGAGAAGTAGAGCAAATTCTGGATGTTTTCCAAAGGCTTATGAGAGTCCCTCTTTCTTTCTTTCTTTCTTTCTTTCTTTCTTTCTTTCTTTCTTTCTTTCTTTCTTTCTTTCTTTCTTTCTTTCCATTTTTTTTTCACCTCTACAAGGCAGCTTGTACTCTGCTCTGAAAGACTGTTCAGAGATGAAAGTGGAAATGCTTCTGTGCTCTCTCTGTGAGAAGACAATCGTTATCTGCTTGACCTTCATAACTCCCAGGCTTATGCTGTTTTGCAACGTGTAATCACTGGATCTCTTGCTAAATGTCTGCCTATCTCTTGAGAAGTATTGCAGTACTCTTTAAATAGGGCTTGATGGAGCTGAACAAAACAAGGCTTCAGCCTGGGCATAACGGCGTTCACATAAGCAATAATCACAGCTGAGGATTCAGTGAGTCATGGCAAATTATTGTCTCTCTGATTATCCATTTTATTTCATCATAGGATCGGCAACAAAATGATGCGGAGCCTGCTTTTTTATAACTAATTGACCAAACAGTCAGTCTGTTCTCTGATGTATAGCATAATATCATCTGATTTAATTTCATATTAACTGCTTTTAATGTTGGTTAGCTACTATTTCTTTGCTTCAAACAATATTTTACGTAACATGCTTTCTATATAATAGGAAAGGAAAAGAAGCTAAATGCTAATGGCTAATTGATGAATCCTATGTGTTGAGTAGCTCAACTATGGTTTCCATTCATGGTTTTCAAGTTACATTTTACAGGATATCCTGAAATGTTACAACCATAAAAATACATTATACTGAACTCATTTCTTACATATTTCATGTCTTTTCCTTGCAGGTACCTCAGCAAAAGTTGTAAAATATATGATGCAACACCAACCAAAATTGACCTCAGTGCTATTTTTCTTCTCTTTTTCTTTTCAGGATTCAATGAAAATGTCCGTGTGCGTCCATGAGAACCGAAAATCGCGAGCCAGCACTGGCTCTATGAACATCTACCTATTCCACAAGTCCTCCTATGCCGACAGTGTCCTAATGCACCTCAACTCTCTTCGGCAGCAAAGGCTTTTCACAGATGTCCTGCTTCATGCTGGTAGCCGGTCCTTCCCCTGCCATCGTGCTGTACTGGCTGCATGCAGCCGCTACTTTGAGGCCATGTTCAGTGGTGGCCTGAGGGAGAGCCAGGCCAGTGAGGTTGACTTCCATGACTCTATCCACCCAGAGGTTTTAGAGCTTCTGCTGGATTATGCTTACTCTTCTCGTGTGGTCATCAATGAGGAGAATGCAGAGTCACTATTGGAAGCTGGAGACATGCTGGAGTTTCAGGACATTCGGGATGCCTGTGCTGAATTTCTTGAAAGAAACCTCCACCCATCTAACTGTCTAGGTATGCTGTTGCTCTCTGATGCCCACCAGTGTACCAAGCTGTCAGAGCTCTCCTGGGGCATGTGCCTCAGCAACTTCCCTGCTATTTGCAAGACAGAGGACTTTCTCCAACTGCCCAAAGACATGGTAGTGCAGCTTTTGTCACATGAGGAGCTAGAGACAGAAGATGAGAGGCTGGTTTATGAAGCTGCTCTCAACTGGATCAACTATGATCTGGAAAAGAGGCACTGCCACCTCCCAGAGCTCCTGAGAACGGTCCGCCTTGCCCTGCTGCCCGCTATTTTTCTGATGGAAAACGTCTCAACAGAGGAGCTGATCAATGCCCAGGCCAAGAGCAAGGAGCTGGTGGACGAGGCAATTAGGTGTAAACTGAAGATCCTGCAGAATGATGGTGTCGTTAACAGTCCATGTGCTCGACCACGAAAAACTAGCCATGCGCTCTTTCTTCTTGGAGGGCAGACGTTCATGTGTGACAAGTTGTACTTGGTGGACCAGAAGGCCAAAGAGATAATCCCAAAGGCAGACATCCCCAGCCCCAGAAAGGAGTTCAGTGCCTGTGCCATTGGCTGTAAGGTGTACATAACAGGAGGAAGAGGCTCTGAGAATGGTGTGTCCAAAGATGTATGGGTCTATGACACAGTTCATGAAGAATGGTCCAAAGCGGCACCTATGCTCATCGCCAGATTTGGCCATGGTTCTGCAGAGCTCAAACACTGCCTCTACGTGGTGGGAGGTCACACTGCAGCCACTGGATGCCTCCCAGCCTCCCCATCGGTGTCACTAAAACAGGTAGAGCAATTTGACCCAGTGGCAAACAAGTGGACCATGGTGGCCCCTCTAAGAGAAGGTGTAAGCAATGCAGCGGTAGTCAGCGTGAAGCTCAAGCTTTTTGCCTTTGGAGGCACAAGTGTCACCCACGACAAGCTTCCCAAAGTGCAGTGCTACGATCCTCAGGAGAACCGATGGACTGTGCCTGCATCCTGCCCCCAGCCATGGCGCTACACGGCTGCTGCAGTGCTGGGAAACCAGATTTTTGTCATGGGTGGGGACACAGAGTTCTCAGCATGTTCAGCATATAAGTTCAGTAGTGAAACATACCAGTGGACTAAAGTGGGAGACGTGACAGCCAAACGCATGAGCTGCCAGGCTGTGGCATCGGGAAACAAACTGTATGTAGTGGGCGGCTACTTTGGCACACAGAGGTGTAAAACTTTAGACTGCTATGACCCCACGTTGGATGCTTGGAACAGCATCACTACTGTGCCATACTCACTCATTCCCACTGCTTTCGTCAGCACCTGGAAACATCTGCCTGCCTGAGTCCCTAACCTTCTACCCATCCTGTTCCATGAGGTAAGTTTCACCTACTTCAAACTTTCTATTTATGACCCATTACAACTTTTACAACAGGACAGTTGATATCCCATTATACCTTTTTCTGTATTCACATCCATTAGTAGAAGAAACGCATAACAGCTTAACAAAACATTACACATCCATTAAATTTGCCTATCACTGGATTGTTTAAAGGTTAACAAATAAGTTTTAGGTACAAAACTCAAATGCAGAAAGTAAAATGGCCGTAACATTTATTAGAAGTATAATCACTGCAAGTAAAATCTCCAGAATCATTAATGTGTGGTGATACTAATGTATAAAAGCTATTATTGGATAAGAACGTAAGCCTATAACACACTGACATTAGCCAGTTCTCTAAGGTGTTCGGATTTTTAGAATTAGCAATATGCTGACAGGGCATTTCGAGTTTTCTCAGCGGAAGGAAGGCAAAAGATCTTGAAGAGGCAGGGTTGGGGGATTGATGGGGTTACGTGCATTTGTTAAGTGAGTTATGAGGCTGTGGGGATGGGCCGAAGGACACAGAGGGTAATTGAAAGAGAATAGGATACTTTTATTGCTCCTGTGGGGGAAATCTCTCTAAGAAGGAAAAGAGGGTCTGCCAATTAGACAAGCCACACACCAGCAGGCTACAACATCCTGGCGAGGCTAATCCACTCTCAGTCGCCTTCCTTTGATGAGGTTATGGTCTTTACGCCGGGTGAGAGCAAGCCAGCCAGCGACTCACGCAGTGTCGGAAACTATTCATCATCAGTTACAAGTGGAAGGTGACTGAGAGAAGTGGCAGCAGGGGAAGAATGGAAGAAGAGTGTCAGCCCTACCCCTGCTGTCCAGACATCATCCTTGAGAGTATGGCTCCTAAAAAAAAAAAAAATTTATGGTCAGACTCTGCGGTTTCCTTTGCCTCCGTGTATGTTGTCTTGGCCTCATTCTAACCCTGCTCTTCCTGTCTGATGATAAACACGCCAGACGTATGTGGAGCATGGGTAGTCAGCTGGCAAACCTAATCTTTCGGTATGCTGCAGGGTTTCAGTCACATCAGAGGTCCAGTGCCCCCTACGCAAGCACACATACCCATGCATAAAGTCTTTTCCATTTCCCGTTTGTTGAAATTTCTGCCCGGCTGTCCAACACAACACAACACAGCACAGTTTCCAATTTTCCCCTGAAAACAGCACAGTGCCGCTCAACCATAGAGATACAGTGATGTTACTCCACTCTACAGAATGAAATATTTTCAAGACTTATTATTCCTTTTCTCTTCAGTGACTCATCTTTAAAAGGGAGAGATTAGAGTGAAGGTTTGAACTATCTCTAAGCCAGTCCAACACAGTGCTCGCTGAAGGATATATAATCCTGCCACTAATTTAATACAGAATTTGTTTTTTGTGTGCCTGCCTGTCATGGCAACTGACAGTCAACTCTCAGAGAAAAATGTGGAGGAATGAATGGAAAAGAGGACTGACTGTTTAGGAATGAAAGAGGAAGGAAGTATGTTAGACCTCACAGAAGGAGATGAGAGAAAAAAAAAAGAGTTTTTCCCAGGGGAACAATTCTGACTTGTGTGAGAATCCTGCCTTTCAGAATTTTTTTTTTCCAAGGAGAGCTTTGAGAGGGAGTGAGCAATGATGAAAAAAGTAAAGCAACACAATTTGATAATAGATCCATATATATATGTTCATCTAAACTAAAGAAACACATTTTTAAGACACCTTTTAAGCCACTGGAAACATAAATGCAAAATAGCTGTCTAATAATGTAATTTAGGTCTTATTCATGTTGTAGTTACCATTAAAATCGATTAGAAATAAGTTTACATTTAAATATTAAAAAATCAACTAAGTTAATTTACATGTTCATATATTGAGATTTATTACATAACTTATTCTAACTAATTCAATTAGCTAGTAGCTACTAGCTAAAGCTATCTACCTGAACTCAAAAGCAGACCATAATAATATAATTTGCTATCCACAGAAACAGAAGGGCTTGTGTTATACAAAATATATCTTTTACATTATTAGTACATAATATTTAAGGCTACTTTCAGATTTTGCTAACACATTTAGCATGTAGGCTAGTGGTAGCTAATGTGATTAGCTAACAGGTCTATCAAAATAGAGCTCCCTGCAGTCTGAATAGAAAAATGAGCAGTTTTTTAAAATTAGTTCTTGTAGTAATTGTGAATAATTTTCAATAAGATGTGTGAGGATGTTTAGTGAGACATTTGACTTATTACATCATTAACAACAACAACAATCTCATGCATTTTTACTTTTTGCTGTGACTAAGCTACACCATGAATGTTTAATATCGATGATGATGAAGAATGATTAATAAAGCGATGACCCTGTAAATCTGGAAATACACATTCATTTATATTAGTAGATTCAAAATAAATTCCCTGGAGACGTCATGTTACATTAGTGATTTGTTTGAAATAGGACATTTCAGATGGTACTATTCAACATAATCAGCAATGAAGTGACCACTGGTTGATCAAAGGTCAAAGGTTATTTATTTGTCATTCCTTGTTATAGGTACAAAGAAATGAAATAGTGTACTCCTAGGTTGTTATTTATGCACTGATGACATTTACACTACGTCCTCTATTAGTAATAGTCAGGGAAAGGCCCACCTCCAGATAGATAGCAGAGGATACTACATAGAAGGATGTAACCTTCTGTGGTGTCCAGATAAGTACATTTTCAGCAAATGCTTTAAAAATAGACAGGTTGAAGGGAAATTCGAAGAGTTAAACAGAGTCAGATGTGGAAAATGTAGCAGGCTGAGGGCTGAGTGATAAGACGCTGGACAGAGAGCAAACTGTACAGAGGAAACAACCTGATACCGTAGATTTACCAAATATATGAGTCTGACTGGAGATAGATTGTAGGCTCATAGTTTGACATGCTCAGTGATACATAATAGTCCTGGGCTTTTTCCCTCTAGATGTGCTTTTTTCAAATGTGTCTTGAATAATTTGGAAGTCAGCGTTACACTGTTCAAACACTGCATTGTTGACTTTTAGCTTGTTTGACAAGTTTTTTTCTTTCCTCTCTCTTCCTCAGATTCCCCTGTTTTGCATCATCTACTGGACTCCAACTGTGAAGAAGCACACATTTTCCTCTTCTGAAAGAGACTCTGAGCAGTGATGTACAGACATCCACATTCATTTCCACACTGCAAAGATGCAGAGCCAGAAAGTTGTACAGCTGGACGCTTTACTGAAATGATATCATCTCTCATTTCTAAGGAGGAAGCTGAGACATACAGTAGCCCACGCAAACAAGCAAACCAAACAAACTCCTGCTTACTGTATAAGGCACAAAATTCAACCTTAACTACATCTGCCATATCAGACTTGCGCTTTTATTGTGCAAAAAATAAAAACAGAAAACATATCGCACAACTTGCAACTTTCCAGTTTAGTTATGACAGGCTTCTGAGGATCTGTATGAATGTTTTCTCTGAATAAAAGAAAAAAAAATCTTCATGGACACTGCAATGTACAGCATGAAGGATGCTCTATATAGATCAAGGGAGGGAGAATGCAATGATTGGTGTGCTACGAACAGAAAGCCACTCAGTGTGAGTGAATCTAGCTGATTTATAAATGGCACAATGAAGGAGCAGATCTCCCCCCTTTATAACCCAATAAGCTCTTCTGTTTGACCCCCTCTTACACCAGTATCTTGTTTTCTTGTCTCGAAGACATGTTTCTAACAGCTCTGAAAAAACAAACCTTTGAGTGTTCCTCTTATGAAGGCTTTGGCAGTTTGCTGTCAGTGCGAGCCACGAGGGGCTGACGACCAGCACCAGCTGAGGTTGAGGAGGATGGGGATCAGTGAATGACCAGAGGTCGTGGTGCCTCTGGGGTCATGACCTTATGTGTTTGCTGTTTTGCAGCTATGCTTTAACGCCTGCAGAGCGCCGGTTAACTAACCCACTGTACACAGGGAAGGCATTCAGTGTTCGGACTCAGCACTTCAGAAAGAGGAGACTGTCACATTCAGCACCAAATGTACACATAATGCTGTAAAACACTGGCTGTGCTTCTCTTATTCCGATAAAAGCTGCAGCTCACTTGCTGAGTCATAGATGAACTCTTTTTAGAGCATGTCCACTCATAGTGATTCAGTAAAACTGGCATGAACTCTTCTCTGTGGTCGCAGAAATCTTGTCACCTTACCCTAAACTGAGAATTAATCAGTTTCTTTTTAAACTCGCTGCAATGTACTTCCTTAGTCTTAATTTATATGACAATGATTACTCTGTTATGTTAATGTTTAATTCTATTTATTTCTTCTTTGCCTGCATTCATATGTGAATGTATGTGGGGTATGTCATGCATGGCCAGGTGTTGTGTTTTGATCTCAGTTGGGCTGCATTTTGCACAGATCAGTCTCTCCCTGGAGGAACTTGTTCTTTTAAAAGGGACAGAGGAGCACATCTCTGGGTGTTTTTAGTTAGGTCAAAGTATGGATGGTAAAGGAAGAATGGCTCAGATTACTGATGGTGTGAAGCAATTTAGACCACAGGGTCGCTGCCCAAATACGAAGACTGAAGAGGATTGAAAGAAATATTCGTTTAACTTCAATAGCTCCATCCTGGGTCCAAACCTGCCTTAAACTGGCCCCACCGGGTCCAAGCTGTGCCGACAACACAAGATATGAACCATAAAACAGAAAAGGCTGCTGGAACGGTGCAGTATGTGACCCAGTAACTGCCAGGGACGTCACAGAGTAACCCTGACATGGTTAAGAATGTGACGGTCTTTGCAGCTGCCCTTAGGACAGCTGGGGCACTGTCACATGTGCTAACTTGGCACCTCAGGGTGTTAACCCTAAATCTTCTTCACTATGAGGTTGAGAAAGTGTTGAATCCAGTAAGCTGTGCATCGATAAGGGCAGACACCGCAGTGCTCTTCACCATAGTGTCAATGATTAATGAATAAAAAAAGTATAGAAAAAACATTGCAAGTTCCTCAAGACCAAAAAAAAAAAAAAAAAAGAGAGAGAATGTCTTAACACTTGCATATGAAATACTCGGCAACTCTAATCAGTGTTTTTGTCCGTTCGTCTGTCTAGCTAACCTGAACATTGACGTTTTACAATTGAATAATAATGGGATCATTGATTTTTCATTGTAAGAGGTAATGTTTTGGTGGAACGTGTATATATTTTTTCAAATGTCTTTCATCATGGATATGTGAATCAAAGCAAATCTCAATAACCCCAAGAGTCGCGCTCAGCTGGCACAAAATCATCCTTTAATTGACAATATTTAGTTTCAATGGAGACCCTTTTGGCTTCATAATGTTGACCTCCTCCAACCACTGCTCACTGAGCATAGAGCCCCCTGGCACCACCAATCAGACTTCTTTTCCATAGAACACACGTTACCCCAGCAACAGCATGTAATGAATGCCCCTTCAATTTGCACCTAATTGCTGAGTGGCATTTCCCATTTTTACACTTTGCCGTCTCTTTTTCTCTGTTTTATCTGTTAACTCCTACTGGCTCAGATTGCTACGCAGTATGCCGCTTCACATAAAGATGTAAATTTAGACAGAAAACACTGTCACTGTGTATCAGTTTCATTATTTTGTCATGTAAGAGTTTAATTTCTATTTTTTATGGCATTATTTTGTACATGTGATTTTTTTCACAATGTGAAATTCATGGCTAATAAACATAAGAGTTTTTTCCTCTTGACTGTAAACCACTGCCTCCTTGTCCTTTCACTGGCCAAATCCAGTCGCGGAGCTAATTTGTCTGTCTGCATGTGTTCATGAAATAGTGCAGTTTTAGAAAGTAAAGGAGCTTGAGTGCAGTGTAGGGCGCTTTCTCATTACTGCATGTTTCGCATATTTAGGCAGCTTTGGAATGAATTCAGCAGCCAAAGTGTCTTGAGGTATTTAAAGCAGTATATCATGCGTACAGCTTTTGTTCTGTGGAGGAGGGACTGAAATCATCTTATCTATGCCTCTGGCTTCTAAGCTTCCTGCACAACAACAGGCAGAACACAGCCAGATACTTTCCCATTCTCTGTCAAGTCACCTTGGCAACGGCAACCTTTATCTGCAAACTGTGGGGGCTGGAGGAGAACATGAAATCTTAAAAAGCACCTCTCTCTATTCTCCTCCTGGCTCCCTCTTTGCCACCCTCCCCTCTTACTTCCTACGCCCCTCTTGCACTTTTCATCAGCGAAATGCATTGCAAAGCTGCTCGCCAGTCGTGGACCCCTCCTGCGTTCAATGCTCCCTGGTTTGTAACAAGTCTAACATCTCATTAGTGAGCAACTGCAGAGCACGCTCTCACTCGTTGCATTCCTCCAGCTCTGAGGAGTCCAGGTCTGTTCCCTGTTGACATTCTTTGCCCTGAAACGACTCCTTAAGGGTGACGTGGTTGAGAAACACCAGTTTTATGGGATCCTGACCCTCACACAGTCACAAACAAAATACGCCCACTCTGGGGTTGGGTGAAGCTTGGGAAAGAGGCATTTCATTGAAAGCTGAACAAAAAACAAAAAAATCTTATCTACAATATTCAAGATAATTCAGTCACAGGGTAATTTTTTCCTTGTGAGAAGCATTCAGTCTGTAATGTGGCTGTGCTGTGTGAGGCCCCTCAACTCCCACGTGTGATCTAACAGTCCCCCATTAATCAAGACAGGAAGTTGAATTTCCTGTCCGCCAGGAAGTAGGTCTTATCCCCCATCCCCCCGAAGAACATACCCCGATGGTTCGACCCTTCAACACTGTGAATCCTTTGGGTGCTGTGAGCTTATGTAGAGCTCAGCTGAACAGACTAAAGTCTAGCATTTTGTGTGGGCAGTCTGTATGTGTGGCCAAGTGTGATAAAAACAATGTACCTACGTGTCACTGTCGCCTGGCAACGCAGGCATTAGCCTCGACTCAGCCATGCATGTGTGTGAACTGCATATGCACACAGTCATTTTCCACTGAAATTTAAAACTGCATATTAGTTTCTCATCCCTGTCAAAAAAATCTACACAGTGTATTTAATTTAGACAAAGGAGCATTGTCTACGGAAACTAAGATGAATTACACCACGCTACTTTTACATTTAGTGAAGTCATGGAATGAAGGATGTCAATGCTCACTGTATTTCTCTTCAGAGATCTTCAAATAGCTCAAAAATAAATATTTCTGTATCTAGTAGTATAAACCCGGCATAACCTTTCATAGAAATACAGTCTCTATGCATCAATATTTGACTTTGTCCGATACTTTTGGTGCTAATTAGTAGCTTGACATTTTTATAATGGTGTTGTTTTGCCATTGTAAGCAGATCATTTTTGCAGATGCTGGCAAATAATTATTTTATGTTGAAGGATTTTTGTTTTTCTATTACATATAAATGTCGTCCTGCATCTAAAGCTGAAGCTTTCCCGGTGGATTTCTCAGGATTACATCAGTGAGGTAGCGGTGTAAGTAGGTGGTTTTGTTAACTTACACAAAATATTCATTGTAGGGTGAAGCTGGTTTAAATGCTCCCAGACATGCTCACACACATATTGTGTTTTTACCTTGCATAAGCCTTAAGAAAACACTTTTCTTTGCCCTTAACCTACATGTCACTACCACCATATATCATTTTAATACAGCTCAAACTTTAATATAGCTGTAAATTCTGGACAAAAAGGAAAATTCTGAACATGCCCTCACAAAGATATACTTTTCTGTCTGTCCCATCCACACATACATACACCGTGATCATGTCAGAGATGTTGAGAATGAGAGAGCAGTCCACTGGGCTGTGCTCGCTCTGACCTCTGAGTTACATCAGCATTCAGGCAGGCAGCTGAAGACCAGTCCGCCTCAGGCAAGGGGACTGTGTCAGGGGCCAGTGCGTCACTGTCAGATGCCCTGCAATGGAATTGTCAGTGGAGACCTTTCTGTGGTGAAGCTAATGTGTTGCGAGTCATATTTTAGAGCGAGACATTTTGATTTGTCAATACTACAGGGTTTAGGAGGCTCAGAAAGAGAATAGAATATTCAGAAATGCATTTTAATTAGTCCAGGATCATGTGAATATAAGGATTGTGTTGTTAGAATGAGCTGTTTATATTCTACATACAGATTCTGCCATACTTTGTTGCTATATTTCTTCTTTTCTCCCATTTCAGAAGTGGGAGCATCCAGCATTAGGGTCCTTTACAGTCATCTATTATGTTTGATGTGTGGATCAGTTAATATTTGCTTAAAAGGAAATCCCAGAAAGGTCTAACAGGAGACTTCAATGTATTTTGTGGCATTAATTTCTAGACAGATCCATTTTGCATGTATCACTTTATGTAATAGTTTGAAATGT
This sequence comes from Ostorhinchus cyanosoma, assembly GCA_029814465.1. Lineage (NCBI taxonomy): Eukaryota > Metazoa > Chordata > Actinopteri > Kurtiformes > Apogonidae > Ostorhinchus > Ostorhinchus cyanosoma. Next base: position 31,319,764 of record JAPTYQ010000005.1, on the reverse strand, counting down.
TTATAAGTTGCCAGAAACTGAGCTGTAGTTTTCTCATACAGTTGTTTCAAAAACCTTACAGCCTTGCTTATGAGCACGTCTAGACACACCCATGCGAGAAAACATACAGAGTAATAATAATAATTTAAAAAAAGTGTGTAAAACTGCTGAAGATGGGCTTTGGTTTTGGGGAATTTGACCATGCATTATTTTTAAAACCCTACTGTATTCCCTCTAGGCCACAGTGAGTGAGCTACAGAGGGATGTTTACTAGTTTTAGGCAAATAAAAGTTGCTTTTTTGTTGCGGAAATTTTTGCCGCATCAGTTAATGTCTCATTTTGCCTATGACTAACACATCTTCATTAGTCCTATTTATCCTCAGCAGCGTGCCCCATCCCCCTGCCTTATCGTGCCAGGGCTGAATGAAAATGGATGAGAGGTAATTAAGCCCGAGAAGGGTCTCCTCACATGCACAATGGCTCTTGTCTTCTTTCTCCTTTCATTTATTTTTCCTCTGCCTTGTTCCCTCTTGTGTTGTACTTGTGTGTACTCCCCCTGACCTCGTTCTCAAATTTTGCATCCACCCCAGAAAAGATATCCCGTTGATGAGGTCGCGCTGCAGCCACAAGCTAATTTGCAGCTTAAACATCTCCTCAAGTGATTTTCAGTCAGATGAGGACATTTGGAGAGGCGTTGTAATTTATCGAACACCGGGGAGCACTGAATACGTGACTGACCTTGACTACCTGCCCCTCTGCCGCTTTGGCAAGAACACAACAGACCTTTGAGAGAAACTTCTCACGATGAGTCAAGCTCAAACTGTTTGTTTACTGGAGCAGTTAGCCATGAGATGCAGGTATACACAACAGGAAACAATCAAAAAGAACAAGACAAAGCTGGTGCTACAATCCCTCTGGCTTATCAGAGTCAGCTGAAACCCCTTATCTCTGCAAAGAAGCATCAGGACCCGTCTTAATCCTCCTCTGCTGGATCCAGGACACGTCATGCTGCAAAGCTGAAGACGAGAACAAGCCAAGAGAGAAAGGCATGGTAAAGTTTTATTGTTTCAGAAAAAAACGGTGGGAATGAACGGCGAAAGGCTCGGGCACCGCTGGAGATAAGAAGACTGATGTATTTGGTTAAAGATCTGTCTCAGTTCCTGTGTTTTTGAGAATGTTTCATTTCACATTTCTTCTGACAGCTGCAGATGTTTGTGCCTTCCTGCTGTTGGAATCAAAACACCACTTCACCCTTTGGATACGCCACGTATTTATCAGGCTTTTTCATGTTGATAAGGTGTATTTGGGGGTCATTAGCACATACTTATTAACCGCTTAGGGATGCTTTTAAGACCACTTAGCTTACCTCAGCAATCTCAGGCTTATCTCATTGCTGAAAACCACAGAAAGATGAAACGGCGTGCGGCTTCATAAGGTAGATGTAATAACAGTTTGGAGTGAGTCACTGCAGGCGGTGCGCTCATAACATTGTTTACGTTCCCTTTGAAATGAGGCTGTTGGGTCTTTTAATCAGTGTGGCTCAAAGGCATTTGCCCTGCAATTTCTGCTGTTATATGGATTTTCACTGGGGTGTGGTTTGAGGTCGACTAAGGAAGGGGGTGGGGGGGGTGGAGCAAGGTCGGGGATGAAGGGGTAGGCCCGTTTCACTTTAAAGTACTTACGCTCCTGTAAGGTCTGTTAAACGGTAAACATTATTCTCTCCTTACGTGAAATGGAAGCCAAAACAATCAATTAACTCTCCGCTTCTAATTAAGGAAGGGAAATCACAAGAGAGGTGGTGGGTGTATGTGTGCGCTGTTATTTTCTATCGTTCTCCGTCAGCTGGCCTTTTCAAACAAGACAACGCAACAATACCAGTAGTGGCCTATACCACTCTGGTAAATGGTGGGCTTCTAGAAATGCTTCCAAATAACACATCTGGACCTATAATTTAGATAAGCAACATAAATATTGCACTGCAGCATTCCGTCTGAGAGCTCACAGAACTTTCAACTATGATGAAAAGCTTACACTCACAATGCGTCTTCCAAGAAAACACAAGTGTACTCCATAAAACATAGTTAACAAAAACAAATGACCAAATCTTTCATGATTTTCATCAGCTATAAACTTCATAACATACTAAAAGCAGTAATAATGTGAAATATGAATGAATAAGCAAATAAAACATACTGCGGTAATATTAAAAGACCTGCATACAGACATAACAAGATGATGATGATGATAATAAGCAGCTTGCATGTTTGATAAATGCATCCGCAGTCTAACCAAAAATGATCAAAACAACTGGTACTCATCATCAAATGAGCAGACCAACAAACTTTACAGTGGTTTAGTCTCATATAAAAGATGGCAAATACCTTTGGTCTTATTGTCAGAGATGGACGTTGTCCCGGTCAATAAAACATCCTGTACAAAAAGGTTGATAGTTTATGGAGTGCCTGCTGCTGCTATAACCTACACCTATGAAACAACCAGCAAGAAATCAGTATGAAATGACAAGCCAATCAGCAAAACCTGTAACTCTGTGTCTAAAATAGACAAAGCTTTCTCAGTAAAATTGAACTCCCAGGTCATGACCGGGTCCATGTTTTCCCCCTCTTCCTTGACTTTGGATTTTTTCTGTACATCAGGTATTGTCAGTGTGATCTTTAGTTAAACTTCCTTGCTCTCAGCTGCAGTGGTACTGAAAGCTTGTACTTTGACTTCGATGTTATCACACAATCTGCATATACGTCCGAATCCAGTTTAGATCCATGTCTCACAGCGCAGTTGGCAATAAAGTTCTAAGACTGATAAAATCTCAAAATATTTAGGAACCCCAGGCTCTGCAGCCAGTTTTATTAACTTCTGTAAACACTGGATTGATTTTTACATTGAACAAGGACTGTGCATTTTAGGCGTCATCATTTGCATTGAAATTGTTTCAGGATGTCATTCAGGCTGTTTCAGGCAGGAAAACCAATCTCATCAAATAATTAACCCTTCTGTGTACATAGTGGCATCATTTTATAACTGACTGGAAAATACATGTACCTATCCTTTAATAAACTAAGAGTCAAAATGTAAGTGATTGAATGTTTCATCTGCAGGTTTTTTCAGTTTATTCTCGGGAAAGAGAATAAGATTAATGTCAGCCATCAACTGTTTCATGACAGAAATTGCTTAAGGAACAGTTTAACATTAAGCAGCAGAATTTTTGTCAAAACAAAGCCTGAAACCACATTGACTTAAACAACACAATGGAATCAGAGATGAAGGAAAACTCCTCATTACCCATGAGTCTCCACTGATAGACCCACCCTGATCCTACCTGTCAGATAAAGGTCATCTCTGCTTTCACTCTGACAGGCATGTCTGTGCAAACGGCTCCAGGTAGTGTCTTCAATCTGCAAACCAAAACAACAGGGCTGATGGTAGGGGACAAGAAAACAAAACAACAAACCCCCCAAAAAACAATAAAAAGAAAATAGCTGAGGGAATGGAAAGACTGTGTGTAACGAGGCACGCTCACAATTAAGGATGATAAATGAATACATGCTGATGTAAGGTAGCTTAGTAGGAGCTAATGAATGAACGTGAGGGCCGTGCAGAACTCCAATTTCTCAGGCATTTTTACAAGAAGCCAAACTGTGGTTTGAAGTTGCATTTCTCACTGTCTTTCATCAATTAGGAAAACCTCCTTAATTAAACAGCAGGCTTACATATGGAGCAGAGGTGAGGCTGGGACAGCAGTGGGTGGGTGGTGAGGACGGGCAGGGCAGGGCAGGAAGCCCACTGAGTTTGTAATTAGCAGAGTAATGCAGGACATCTGACAGCTGGTTAGGATTTTGACTGTTTTATCCTTTGCCTGCCTTCCCCCGTGGCAGGTTGTTATCTGTGGCGAAGAGAGATTTCCTTGGCTTCCAGTGACCCCCCAGTGAGTGCTCCATAGCCATATCTCAGGCCCGAACAGCAGGGGACCCCTAAACTTTTAGTATTAATCACACAAAAGGATTCCTCGCTCGACTCAGGCATGTGGTCCCCATTGGTGTCTCGGCAAGCATGGGTGAAGATGAAAGCCTGCCTCTCTTTCCTGCTCTGAATGTGCTGTGCACACGCCAGCTCTGCTGATGAGTGTCCGCTTTTGTTCAGCACTGCATGGACCACACACGCACACACGTACATAAACACAGAAAACCACACATGCACTTGAACACACTTCCAAACACCCACAGACACACTCAGTTAACCACAGTCACTCAGACAGCCAGTCCCCAATGTGCTGTGAAAACTTTTCAAAACACCCAAAGCTCTGTGTCAGAAATGATGAAAACTGGCTTACATTTCAGAGGAGCTTTATCACACAGATTTGCTGATGGCTTTAGTGACCACATCAAACTTTTCATCTGCTCTTGTGCTTACAGATGTTTCCTTCTTTCCTCATATGGACTCAGTAAAGGAGATGGAACAATACGTTTGTCAAGAGAATTTAGATGATGAAATTGTCTCTTCAGTGGGTAGTGGTAACAGTACAAAGCTGTTAAGTCACAATAGATGCACAGCGCATAGCAAAAGCTGGAATCAGGTTTCAAATTTTTTATTTTTTACACATTGTTCAATCTGACATTTGAATAGTGGGAACCTGTAAAATATACATTTTTGACTGTGAATCACTCTGGGTGAGCAGCTTGGGATTCTAACAAAGCAGGTCCACATATGGCACATGTTAGGGAAAATTGCTGGTTAACCAGTATAGCATACACAAGCAACCTGTATTCACTGGAGGCCTGTCTGGAAGGACTACCACAACAATGCATGAAAGCAAACAGAGCCTCACTGAAGAAAACAAAATGCAGCATACAAAGCTTTGCCAAGACTCTTAATTAGCAGGAATAATCTTACTGCACTGGTGATCTATGAACATCACAGGACTTTAATTGCTGCTAATAAGAATATATGTAAGATAGAGCTATGAACGCTTATACAATCAGCAAATTCAGCAGACTGCATAATGTTCTGTCGTGCATAGCCTTAAATGTACAGTCAGTGGCAAAGGAATTAGCTAAATAGCAGTATGGGAGCAGAGCAGATCCAAACACAAGCCCTCCAGTGACTGGATTAGCCACAGTCCACTTTTTGTTAGGGCAGTAATTATAATTGGCCTATGCCAGCTACTTCTCAATCCTCAGACCTTGTCATCTTAATCTCTGCTAATCCTCCTTTGTGTTTGCAGAAATTAGTTTGTGAAGTGGGCTCAATCTAGGTCAATCCTTTGGGCACTTTGGAAAGAGTCTGACGGGGTTTGTGTATATGTGTGCGTGCATATGTGTGTGCGAGTTCCCCCTATGACAGATTTGACGGAAGGTTGCAAAGGAGGGAGGACAGAGCACGGCTGCCGTAGTGGGCAATGAGTTGGGCAAACACCTATTATCACCATTTTAATTGGAGATTAGTGGGAGGATTTAGCTGCAGAGTCTGTGGGGAGGCAGACACAGTGGTCCTGGCAGGACTCTCTGTGGGCATGACTTTGTGTACCCTATACAAACCATCAAATCTGTTTATACCACTGTAGCGACAGAAAAAAAGAATCAAGTCTATTTGAAGAAATGCTGAGAGGACTTCTTTCACCCTTGCCTTCTCTTTTTTTTTTTTTTTTTTTTTTAGGTAAAATAAAGCAAAATGGCCAAAATTTAAATTTTAAAAAATGAGTTTATCTTTGGACAAATGTGTCTGTAATATTCTTTAAGTGGATCCTTGAGGCAGACATAAAAGTAGATTTAACAATGAGCAGAAGAAAACATTTTTTAAATTATCTCCAGAAATAGTTAAAAAAAAACAAAAAAAAAAACAAGTGAATCAGGAAATAACAGTGCAGTAGGTTATGTCCGATTCACTCTGTGCACTGGAAGTCAAAGTGTTGAAAATGATAAAACTGCCCCTGCATTAATTTCTCCGTGAGCCAACAAACCAAAGATTAAAATTAAAGCCTGAAAGACTGAAGGGTTTCCAGTCGACACCAAGTGCACACAGGTGAGTCAGCAGTGCAGGTGCTAATTGATAAGGGTTTTTATATTATTATTATTTTTGTTATCTCGCAGGTGCAGCACCTTCAGGTGTTGCCATGTGACACTGTCATATGCCACCAAGGTTAAAAGTGGACGCTGTTTAATCTTGCATGCGTAAATTGCTGGAAAGTGTGTTGCCGTGAACATTCGAGCATATAACCTTGGCCAGAGTGTGTTGGAGTGTGATAACACATTGCGCCTTCAGTGCAAATGGCTAATAGGCAGCAGGGCTGAGGGGGATTCAGCATGATATACTGTAGCTTAACAGAGTTAATGTGCTTGAAAGAATGTCTTTTTATCTTGCTTATTTTGCCCTTTTCCCACCACCATGTCTGCTCCAGAGCGCTTCCCACCCCCTGGCCTCTCATTTCTCACTGTCCTCCCAAGGAAGTGTTTCTCAACTCACTTATTTTTTGCTGATGTTTGATATATTTAAGCCTGTAAAAGGGATTGCAGTGCCTTTTTGTTCAGCAGGCCAGTGTTGGAGCCAGATTTTGGACGCTTACATGGAATCCTATCTTAAAGAAAAGAAAAGACACTGTCTCCCCGGTGAGACAACACACTTAGATGCTACTTGAACCAAGAGTCGGGGGACTTTGACAAAATGAAAATCGTTTCTATATTTTTCAGATGCCTTAGTGCAGTGTGAGGAAATCCCCTGTCTAATACCTACTCTGCAGTTTTCGTCTTAGCAGAAAGCTTCACACCCATTAATCCTAAGCAGATAGAGCATCATACAGCAGCAGTGATTGGTGAGGAGCGAGCAGAGTTTTTAGAGCGCAAATAAAAATGACTTAAGTGTTAGGGAATGTGATGTCTGTGGTTTTCACATTTTATTTGCTGTAGCCTGCTTCTGTTCATCATCCCTCATTTTTTCCAGTTTAACAAGAAAAAGTCTCTGAATTAAGTGTAATGAACAGATGTCTGCCTTTAACTATCCACCTCCAACTCTGACACCGTCTCTCTGCATTTATATCCCAAGAGACACTGACCCACTTTTCAACTTTCAACTCTTCGTGACTTTTGTGAGCTAACAGCAGCAGCAGCAGCAGAAACTCTCCATCTATCAGATCACATGCAGGGAGGCCATACAACCCCACTCCTCCCTCATGACTAATCAGCTGGAACAGTTTTTCCTCCCAAAAACACTGTGCACCACCCTGTCTCCCACAGACTCACCGCTCTGGACTCATAATTTTACCTCAAAATATGCCCAACATCTGCAGACGTGAGACAAGAACAATGAAGTTTAATGCTCCAGAAAAGCTGCACCGTATCTGACAGCAATGTTTGTTATTTAAAGGTGTAGTTCATCCCTTTCAACTTTTTTTTTTTTTTCAAAGAGCTATTGTTTTGTTCAGGGTTGATATGAGTTGCTTCCAAGTTCTGAGCTTGTGTGGAACGTACTTTTAACTTTTTCTTACCAACATGAGGTGTTTAATCCACAGCATTTGCCTTGTGCATACCATAAAACACAATAAAGACATGTATGCAATATGTATTCAAATTATGTCGATCCAAATCAGATTATGCTAACATTAACTAAATACTATATTAAATTTAAAGTGTAAGCTGATGACCTAAGATACATAAAAGTTAGCCTATATTCACTGTAGCTCAGATGAATAATATCTTACTGAGTTACTGAGCAGATAAAACATTTATAATCACAATCATTAGTGTCAATGGAAAAATTAAGTCCTGCCTGAACACAATCGAGGTTAAAGTTGAATAAAAAAAATAAAGGAATCAGCAGATGTTTAGTTTAGCTTAGCATAAAGGCTGGAAAGAAGGGATAGCTCTCCTCTTTTCTCCTCTTTTCCATTCTCTTGTACATTCTCTCTTTATTTCCCCTTTTTTTTTCTTCTGTTCGGCTTATTTCTTATCTTTGTTGTTGCCTCATTTTCTTTACCTCCCATTTCCTTCTAACTTCTCTCCTCCTTTCTCCTCTCCTCTCCTCTCCTCTCCTCTCCTCTCCTCTCCTCTCCTCTCCTCTCCTCTCCTCTCCTCTCCTCT
>JAPTYQ010000005.1:31168057-31180365 GCA_029814465.1 Ostorhinchus cyanosoma | reverse complement strand
AAGTATTAATGTTGGCTCAATACTTGTTTGACACACCTTTGGCAGCAATAACAGCTTAAAGTCTGTTTGAGTATGACACCACAAGCTTAGCATATCTACTTTAGGGCAGTTTCTGTCATTCTTATGTGCAGAACGGCTGAAGCTCCATGAGGTTGAATGGGGATTGTCGGTGTACAGCTATTTTCAGATCTCTCCAGACATGTTTTTTGTTCTAGTCTGGACTATTAAAGGACTTTCATACAGTTGTCCTGAAGCCACTGTTTTGTCATATTGTCTGTGTGTTTAGAATCATTATATGGTATTCCTCTTTCCTTCAACCCTGACTAGTCTCCCAGTTCCTGCTGCCAAACAACATCCCCACCACCTGACGCTGCTTCCACCGTGCGTCACTGTAGGAATGGTGTTGGGCAGGGGATGAGTAGTGCGTGGGTTTCTCTAGACGTGACACTTGGCATTCAGGCCAAAGAGTACAATCTTTGTTTCATCAGACCAGAAACTTTTGTTTCTCATTGTCTGAGAGTCCTTCAGGTGCCTTTTGGCAAACGGCAGGTGGGCTGCCACATGCCTTTTACTGAGGAGTGGCATCCATCTGTCCACCCTTCCAAACAGACCTGATGGGTGGAGTGCTGCAGAAATGTTTGTCCTTCTGGAAGGTTCTCCTTTCTCCACACTGCAACACTGGAGCTCTGTCAAAGCCACCATGGGGTTCTTGGTCACCTCCCTGACAAAGGCTCTCCTATCACGATCACTCAGATTGATGGTGTCAGGTCTAGGAAGAGTCCTAGTGGTTCCAGAGTTTTCCATTTAGAGATGATGAAGGCCACTGAGCTTCAGTGTCGCAGAAGGAGATCTACAGACAATTCCTCAGACTTTGTGACCTAGTTTGTGCTCTGACATGCAGTCACAACTATTGACAGGTGTGTGCCTTTCCAAATCATGTCCAATCAACTGAGTTCACTGCAGGTGACTCGTCGAGTAGTGGAAATAGGATGCATCTGAGCTCAATTTTGAGTGTAAAAACAAATGCACATGTTATATTTTTGTTGTTTATTTTTAATAAATTTGCAAAAAATCACTTTGTCATTATGAGGTATTGTGTGTAGAATTGAAGTAAAAATGAATTAAATCTAATGTAGAATACGGCAGTAACACATGAAAATGTAATGTAATGTAATCAAAAAATGTGTGGCACTGCAAATATTTTCCGGATGCACTATATAGTTGCAGAAAGGTAGAATCAAATATGATTTGGAGAACAGTTGTTTATTAAAGACCCCACATTGTGAAATGCCGTATTATTATTGCTTAACACTAGGAGAACACAGAAACTAAAAAAAAATAAAAAATCACCTTTTAGTTTGTCTTATGTAAATTCATACTAGTATTTTTTTATCCATAAATTTTACTTATGTTAATTGTGGGTTTTAATCCTAGTGCACAGTCAAATAACAGTCACACAAACTCAGAACTACGCTGAAGTATAATTTTCATGAAAACCACATTCATGTTACTTTGTTTTTGGAAATATTAAAAATGTAAGAACTCACACTGCAACAGCTTGGTGTCTATGAGCAGCTCTAGCGTCAGCAGCACCACCACCAGAATGACACAAGCCACCAGGAAACAGTTGAAACCTGCCGACAGCAGACAGACCTGCCACAGCGCCGCCCTTCTGCCACAGCAAGGCTTCAGCCAGTTCGACCTGACAGAAGGAGGAGAGAGAAGGCACTTAGGAGAGCTGTGAAAACACACTGTAAATACTGGGATTATTTTAAAAATGTAATACTTGTACGGAGTGAAAATCTGACAGGCAGCAGGCGAGGTCAAATCAATAAAACACAACAAAAACGTCAAAATACACAAATCGTAAGGTGTATTCGACCTTGAGTTTTCAGGTAGTTTTTTTTTTTTTTTTTTGTCATTTAATGTTCTTTTAAGCATTTTTCAGCAGAGGGCACCATTAAGCACATAAATCAAACAAAAGCAGAGCACGCATGCCCAGATTAATTTACACACCCATACATTTCATATGAGGCATAAATACATGTTCTGCTGGCACTGACATGATATATTAGTAATGAAGTCATTCTGAGCATAAATTCGTAGTCATTGCTTCTTTTGCCCATTCCTCATCTTCTCATCAAACTGTTCATTCCCGCCTCTTCTGTACCCCCCCCCCCCATCTTCCTAGTACAGAGCTTTCCCTTTGTGTCATCAACAAGCACTATATTCTACTACAACAGCCATTAGTTCATCTGGGCCTATTTTTAGAGACAGATTATATGACATTGGTTGTAATCCCCATTTAAGGGTTTCTCATCATATCTTTAAGCAATACTACAATTAATGCCAGGAATATAATAGCTGATGATAAGATGATGCCTGACTGTGTAAACTCCACATCACTAAGCCCAATTATTTTAAGTAAAGCTCTGAATGGATTAGTATTGTATCCTGTGGTTAAATTCCAGGGAGGGTCTCTAAGTGCTGCTGGCCACCTTACTGGCTGCTTGAATGTCCATCTGAGTGAATGGGTTTCTAACAGCATGGACGGCAGACTGGTTTGTTTGACTGATTTGTTTGACTGGCTGACGGCACGACGGAGCACTCTCTGCATGACAGTGGGGCTGCATATGCACCATCTGGACTAAACTGAATGACATCTGATTTTTCATGAGTGTTTGTGCCTTTCTGTAATAACAATGACGGGATGAGGAAATCTGACAATACCTGATCCTACAATCGGTCATTCCCATCGTTGATTTAAGAGCTTGAGCTTTATACATCCTCCGTCACATTGCTATTTATTTTTCATTATTTTGTAGAGTGCCTGAGTCCTTGGTGTGCTTACTCTTTGTCTAGGTACATTGCGCCTGAAGATACAAGTGTCAAACCTGCCTTAAATCCATCCATACTCATACCCCTTCAAGTTCCCTCCCCAATCAGAGACTGTGACTAGCTGAGACACCTGGAGATTTATGGGTATATAAATAATGACAAATCTCCAGTAGGCATACAGGGCTTTCCCTTCCTGTCTCAGCGCTATATTCCACACACACTACTACTCAGATGTACTCTTTGAAAACCTGACGTAGAAATGAAGGTTTGTGTATGTGTGTGTGTGTGTGTGTGTGTGTGCGTGTGCATATGGGGTTACTGTCCTTTCTCCGAGGCAACACTGAGAAAGGCAGTATGTTCCTTCGAAAATAGCAGCTATCCGTTGTCACCTGTCCCCCATAGGAGGAAAGCTACGGGCAATGTCTGTCAGAGGACAAGAGAGGATGCAATTTATTCTACTCTCCTCTTGCTTCTGCTCAGAATGAAGGAGGCAAACACAGAGAGAGGAAGCAGTGTGCAGCCAGTTCAAAGGCATTGGGACTCATCCAAGAGTGAACCGGAGAAAAAGCCGGAGAGGAAGTAGGGGGAGATGGAGAAAGAAGAATAAGACGGAACGGAGAAAAATACAGATTGAGTTAAAGGATATTTACAGTTTATTTTAAGTGGGCTATAGCGCTAGTGATAATTACATCTGCAATGAGGAGATCGTGTAGTTTTAAAGAAACTTTTTTGACAGTAATTGTTAAAGCCGGAAAAATATTCTTTTTCTTGCAGGTAAATATAACCTTAAGTAGTATAAATGTGGTCCAGTGCAGACTTACATTTTATGTTGGAAAAGGAATATTGTAGTGAATTAATCTTCATTTTGCCAGCATGCAAGTAAGAGCAAGTACATTGTAAAAAGAAAGTAAAAGGTTCAATGGTACTTTTCAAACACTGTAACATTAGTAATATGGACTTAAGTGCAGAAAACCACCAAAGAGAGGCATTAAAGCTAAACTGCATTTCAGACATTTTAAGAGTTTTAGGATGTGTAGACACCCTTTACTTTGATTTTCACTTATTTCTTCATGCACACAGATAGAGCGAGAGATAATCTTCACTAACTGGAGTGAGATTCCTAGGTTAAACTCAAAATTTGTCTTAACATGGATAACATGGTTTGTTTACTACCTGTGTATATGATGATCTGACCATATATTTTTGCCCTGTTGGATAATGTCGCCATGCTCCTACATCTTTGCATGGATAAGTATAATATTTTTGAAGTCAGTGTAAACAATGACAAAATCTGGGTAAGATAATAAGTGTAATGAACTTAATCTGATCGATCCTTTCAGGCATCTAAAGAAAGGGGACCCTCTTAGGTAGTGTCATTTTGCAGTTTTATCTGAACTCCTGTGCAGCACAGATACACATCCTTTCCACCCTTCACCAAGGTCAGCAAAGGGGCTGGAGCTCGGCCACGCTGTGTCAGTGCTCTCCCAGAGGCTAACCGGTGCACTGAGTCCTCTGCAGCAATGCTCTGTACCATCCACTGCCAACAGATTAGTAGCTCCACACCTGGGGTGAGAAAGAAGTGGTGGAGGGTAATGGTATCATTAGCAGATACCACAGAGACTCTCCTGAGCACAGATCTGTTCCCAAGAAACAATGTCAAACCCCATCTGCCAGTGGAAGGGAGCCAAGAAAAAGAAACATTTACCTAATGATTCGCCTAACACGCAGTCGCCGGACATTTGTGGATCATTAGTTATGAGATGGAATGAGCTGCACATAGAGTACTCCAAGAGACACCTGACTTACCTTCAGGATTGAAAAGCATGATTTAACTCATACTGTGAGGAATCATAATTCATTCAGACCTTTCCCACAAGCCAGGCAGAAAAGATATTAATTTAATAAACCTGTAAAGAAAAACCCTGTCTGGAAGCAGAGTAAATGGCAGTGATGGATTACTCCAAGCTCAGAAACTTAATTTTAGGGAAATCACTTTAAACCTTGAACACTGACGACCTGAAGTATTTATGAAGAAGTGAGGCTGCCTCTCTGGTGAAGCAAGCGAAGGAAGAGAATCACCTCGCTCTCTCACAGGGTCAAGGCAGGTTCAAATCCAATGGGCAATACCTCAAGACCTGGTCGTGTGTGCATGTACGTGCAGAGGCAAACATTAGTCACACATACACAGAGAATAGACACTGTGTGTAGAGGAAGAGAGATGTGGGGTGGACAGGTTTATAAAGACATCAACAAGCCAGCGGCTGCAGCGGTAACACACTGAGGGAAGATCGAAGAGTGGCCGACAGGAGCGCAGAGTGAGGGGATTAGATCATGAGACTGATCGATATTGGCCTGAGATGGAGGTGATGGCATGCTGTACATGATGCTGGCTGCAGTGGCTCTCACAGCTGAATGGCCAGGCAGAACGGACAAAGACATCAGGCAGAGTGACTGGCACAGAGGAAGGTGTCTGCTTGCTCTGTCGGGGCCCATTCACACAGACAGGACTGAGTTCTGGCTCAGGCCTCACATCAGTAACTCACGCTACGGTGGGGAGCCTAACACAATGAGCATCTCTTTCATTATACTATCTCCTGTAATGGAGACAGGAGAAAATACAATGTAAACTCATTAGATACAAGTTAAATGGAACTTAAATCAGAGAGGTGGTGCTCTGTTTGTATGCGTTTGAGAGTTAAGAGATGGAGAGAAGAGAAAGGCTGCAAAAGGGGAAAATTCATTTAGAAGTAATGAGTCTGAAAGACTCTATCAACTTGTCTGAGGTATTGATTTTCACACACACACACGCACGCACGCACACACACACTCAGACACACACAAACAGCAAAACACTAATCTTTCAAAATGTTTGGAATGGAAAGCTCAAAATAGTGCTGCTCTGAATGACTTTCACTGCTGTGCCTGTATTCTAAATAATTGATTGGAACTCTTGATTGATGTCTTGATTGCACATTTACAACAGAGGAACTTTGGTGGGTGAAAAACTTCGGCACATTAGGGCATAGACATGTGGCAGCTGCCACACAATTACATTTGCTTCCGAAACAATTAATCATTGGTCTCAAAACAATAAAGCTTCCTTTCAGTTCTCCGCTGTAACCCAAGATGATCCTGAATAACAGACTGAAAGTACACTTCAGTCTCCACAGATATTAAGAGTTTTTAAAAACTCAAATATTTAAGGTATACTTTAACTTTGTGTGTGGTATAGTATGGTATGGTCTGCTTTTATCTGTACAGGGACAGAGTACAACAACACACTGACCTAGACAGAGTCAGAGGAAAGATGGTACCACGTTATAGCATCAGTATTAATTTACACCTGTAGTCCCTGGATAGGTTGATGGTTAATAATAAATAAGTAAAGACAGTTTGGTGTATGTAAATTACTAGACCAATTAATAAGTGTAAGTGATGATTTAAGACGAATATGTTTTATGCTAAAATGAACCCTGAATAAACAGCTGGGAAAAAGCTTTTGACTGACTCTATCTTGTTTGAGGATGTGGTTCAGCCTCAGATACTATCCCAGCAGTATTTTAAAATGACTGTACTTGACTTAGGTTTTCTGTCTCCTCTCAATTCCTCTTTCTGCAGTGATAACTACATAGCCTTGTGGTTCCTCCAGTTTAAACTTCAACCAATTCACACCAATCTGCTGAACTCAGCAGGCGTGGGCAGGGGAAAATGGACCACAACTGTGCGCCTGCAGGCTCCTGAACAGCAGAGGTTGGAGTACTTCATCCCATTCAGGCTCTATCTTCCAGCTCCTGCTTAACTTATTTTATACACTCAAAGAGTCATTTATTTACTCCCACAAAATATGCATCTTTTGCACTAGAGTCCCTGTTTCCAGAGAAAGCATAGGTAGCGCTTCTGTCTAAATTGCTAGAAAATCAAGACAAATGCCAACATAACAACTGGCTAAATCCCTTCTTCTTTACTTCTGCTGAGTTAGCTGTGTTATTACAGCAGATAGAAGCACAGAAGCCTTGAGAAAGGAAAACCAGCTGAGCAATAAATATGCTGAATAAAGCCTCAAGTGATGTTATCATAGGTAATCAATTGTACATTTTGGAGGTTCCAAGCCTCCCCAGTATTAATCTCTTGGTCACATGCCTTAGGAATTAGCAAACATTTTTGCAGCAAACAGAGCTAATCAATAGCAGGTGCCAATAACTAAACATCAGCCTTTCACTAGATAATGCATCGCCTCTTGTGGAAAAGTAAGTATATATATATATTTTTTTTTATCTATTTCAAAAATGCATGTAAGTTTTCAGCATTTGTCAGACTTTCTTCTGACCACCAAATGAGATCAACCATCATCTCTTCTGTCCTACACAGTGAAACCACCTTGCAGAGAAGACCTAAAGCTGGTCTTTGAGAAATGGGCCACAGATACCAGGCAAATGGAGATGGATGGGGCTCCATGTGCAGAGCAGCAGACAAGCTGTCCCTGATAAATGGGTTTTCACCAGGACACTTGATCTCTCTCGCTCTCAGCCTAAAAAGCAATCTCACACTTTGCATGTCTGTGAATATTAACAAACCCTCAAACCCTGCACTCAAATGTCATCTATTGTGTCGCACATGGTGCCAGGCAAGAGAGCCAATTTGATAGAGAGGACTGTTCTTCTGTGTGTTTGAAATAGAGTCAGAGGGGGGAAAAAAGAGAAATCCTGCATCTCTTTTCAGACATCCATCAACACAGAACAGGTATAGTATGGCTCTGGCTCCAAAGCCCCATGAAATATTACTGCTGCCAAGATTCACACAAGAGCCTGGCAAAGTCCTTCAGTGCCTTTTCCTACAGTTTAAATTTGTCTAATTATTTCATCCTAGTTCAACCTTGAGCATTATCAAGCTTGAAATATAAGTTGAAATGCTGCTGTACTGATGCACTGTACTGAATGAAAAGTGGTTAGAAAACTTTATTTCATTAAGACACAGTGAGCACTCTGTTGAGTAATGCAATCAGTCTAGGCTGGCTGGGCACACTTAAGCTGATCTAATGTATAACATTTCACCTAACATTTTATCAGCTAGCCACCATGCCTCTCAGGGTACAACACAACGGCGGGTTAATCCCACACTGTCCAACATGGACAGTTATGACATTCATCAAATGGAGCCATTTCCTCTTGATCTGTGGTCGGCAGCTTTGTGAATGAAAGTGCTGCATTCCTCCCTTCATCCTACACTTTATCCCTTCCACCTCCACTCTCCTCCAGTCAAAGCAGCAGGTTGACCCATATGAACCATCTGTCAGTGTTGCAGTGCCTCACACCTCTCAGTCTGGGCCCTAGAGATCAATGGCATATGCTACAGCTGCTGTGGGCAGCGCAATGATCTGGGGACGATAACCCTGGACGAGTGCAGGCTGTGCAGTCCGGGCCCCAGAGACTGGGGCCAGGTGGGCAGAAGCTCCGGAGAAGCCTGGGATCCACTCAATCGAAAGGTCACAATTTAGGTAGAGGATAGCCTCAACATGCTTTAGATAACTAATAACAGTAACTGCCTTTATACAAACAGTATTCGGTTCTTATTGAAACTGACTTTTTCTTGCTTTTTATGTTAGGTATTAGAGTGTGAGTATAAAAATGTATCCCTTTTTCTGTGCATCACATGTCATTGTTGTACGATTAACCATCATTAATTATGTTACATATATGATTCTTATTCATGCTAGTGCTGGTCCTTGCTAATCCTCTTTCTAAACATAAGTGATGAAATTGGCATATATATTACAACGTGCAAATGGTGATATAATTGAATATCAAAGCATAGCAGAGTTTTCATTTAAAAGAGTACGGCATTCTAGTTAAAAAAAAATAAAATAAAAAATTTCGAATACTGAAAATATTGAATTTTGGAAATATTACAAATAGTACAGTGACCAAATGGAGATATGAAATCACACAATGTTTATCTTGGACTTTACAGTAAGTTCTGGCATGAAATGGTACAGCCAACATCTATTAATAATTCCAACCAGCTTACCACTGTACACAATCTGCAAGTACTGCCTGTGCCCCCTCGTAGTCCACAAGAACATCCACCTCCTACATAATCACCCACGTTTTCTGCTAAAGAGCCACGAGAAGCTGCAAAACAACATTAATGTGCATCTCTGGTGTGTATTTTTCTGTTCTTTCTTTTACAGACCATGCAACAAAAATAAAACAAAGGCGTGCTAATCATAAATTTGAGCTCAAATTAGAAATGATTATAACGAAGCCTTTATTTATCCTGCTTCTTGCCATTGGTATGAGGCTATTCCTATGACCTCATTTTCACAGTGTTTTCTAGACCAAAACCAACACACTGACTATAGTTCAAGATAAACTTTCCAAACCAAATGGCAGTTATAAAGCAAAATACGCCTTCTCTGTAACAACAGGATAGTCACAACTAGGAAAGGACTGAGCTGAGAAGAAACATGTTAGGAATGTAAGTCATATCTCAAGAAAACAAACTACTATCATTCAAGTCAATGCACACAAACCACCTCAAAGCCTATAATTGAAATGATGTTAGCTGGTTTACATTCTTGTACATAACCATTTCCAATTGTCTAAAATTAGCCTGCAGTATGTTTAGATAACCATTGCCAAAACATAACATTAAACTGTTTACGAGATAACAGAATGATGTAAGTGATTCGGTTCATTACGGTGTTATCGCCGTCTACTGTACGTCTTGATGAATTTGTAATCTCACACCACACAACAAAGTTATGTTGTTCCTTGATGTTACAGATATGAGTCATAAAGTAGCCGTAACCTATGACAAGCTGGCTTTGTTACTTCTTCCAAGAGATCATCCAAAGGACAGATGTGTGAACGAAACTGTGATGACTAGTGTGTCTTGGAATGCTTGTAAGCGGAAGAATCTCAAATTCCAATCTCCTTTTTTACTGTTCTGTGGAATACCTCTGAGCTCACAAGCATCTCTCTCTGAATTGAAATCACTTCACAATAAAAACAAAAATGATTATCCACTTTCTCTGCCTCGATGAAGTCTTTACAAATTGTGCTGCCACTTGACTTTGTGAGCGCACAATGCCAAGTCTCAGGGGACTAGGGTGTCATATGGTGCCATATGAGAGTGCCCACTGTGACTACAATTTTGTGAGGACGTCACATCCTGCTCTCCGCTGTGGCGCTGATACTGTATGAGTGTATTTGCTGTTCTTTTTGGGAGCAAGAGAGAATGAGAAAGATCCATGTACAGTGAGGGAGTGGGTGTGTAGGACAGGACCCATCTGTCCCTGCCCTCTGTCCCACAGAGCCATTGGCCTCAACTGGGCCAGACCAGGCAAAGTCCAGCCGGACGTGGTCAGCTGACACACCAGGGCTTGGATGGCGAAATGCCGGATGCTCTAATTAAGCTTATGCTGTTTGTCGACTTTCTCTGCATGGATGCCAGCATTGCAGCATGCCAAAGGGTTGTGAGTCACGCTTCCTGAGTGGAGAGCCATGGACACTTGCTACAGGGGTGCTGTGGGAGGGGTGTGTCCTGTCCTGAGAGTGCTGGGCCTGCAGCATGGCGATATGGTGATAGAAAAAAACAACATGAACCCAGGACAGGACAAGAAGGCGTCATGGACTGAAACAGCACCGCCACAGGGCTCTGACATTTAAGGAAAGCTATGGTGCTAACAGCACGCTTTGTTTTCTGCCAGAAATCGACATTATGAACAGAAGGCTGTCTGCTAGACAGAAATTGCTGTGTCATTGAGCTGAAATGAACACATCAGTGGAGACATTGTCCATTTAACATGGTGACACTAATAAATTCATGACCAAATATGCTTGATACTCACACTCGAATATAAAATGAGGGGTGATTCAATACGCCAGGTGTAATTATCATGTGCAATAACAAGCAATGGAGGGAGTGATGGAAGCACTTCTCTCTGCCAGGGCAGATTATAGATTGTAATAATTACAATTCTGTCTTAATTATGAATGTGGTACATTCATGCAACAAGGGGTGACTTCGTCTCCTCGTATCTAAATCATAAACCTTTTGAATGCAGTGCCTGTTTTCCTGTCCAACCATACCCTGGCTACTGTCTCAAACCATTGTCTAGTCATGCTGATAACTTGCAGAAGCATCTTCATACACTGTGTTCATAATGACCCTGTAACTGTCAAACCAAAACAGAAAATGGAGTGAGGTGTTGTATTCATGGACGTACCCATCTCTGTTGTCCTCTTCATCTGGGTTTGAAATGAGCTGGGATCCAGCGAGGGATATATCCAGGGCGGCCAAAGGCAAGTCTCTGTAGGCAAAACTGACCAGCTGGACAGGGGCCACACACTGGTTTTCCTCTTCCACCTGCTGGGATATCACCTCCAACTCTGACGCTCCAGCCTGAGGAGGGGCCCTGTGTCACACACATACATCACAACCAAAGACTGTTAAAGTCAGAGAATCAAACTGGTCACTGTGGCCTTGATCTGAAAGGACCATACCTGGGTGATTTAGCATGGCTGATGTCATTACACTTTGAGAACACAGGGAAAAATCCTGCTTACGTACGTTATCATCTCACCAGTGCTCTGGGTGTAATGGCCTCAGAAGTGCCTTGTCGATTAACAGAACCATAACTGAGGTCAATGTGATAGTATCTTAATGTTAGCCACGTCTATATTTGATAAAAGGCCCTATAAGACTGCAATCCATTTTTGAGGGAATTACTGCTATTAGAGGACACAAAAAGGTTGTATAAGTTGTTTTTTTACAATTTGATTTATTCTCTGTGATTTTGCTGTGAGGCTAGCCATATTTGGCAGAACCAGACAGTGTCATTTCATCTGCCAATAAGGTCCTAAAACTTAAATGTGTTGGGAGGGCTGTAATTTTACGAGCTCAGCCAGTAGAGGACAACGAGAAGTCACCCTGGAAAAGGAGTCTCACACGACTTGGCAGCTGTCCCAGTGCAGCCAGTGTGGAGATATCAATGCCTCCAGTGCTTAATGGTGAAAGACGGCAATGCTTACAAGACAGAGGGAACAAAAGGCATTGAGTTGGTGGATTCTACAACCTCTGCGCTTGAGGTGAAACAGAGTGGGTGGAAAGAGTTAGTGGAAGATCACTGAGCAGACCCACCTTCCTGTTAAATGTTAATGTAGGCAGGACTAGAAAGGAAAATAGGTCTGTCTTTTTCCGGACTTGCTTTGTGAGTAATAGTTGTTTAATGGACTCTCTTTAAAGGTTATTTTACTCTTTTCACAAGAAACCAGGAATCGCTTGAACACTGTTGTCTTAACACGGCAATACATGGCTATGCAACTCAAACTCCCCTGATTATCAAGTTCTTGCTACATAACATGCCTTGCACTTCCATCCATTGAGCATCTGAATATTCTGTTTTGCGTATGTATTGCTAGATGTGTTGTTTAGCTCATGGGTCAAAGTCTATACATATTAACAAGCTC
>JAPTYQ010000005.1:31151926-31165972 GCA_029814465.1 Ostorhinchus cyanosoma | reverse complement strand
GAAATAGATAGATTTTCCATTTTCACATTTATTTTAGAGAAATATCTCTTTGAACTTGGTGTACTTGACCATCTCTCCTATCCTGTCTCAACTGCTTCCAGAGCAGTCATGCTAGAGAATGATGGAGAGAGGAAGAAGATTTACAGCAGCATCAAGTGTAAGAGAGCAAGGGTGAAAATAACTCCAAAGACCTTTCCCCGCATGAGAGTTCCCCATCTGTCACTTCACAGAGTCACCGGCATTCAGCAGCATTAAATCTTGCTTTTGTGCCACTAGCCAGTCAACACACTGTGTATACACAATAATTTTTTGCCCCCCGTGTTGCCCTTCAAATGGACTCGTAATCAACCATCAAATTTACCAATCATCTACTTGAGCCCACTGGTCTGTTGTCTGGACAGAGATCTCTGTGGGAAACCGCATCCTGTGCCTTTAACCAGAAGATGCAGCTGACTGAACCCATTTTGCATTCACCCCTCACTCCACTCCACTTCGCTCCACTCCACTCCATTCCCCTGCTCCCTCCCTTTCCCTTCTCTTAGCCCCAACCCTGGCTGTCATCAGAATGCAGGGCCTGTCTGGGGGACCACACACAGAGTAATTATTAATAAGAGAAGATGACAAGTGAACATCCCCCCTGAATGCTAAGAGATGCCAGCGGAGGCTGGAGATGGCCGGCTGCTCTCTCTCAGACATGCTGGATGGGGCCAAGTTGCTGTTCCAATGATCCCTGTTCAAAGTCATTCACTAGAGGGGTGTGAAAAAAAATGCTCATCGAGTTCTGCTAATCACACCCTACCATGGTGAGTTGCTCTTTAGATGACTGTGTTTAAAGCAATTTAATATTTCACACACTCTTAGACTGGTCTCCAACTAAATTCTTACTTACTGCGGGTTGCTCATATCGAGGTCCTGTTGTATAAAGTCGACGTCCACACTAAATGACCCCCAAAGTGAAATGTTGTTTCCCTGCTGCAGACACCTGGCTCATACTACACCTATAAAAAAAACAAACAAAGAAAAACCATTACAATTACATTATAAAGAAGCACACGGATGATCAGTAGGGGTTGTGCAGTTATCAGGACATTATACATTTTTTCTGATGACACCCACTCCAAACTTTGGCTTGAGCTGTGTCATCTCCAACTGTTTTCCCAGAGAGCACTAAACTGTAATGGATTTTAAATCTCCTCCAATATACGCTCCGCTCTGTGAATCAGGAGCTGAGGAACATCACACCTCTTGCATAGCAAGTACAGCAGGATGCTAGCTCTTTGTACCACAGGATAGAGAGCCATTGATGCCCAACTCCGTTCAGAGAAAGCGCACTCCAGCTGCTTTGCATGAGGTGACCAGACAGGAAAGTCAAAAACATATACCAACCGCTTTTAAAAGAAGCACAAAAGTGTTACAAATTAAATCCATCACTTTAGCTGGAGATGCATTATTGCAGTGATTACGCGTTTGCATCCCTTGAAACACACTGTCCTCCAGGCTGCACAGTGTTGCATGGATTCAAGGGTTGTGTGACAGTGAAAACCTTCAAACGTAGAGAGGTGAAGAGTCAGCATTCACAGCCACAGCAGACCACAGCAGAGTAATGTAGTGAAGCACAGCAGATTAAATGCTACTCAGGATAAATCAGCCCAGGTCATTCAAGGGCTGAGAGTGATATTGTTTCACTGCAGCACCAAAAATGTGGTCTTTAGCATAATACTCAGGAAATAATAATAGATCTGCAAGCATAGGCCACTCATTGTGTGCCATGGGGTGCGCAGAAAGTCACAAGACTTTCCCACTTTGTTTAAATATTTAATATGCTTTACCTGCTGTGGATGTGTAATCAGAAGTGAGTGCGAATTTTAAGGTAAATGAGTGCAAAGTATTCCAGAGCTGAGTATCAGAGAGATCAGCATCTTACAGAAGTTGCCCCCTTTTTGTAAGATTACAGCCTACTGCAAGAGGCCAGGAGCAGCTGTTACTATAAATCACTCCGATAGGATAAAATGAATATAAATGCTATTTCTTCCCAGGCTTTTAACATGTAATTAAATCAAGATGCATTAGCAGTCACTTCCCACGGCGTCATACAAGAACAGTTACGGTGCTGTTAACATTTTCTCACTGTGCTCAGAGGCCACACAGTCTCGTTTTAGTTCACGTTCAAACCAGCACGAATACATCACGTACCCACGAATCACCGACTGGAAACCATGCACAAAGACACACACACACACACACTAACCTCTTGTGTTTTCTTGCTCTACATTGTGTGAAGTGTTGTCGTGACTCCTTTGCCCTCGCTGTGATGATGGTAATATCTCCCTCCTCGCCGTTGATGATGATGATGATGATGGTAATGATCAGTGTGAGGG
The DNA here is from genome assembly GCA_029814465.1 of Ostorhinchus cyanosoma. Taxonomy (NCBI): domain Eukaryota; kingdom Metazoa; phylum Chordata; class Actinopteri; order Kurtiformes; family Apogonidae; genus Ostorhinchus; species Ostorhinchus cyanosoma. The sequence continues at coordinate 31,163,594 of JAPTYQ010000005.1, read as the reverse complement.
AAGCTCGGATCTTGCTGTGTGTAGGCTGCGATTCCCCTTAAATTCGCGTTGGCCACGTACCCGAATCGCCTCTCAGAAGACAGCACACGATGAAAACACCTACTCCGGACTGAAAGCAGCATCCTTCAGCGGAGACGACGAGGGCTGTCACTGAATCAGGATGTTCTCAGCATCTTCGGATTGAGGCAGAATGTGCTTGCAGGGCTTCCCCCACAATCACACCAGGGACTCCATGTGCCCAATAAGAAGAAGAGGTTCACGACCGGGAGCTGTCCAGGTGCTGAAAACGGGATTCCAGCGCCTACAGATGCGAGCAGAGCAGCGTCGTCAGCCAGAAGGACATGAGGCTGGATGCAAAAAAAAAAAAAAACACAACGCAATAACCTTAAAGAAAAACGCACAGATAACCTACAGTCATATCAGAAGGCATAGAAGCTCACAGACGTCCCTCTGTCTATGCCACCCTGCAAGCGTCGACGTAGAAAAACACTCACCTCTTGAGCTTCAGAGTTCCTCGCGATAACAACCCACCCGCACGAAAAGAGAGAGAGCGAGAGAGAGAGAGAGAGAGAAAAAAAACGCCAATTCTCATACAGCGACTTCAAGTGTTCCTGTGATGCTTCACATGTAGGAAGTTGCATTTATGAGCTACATTTCATCACCTGTGTCGAAAAAAAAATGCAGCCTAAGCAAGAGCAGGACAAATAGGACACAGTTATAATAAAAAGTCCTTTTTTTTTTTTACTCTAATACCCATTCAGGAGGTTAATGCAATTAATTATTCATTGTTGTTGTCAGTGGCTGAAAAAGTAGCCTAGTCTTTAAGTAAAAGTACTAATACCACATTGAAGTAAATGTGCTTTTGCATTCAAGACCTCAAGTAAAAGCATGTATTGTCAGCAAAATGTACTTAAAGTTTGAGAGGAAAAGTAGATATTTATTAGTAAAAATGCCCCTGCCCTTTACTTGACACATTATGTATTTGGATATATATGCCTCCTTGCCCATAAATCACCTTTGACCACTTTATTTATCAAGAATAAATCAGTCACAATCATTCCATGAGAAGGGGTAAGAAAAAAGAAAATCTATATTTTATCCCAATTTTATGGGCAAAAGTGTATTTTGCAAGCATTAGTAAGTTGCATTTTACTGCTGATGTTTATTGTCAAGTTCATCTGAATTATACTATGTTGAGAAAATGAATTTTTAACTTTATTCAATATATATATTTTTTATCATTGTAATTGTTGTAAATAATCAAACTCTACAATTGTGAAACATTTGTCGCATTCTATCCACTTATAATCATTTTAAGTAAACACGTTGCCATCCGGTTTCTTCAATTCTTACTCGAAAGGTGAAATCTGCCTTTACACTTACAAGAAATACTGACATTTATCGTGATAATCTTTGATATTTAACATGAACATTTATGTCATAATATTTCGTATGAATATGTAATAAAAGTAAAAAGAAAGCCATCAGTAAAAAAAAAAATAAAGTACAATATTTGTCTCTGACATGTAGTTGAGTAGATGCATATGGTTGCATAAAGTTAAGTAAAGTACTGGTGTGCCAAATGTGTTCCTCATACAGTTCTTGAGTAAGAGCACAATATAATTGAATGCTCCATAGATTATAGTTGTAATTAAGAGAACGATTGTGTTAATTGTGTCTAATAATAATAAAAAAAACTTTCCTATGTCCTTATTTGTTAATCCAGTTGCAGTGTGGTTGTTAGTCAGATAATGCTTTATTTATCCCACCATGGGGAATTTTAGCTATAAAAACCACAAATGAGTAAAGAATGAAACTATAGAGGAAAAATTTTAAATGTTGTATTTTTACTAATGTTTATATAAATAAAGAATTAGAATTAAATATAAAATATACTGTACATCGTGGTGTGACATGGGGGGGTGGGGGCTCATTGGGAACTGTTTAATGCCACATTTCTGCTACTTGGAACCAGCTCAACTTGGGTACCAGGTACATATCCTGGAGACCATTTCCATTGCAGGATACTACTGACTTTAGAGTACCAAGACGCCATAACGACACTGCACGTAACTTCTGTGACGTCTGCTCAGAGAGTTACTGATGAACTTGCTCATTGCATGTTGCTCTGTCAAGCTCCTGCCTTATCTTTTCATCAGTCACCAAGGACAGAAATGTGTGAACCTCCTTAACTGACAAACGGTGTTGTTTTACGGGCTGTCATCATTGATTATCCAACTTCTGAATTTTTTTATTTATTTTTTAATGGCATGTCGCGTATTAATGACACAAATATAACTCTCTGACCAATCAGTGGTCTGTAGCATTTTTAGCACATTTTAGCATCTCTTCACCCGTTTTGGAACCTCAGCTGAGCAAGTACTAAAAAAGTAGTTCTGGGTAACAGATTCCAGGCCAAGTTGAGTCAAGTTGGTACCACATAGAGGAAACGTGGCAAAAGAGTCTGTTGGCTGTAGGGAGGAATGTCCTGCAGAATCACTTCTTCTTGCACTGGGGCTGTAAATGTCTGGTGCTAAAGGAGCTGCTCGGGGCCTCTACAGTTTAATGCATCCATGATGAATGCCAGCTTTGCCAACATCCTCCTGTCCACCACCTCCTTGATAGAGTCCAGCAGGGAGCCTAAGACAGAGCCGGCTCTTTATCACTTTATTGAGTCTGTACTGCACGATCCACAGCAAAGTGGACAGCAGAGGCCACCACGGTGTCAAAAAATGTCTGAAAAGAGCCCTGCCCACTCTGAAGGACCTCAGTCTCCTCAGCAGGTGGAGGTGACTCTGGCCCTTCTTGAACAGGGTGACTGTGTTGTTTGTCCAGTCCAGTTTATTATTGAGGTGAACACCCTGGTACTTGATAGAGTCCACTATCTCTATGTCCAAGCCCTGGATGTTCACCTGTGTGTACAGAAGTCAGTCACAATCCCCTTTGTTTTCCTGGTGTTCAGGAGCAGGTGGTTCTGCTCACACCGGTCCAGGAAGTCTGTGATGACCCTCCCTGGTATTCCTGTTTGTTCCATTTAAACACACAGCCAACAATGCCGGTGTCATCAGAGAACTTCTGAAGATGACACTGAGGGGTGTTGTATGTTAAGTCAGAGGTGTTTAAGGTAAATAGCAACAGTGAGAGCACTGTCCCCTGGGGGACCCCCGTACTGCAGACTACCACATCTGACACACAGTTGTGTAGTCTCACCTACTGTGGTCTGTCAGTGAGGTAGTTGGTGGTCCATGCAGCAAGATGTAGTTCCGTGCCTACCTTGTCCATCTTCCCCCGCAGCAGCGATGGCAGGATGGTGTTAAAAGCACCGGAGAAGTCAAAGAACATGACTCTCACAGTACTCCCAGGAAACTCCAAGTGAGAAAGGACCTGGTGCAGCCGGTAGATGATGTCATCCACCCTGATGCCTGGATGGTAGGCGAAGTGTAGAGGGTCCAGTGCAGGGCTCATCTGGGAGCGGAGGACGATTCTCTTCATGGTCTTCATGAGGTGGGAGGTCAAGGTGACAGGTCTGTAGTGGTTCAGTTCACTGGGGTGGGCTATTTTGGGAACCAGAGCCACACAGGAGGTCTTCCATAGGACCGAGAGTCTCTACAGAATGAGGCTCAGGTTAAATAGGTACAGAACCACCTCACTGTGGTAGTCTGCACATTCCCTGATTAGCCTGGAGCAGATGCTGTCCAGGCTTGTGACTTTCCTGGCCTTTGTCTTCTTGAGCTCCCTCCTCACCTGCTCCATAGTGAGGGACAGAAGTGGGGGGGGGTGGGAGTAGAAAGATGAGTGAGGGGCAGAGGTGATGGTATCAGCAGGGGGTAGGGGTGAATGGAGGGACATGAAAGGGTGGGGGCTGGAGCCAGGGCAGAGGTGCTTATGGAGCTGAGGTGTCGATGGTAACAGCAGGGGGGAGGTTGCCACACTGGAGAGGTGTGAAGAGGGGCCTGGATGGGTGGGAGTACAAGTCAGGACAGGGTCAAACCTGCTGAAATGCAAATTCACCTCATTTGCCCAGTCCTGAGATGCTTTTCAGGCCTTTCCACACCTCCCAGAGGTTGTTGTTCTCCAGACACTGCTCCAGTTTCTTCCTGTAGCTGTCCTTAAACCTCCTCATGTTATATTTGAGCTCCTGCTGGACTCTCCACAGCTCCTCCTTGGCCCCAGAGATGAAGACCCTCTTGTTTTCTTTTCCATTCAATAATTGTCAAACACTCTACAGCAGATAAACTGAGCAGTTGATAAGTCAGATGTCATGCTGCAGGAGGATAAGCAACGGCCAAGGGATTTGTCACAACCTGTCTGTTCCAAACTTGCTCTTGCAAAGTACTATTATTAGTCAAATACAAGAGCAATGAAAAACTGGGCAGAAACATTGTCAAAATCTGTTTAGTATCGCCCCAGAATGGATTCATCGCGACTGGTCTAACTTGAAAGTAGCCCTACCTGCACAATGATGCTATTTCTTAATTAATGATGCAATTTATTAATGATGACGCTCTTTGAAGAAACTGTAAAAAGAAGCCAGTTGATGAGTCAGCTAACGGTTCAAAGAGAGAAACTGTAATTATTTGTCTGACGGAAGTGGTGTGATGTATTCTTGGAGTACCAAGGCAGTTCCCACGATTCCATTCATGCCTTCTTGGAATACCAGTCATTCTTCCAATTGTCTCTTACCAAACCCAGACACGCTGTGTTCACATGCACAGCAGGTAATTTCCTAACCCTTCCGTTGCCTGATCTCCTGAGGCAGCTTATCTAACAACAAAAACAAAATGTAATCTACTCTCCCACTGTCTCTGTAAAACTCTCACAGCGATACATTTGTATTGCTCACACACAGTTTTAAGACATCATTTAGGACACACGAATTACCTACAATCAGTGGGTAGTTTCCTGATGTTTAGCTTGCCATTTACAAATGTGAACAAACTGCTATCACAACATTTTTTAGGCCAAGGAAGGAACACGCCCACATGAGACTCTTCAGAGATCCAACATAAAACAGTTCTGAGTTATTTTGAAGTGTCACTGAGTCACCTTGTGAACCTGAGCTAACCTACAAAATCTAAGGTTTCACCAGCCGGTAAGGACAAGTCTTTATTTTGGTTTTAAACTGGCAATTGAGGATTTACTGTCAGTATTAGTTTATGATACATGTTGATTTAGGAAATAATGGTGTAGGTTTGTTTTTGTAACCGGCATCTGAAGCTTCAGGTTGTGACATGTTTTACAAGTTGCTGAGTGATCACTTCTCTATATTTCTTTTCTTGTATACGCAGGTAACAACTCAATATCCCAAATGATGGCAGGTAATGACACAAACTGTAGTTCTCAGGAAAAAAAAGGTGACTTCAAAGTAGTTTCCTTTTTGACATATTTTTCTCTATAGATCACGGAGAAGCTTGTAATGGACAGGAGGCCACCTACTGCATGAATGGAGGGACATGCTATAAAATACCTTCTATGAATTCACTCTCTTGTGTGTAAGTTACACCAAAGTGAATTTTCCGTCATCTTTCATGCGAGTCTGAGGGAACACTCACCTCTGAAGCTGTGACATATACTGTATTGGTGTTAGATTTCAGACTGCGTTGACTGACTGCCTGCATTTTCTTCATAATGCTTACTTTTTAGGTGCTATCCAAACTACACAGGAAGCAGATGTGAGAATTTACGGCTTTTCAGCAGTTCCCCACTTGGAGAGAACGCTGGGTTAATTGCAGCTGTTGTCATTGTCGCTCTTCTCATCTTACTGGCATTGGCGGTTTTTATCTACTACATACGCAAGTAAGTCTATTACTGTTTGAGATCCACTGAGAAGACGTCCAAAAACAGCATCATTGTAAAGCCATTGTACTTCAGCCAGATGAAATTGTTCAAAAGGTAATAACCATTACTTATGTCTATTCGCAGAATGCTGAAAGCCAGGCAACAGAGCCAACAAAGCCAACAGAACAATCAGCCACAATACTGGAAAGTCCAGAGTATGAGAGTATGATTTTTTTTTTTAACATTTTTATCATACTTGAGTGTATTGCACCTGCTGGACTTTTGTGTGCTAACTATAAATGGCCAGGAGACAGAAAAAAATGCAGTAAAATTAACCTGCAAAACTCAAGGCAGTGAAGAGCTGAAAGATGAAACGGAATATGTCATTTACGTACACACAGGTGTGAGTGGGTGTTAACCAAATCACACCTTGTAAAGTCATCTTTGACACAGCTATTAAATTGCCACTGACATTCTTTTTAAATCACATTTCAATATATGAGCTTTGTCTAAGATGTATTTACAAAGTATCATTTAACTAAATAAAATGTATTGTATTAATGTAATATATAATTAATATTTAACTTAACATGAAATAAAGCTATGTATCCATTAATAATTTAGTCCAATCTGATTTTGGTAAATGTTTTGTAATAGAGTAAATATATGAAATGATTGTTTTGTGTCTTAGCAGTGTGACTTGTGGTGAAAGGCAGTGTGTATATTTGGAGTAGTCATTCCCTAGATGTAACCATCAGCATTGCATTACTAACCCTCAACCTTTAGCCTAATGTGAATTTAATCTCAACCCTCAACCATAATTGCTCATTAGTTGTCTGGACCAGTCAGGATGAGCTCACTTTCCAAATGAAAAACATGTCTTCACCCTACGGGAACACACATGCATAAAACGCAGTGATACTCTCTGACTCTGTCTGTATAATTAGCTCATCCCAAGACATTAATCAGTCCTCCTAAATCTAAAAACAGAGGAACAGGAGATCTCTGGGGTTTTAGACAGAAAATGGTAGCACAAATTTGCTTCAGTTAGAGTGGTATTAGAACTTGTTACACTATCAATCAATCAACCAATCAAATTTTATTCATAAAGCACCATATCATAACAAAAGTTGTCTCATGACACACTACATTCACTACATTGCATTGTCACTACATTTTTGGTATCTTCTTTGTATTTTGTTTATCTCTACAAAAAACAAACAACTGGCAAAAACACTACATTCAGAGAGCTGACAGCTTAGTGAATTCCTCATATTCTTTCCATCATTTATTAACTGGAAATTTTGGCAGATTACCTCAGTTATTCCAACGACTTATTCTGTTAAAGGTGTGTATTTGAGTTTGTGATTAACTCTGACATATTAAAAAAAGGTCAGATTAGTAATTATGAGGACATATCTATGCAGGGTGCGCCTTAAAATGTAACTGAGAATGCTTCCATTGCACTGTTTTCATTCTGTATCAAATGCGTCTTATTTGTTTGAAATGTAAAAAAAAAAAAAGTACTGGATTGTTGTGCTATCCAAGAGATTCAAGTAAAAGGTAGAAAAATCCAACAATCTTACGTCGCAGATCAGCAGCATTAGTCAGAAAGGCAGTAAATTGCTTCCATCTAGTGGCAAAATGGATATTTGTCAAGTTCTTTTTAATTAAAAGTTTCAGAATCTATAAAATGTTGAAAAAATACATGTCCAAAATACATGTAATTTCCTAAAACATCCTCTATAAATATGTGAATATAATAACTGTATGAAAATTATAAGCTTAATTTTGAAATTACTGTGTATTGTGATGTAAACACAATCATTTCTGTAAACAACTTACTCTCACAGGCTTCTGGCTTTGTCAAATTCGTGTGCAATTTTGAGCGCAGTTGTGTTTAGTCCGATAGCCTGCATGTTAGTCATGATGGTGACCACCACCCCCTGCGGAGAGTGGCGGTCCTTTCCTTGGCACTTTTCAATGTCTTCTGCAGGTAACACTAAAAGGACGCTACTAGCCCCGACAGCACCTCCTGTGTGTGAAACGTAGTGTCTGCGCTTCCTGCAATGGCCATATTTCTGAAGTTTCTCCACTACCAGCCAGCCTTGGGCGTAGCGTCCATCCTTATCCCAGGTGGCCTCCGTCTTATCGACAGGGGCCCACAGATCCAGGACACTTTGGGGTTTGAGGAAGCCAGGCAGCAAACCTTCAGTGTCCTTTAAGTGTGCCAGCTGGTAGCTATAGAGCAGAGCATCTCCAAACAGCAGCAAATCACCCACGGTAGAAAGGAAGCCGCCTCCAGCCCACTTGTAGGAGTTGTCCACATATGGGCTGTTTACAATACGACCCCATTTAAAATGGTAATACCTGCAAAGGAGCATCATTTATTAATACTGGCACATTTTAATTATGTTACAAGTATTCAGTCTTTACAAACAAACAAATTAAGCTGAACAGTAAGACCAAACATTTGAATCCTAGTACTTTTTGGAATCCAATGATTTCACTGTACGTCACGTTTTTTGTTTTTTGTTTTTGTCAGGATTAGGTTTTATTACACTGTGATGGAAAATGTGGTTGGTTTATTATTCACAAGTAAAAATAACAAAACTGGCAAGAATTTAGTTTTGTTATTTTTACTTGTTAATAAACCAAAAAAAACCAACAACCAAAAACAATAATTTATTTGTTTGTCTGATGCAGCCACACATTCTGAAACACAAAAAAGATTTTTCCGCAAATATTTCACAATAATGTTTGAGATTATGTAAAATTTTAAGGATGCTTTCCCATGACTCCAGGTTTGTGACTTAAACCCTATTCGTACAGGACTACTATAACCTGTGGAACTATGGTGATTTGGAAAGAAACTCTGCACCGTCTGTGTTTCGTACAGCGGTGGATGAGGGAAGTCAGATTTTTACTCAAATTTATTGACATAATTCCCTGGTTCTGACGTTGAAGGCACATTAAACACAGAACAATATTCCTGTCACTGTCATGCATGTCTTCTATGTCATCTTTTTCGATGACACTCACATTCACTCGGAAAGATTTAAGTTTGTTCTTTCTGTGAACATTTCTGCTACATCGTGAAATGAGCCTCAGGAATTTCCACCTAAAACACTTTTTAAACGTTGATTTATCATTACAGCTTCTATCATCTTCAGCCAGGAAACAGACTGAACGAATAGGCCTACAAAGAAAAAACTAAAAATGTTGCCTATCCCCAAATTATACAGATATTGATTCTCACAGAACTACTATTATCACAGGAGATCTACATTTGCTGAAATTTTGTTGGTAATTTTTAACTTTATTAATTATCATACGGGATTAAGATTTTAGACAACATCTAATTATTAAAAAGTACCAGAGGTCTACAGGTAAAAATAGTCCTGTGCAAGTAAGGCTTTAATCTACTGTCACAAGCACAGATGTAAAAACACTGTCGTATTCCCATTTATAATGAACACTGTGTGTATAGTAGTTCATTTATCACAGAATTATGTAGTGAAATAAGACAGAATCAGTATACATGGGACGGCTACAGAACCTAACTTATGTATTGTGCAAACTACAATGTGGGAAAAACAGCCTATATATCATGAGCTTTCCACTTTGTGAAGTTGCAAACCAAGTAAATTGTAGGTGATTGTTCTAAATTTGACTGCTATGCTGTAACTATTAGGGGTCGCCTCTCAATACCCTGCCCACATCTCACCTAGAGCAATATTATATAATTTGTTGACTATTGAAGCATTACCGGTATCGTTTCAGCTATAATATGGTATGACAATGTATGAAAAATTCATGTTCTGAGGAATCAGAATCAATGTACCATTTCATCAATTATATCAACCAGCACTAAATCGAATCAAGAGCAAAGCAAAAACAGATTTCCCAAAGTCACACCGTAATGGGATTACCTGGCGCGGTGATAAATAATGGGTTCATTTTCGTCAGCCATAGTATTGAGCATCCCCAGCTCACGGAACATGCCCATCATGTAATCCAGGAAACGCTGGCCTGCCACCTGTTCCATACAAGCACTCAGCAGGGTATAGGCATGGGTGGAGTAGAGGAAACCAGTGCCTGTGGGAAAGTGAGACATAAACACTCACATGTCATGGAACTAACATTTTAATTTTAGTGTATGTGAATTGTTTAACAAGTAATTGCGTCCTTTACCGGGTTTAAAAATGAGTGGGTCGTCCTTGAAGAGGTCCACGCCCTGACCAACATTTTCAAACTTCTGATTCAAGTAGAACTCATCCTGCTCCACGTCCATTTTCCTCTGAACCTGAGTGGTTTCTTTGCTTTTGTTGTTCTGTTCTGCTGTGGGTTTATCTTTGTTTTCAGATGTCTTTTCATCCTCGTTCTCTTTTATTGGCTTCACTTTCTCCCTACCATTAGTCAATCTCTTAGCATTCTTGTCATAATGTCGTATACCACTTATATGGGACATAATCATACGAGGGGTTATTATGACCTGAAAAAAAAAAAAAAAGACAATAAACGACTTGCATATGAGTTGAATGCACACATAAATAGATAAGATACAGTACTGCATTCTGTAAAAACTTAAGAGACTTACATCTTGTCCCTCAATCTGCTTCTGTGGAAATTTTGGGACATATTTCTGGACGGGAACATCGAGGTCTAGTTTTCCTTCCTCACACAGACGAGCAGCAGCTGCAGTTGTGAGAGGCTTACTGATGCTGGCGATTCGCATGATCGTTTGAGGGCTGCATGGCACACGATTCTCTAAATCAGCATAACCAGTGCCTAAATTTCATAGGGAATGAAAATGCATCATTTCAGAGCATTGACGTTCACAGGTGTTAGGCCTATATGATGTTATTAAGGTTGAAATATAACACACAGTAAAGAAGAAAGTTGATCTACCTCAATGAAAAATTGGCATTTTATGGGATAGAGTTATTGACATAGGTATTTATATGTCTTCCTGAAAAAATGTCAGCTGTCATAACTAATTTTGATTATTATTTTTGTTTGCATGATGTGCTTTATATGTCTATATATGTATACTGTGCCACAAAGAGTTTTATTAAGTCTAAATCACAATTTTTATGTGTCAGTTTTTTGCAGACACAATCCAACTGGTGATTTATTGCTAACATTTTGCTACTATTTTAAAAATTTTGGAAAAGTGGCACCTATTAGTATCACCAACCACTTTAAGAGCACAACTGCAATTTTCAGTTATGTACAGTCAAGCCCCCCAGAAAAGTCTGACATTCTGATATCTCATTGCTGCTTTTAATTTTGATCACTTTTTCATTCTGCAACGTACACAACATCACAACATTAATTTCCATCATTTTATGGAGATACAACTTTGCTGAACCTAGACCTGACTAACTGAATCAACTAATGATAAAACTGCTGGCACTGTAGACACTAGGCCTGATGGGTAATTACTTGCTCTAGAACAGGGTCAAGCCGGACTCATCAGACCACAGGATATTTTTTCCATTGAAACATAGTCCAGTCTTTATGGTCGTTATTAAACTGATGGTTGTTCAAGAAATGAGAAGCCACTCACTGCAGCAGTTAGAGTTAACCAACTTGTTTATGATTTACCAAGTTAAATCCAGGTGAGGACTTGTTTTGGACAGACTCTGCATAAAGTAACTGATCTACCTAAAAGGCTGGAAGATTGTTATCCCACATTTGACAACGGTGAAAATTTTTGATTAGATTAGATAAAACTTTATAATTTCCTTGGGCAAAAACCTTCAAGGAAATTAAGGTTCCATTAGCAGCACAGCAGTGTATGTATAGATATAAGAGGAAAAAGGACATAAAAAGCAGTAATAAATAATAATAATAATAAAAAATGGTAATACTGTAAATGATAAGT
>JAPTYQ010000005.1:31138986-31151826 GCA_029814465.1 Ostorhinchus cyanosoma | reverse complement strand
GCTATAAGTCAGATTCAATATTTTTATGTCATTTCGTTTGGGGCGGGACTATTATTGAACACATCATGTTTGGTTTTGACTGGATGAAAAGTTATAACAGTTAAAAAAAAAAAAAGTAACAGTTTCGTTTTTCATAGCAATACATCAAAATTCGTGGCTCTGCCCTGAACGCAACGAAATTTACCTGTCCAATTTGTATGCAACTTTTCATCTCCAACTTCTTAACATTTAACTGACAAAGTTTGGAGTCAATTGAGTTAAATCTCTAAGTGGAGGTTGACAAAATACTCTGCTAGTAAATCGCCAAAAATGGCCGCCATATTCAAAATGGCGAACTTCCTGTTGGTGTGGCGTCCTCCACCTCATTGACTTTTTTGTTTGTTCTCACTAAGATGCATACGTGGCAAATTGCGATTTAAGAGGCGCTATAGAGCTGTTTTTATAGTTTGTTTCCAAAACTTCGAAAATATCTAGTTTTTGGAACTTTTTACACTTATAATTTTGCCCCCCCAAACAGAACTTTTCACGCGCATGCTCAGGGCCTCAAAAAAGCGACAAGAGATGGAAAAAAACAAACAAAAAACCCATGAAATACAATAGGGCCTTTGCAGGTCAATGCATGGCCAACGCTCAGGCCCTGATAATAATAAAGTAAAACTTAAGAAACAAAAACAAAAATTACATTGCATGTTGTTTACATGAAAATACAAATGTAAGATTTTCCCCCTTGCGTTTTACAGTTTTTGACACACTGTACCACTAATAAAAACTGCATGTTTATAATTGGACAATTTTTAATCCTTTATGCAACACCTACCTTCACACCAGATCTGTTGACCATCCACTGAGACCCCAACCACAATCCCTGGAGCCCCGACCTCATCCTGACAACAAGGACACAAACACTGTATTAATAAACACTCCGGGAAACATTAGAAGACATTGAGGAGAGTCTGTTCAGTCAGATCATCCACAGGCCTACCTCTGTGCCTACCTTTATCCGCTCCACCAGGTCTCTGCTCACTTCAATAGCTGCTCTGTATCGACCAGTCTTTGCAGATTTGACTGAACCATCACACGAACTCTTCACTGTGTCTTCGTAGTATTTCAGTCCAACAGCTAAAGCTACTCCCACACCGACCCCATATGCCCAAATCCTGGACTTTGTCTTGTATTTTGAAGAGGCTGAACTCCCTGATCTAACATAGTGTCTTTGTTGTTGCAAAATAACCCTCTGTTTGTCTATTTGATGCTGTCTGAGTCGAAGTGCAAACCACGGAGAGTCCTGGGCTGCAAACTGCGAAAATGTGGCACAAAAACGATTTGGAAAAAGCAAACGCGACATTGTAAGAAATACTGCTCTTCATTAGAAACACTGCTCTTTGTTTGCGGAAGACTTCCAGACTCCTGTAGTTTAGATCAAATTACCTCCGGGTTGTGATCCACTCAAGGCCTGACTAATCAAATCAAGACTCAGAGAACATCGAGCAAAAAGGAGCGTAAATCATCGAACGCAGTGACGTCAGGTTTGTGTTTACAGCAGTGGAGGCTCATCCATAGAGGGCGCTAGAGCCCCCCCACCTGTCTACCATGAAGAAGAAGATGATCGGACTCCACAAATTTTTTTTAAACATTAATATTTAAATAAACGACCTAAACATGATACAGCTTTTGAGTACTGTGTATAATCTGCATTAAGTGTAGTTAAACATGTTTTCAGTTGTTTATTGAACAATAAAGTAACATGTTTTCTGTTTGGGGTGCAAAATAGTGAGGTTCAGTTCTTTTCAGAGTGGGCTTTTTTTTTTGACTTGGTTTCTCAAAAAGAGTTGACTCTTTTTGCTCCCAAACGGCTTTTAATTTATTATTATTTGGAGCCTAACGTTTTAGGGTAGTTTACAAATTATGAATGGTTTACATCATTGTTTTTCAACCCTTTTTTTCGCTTGTGACCCCATTTTAACATTACAAGTTTCTGGTGACCCCAGACATACAAAATGGAGACGTTTTTTTAGTTTTTGCTCAAATTAATCTGTTTTTTATCATGTAATAGTTTGCTATACTATCTTGCAAATACATGTTAATTTTAGATGATATTTAGTCTATATAATGTATATTATTATGGACGGAGGCAGAAAAGCCAGGTGTAGATTATTGCACAAAGTGAGGATTTTATTTTCCTTGGTCAGGATGTGTACAGTCAGTCCAGCTTGTTTAATATTTTAAGAAAACTTACACACAAACAAATTAACAAAACACTGCAAACAAATCCACAGAACAGAACCAGAACTGGAACAGACCTAAAAACAGAACCAGACCATTCTGATGTGTCTGTTTGTGGCAGAACCTGCTCTTACTGTGATTTTCATTTTACAGTGAAGGAACATTGCTCTGTTATTTCCAGTGTCTTTAAACTGCAGCCACATCATTTTTTTTTTTTTACACATCAACTCCTGATGTAGTGGATGTTCTGTTGTGTCATACAGTGTCTCTATTGACTTTTGCTGTTGACACATTTCAGGCAGTGAATGTGTGCTGACCGGAGACTTAATGCTGCAACATTAATGTCTGTGCTGGACTGTGATCGTATGATGTCCTCTCAAAGCTTACATGCTCTAGACAGGTTTTATCATTGAGCTCTGATGTTTATTCTGAACTTTAAAGCCCTGACTCGTCACTAGTTGTTGGATGTTCCACTTTGTTCACACTCAGACTGAAACACTGGCATGTTCTCATCTATAAATGTATCCTGTCTTCTTCCATTATATCTTCAAAAAACTACAGGTAGATACAGTTTCAGGATTTTTTTCCTTCTGTCTTTTCCAAAGGTCTGAACTGAAGTGGAGAAAATACCTATAAATAGTAGCCTATGCTGCTCCTTCTTCTCGGAACTGATTACAAAATGACGTGAAACTTAAGAAAAACAAGGATTTTCAATTCCACAGAGGTAGAAACGTTAGGCTGTATATGTTTTGCCAAATTAACTTCCAGTACTCTTTGAACTCATACTCATGATACTATACTTGTGTCCCATATGTCAGTGGTGCAGTGAGGGAGCTCTAGTAAAAACACTTCTTTTTCTTTAACTCTCAGTGAGTGTTTTTGGTTAAATGAAAGTTATGTAAATCTATAAGATCTGAAAAATGAGGGGGTTTCACTGGGTGGCATGCAGTCCCCATGTCACTTACCATTTAATTTACACAACTTTTTCCTCCTAACTGAACTTTTGTCATATTGTCCAGTTGTGGTTCCTCAGTAGTTTTTTTTAAATTATTTTTTTTTATCATGAAATATATTTAATTTCAACAGTTATTATTGAGAGACCTCCTGTCAGGAGAAGCCTTACACATTGCCCTTTCATCTAAAATTGGACATAATACTTCTTTTAGCATTTCCTTCAGTTATTTTTATATATAAAAAAAACAAAACACATACTTTTCAGCAGTACCCCTTGACGTGAATATTTAGAAACTGAAATTATATGGTCCAGTGGTGCTTAGTGAGCTCCAGTGAACCATACAAACATGTGACCATGTTTTTCCTGGAGCTGAAAGTCACACTGAGGGTCATTTTGTTTCTCTTTACCTTGTCATCAGTTGTTGCTCAAAAAAAAAAAAAAAAAGGATAAGCTATGCAGGCTATGCACCACAAACAAATTAGAAAACTTTCAAAACGTGCTTTTATTTATATTCATAATTTGTACATTTTAGACACTTGTAACATCTATATTAAAACAATGCTAAAACAATGCACAACCAGATGACTGAAATCATACTTTATAGACAAGAACAAATTTTAAAGGAAACTAATTATATACTGTGATGCATTTGCATTAACGGTCATTACTTAACAATACAGTAGCACCAGTATACACACTGACAGACATTGCCAATGTATGCCAATGTACTTATAAAGAAATTGTGAGTAAGATGGGCATGTTTATAAGGGTGTAATTTGTCTTAACAGTATGCACTATATGCATATCACTGAGGTTTCTTAAGTATAAAATTGATCCGCTTTGTGCTTTGGTATGTGCATAGAAGTGGAAGAGAACGTACCAGATCAGCTTCAATGCAGAAACAGCAAACAATCTTTGTAACCAATGGCACATGTCATTTCACCAGATGACGTGTCAAAAAAAAAAAAAAAAAAAGTATCTCAAAAGATAGCAAAAGGTAAACGTCATCACTAGATAAAAACTGGCTTGTGAAAACAATTGTGTTTCTCAGTTGACGCTTTATCAAAGGGAATGGTTAAGCTTTTCTTTCCCTTAGGTTCGCTCCTTGGTCAGGGTTCCACTGAAGGCAGGACGGTGCAAAAAGAAAAGCATCTGCAGTTTGTTCTCCACCATCAGCAATGTACGAGAAGAGAGGTTTATGGTAAGCAAGGTGCAAATACAAAAAGCCAAAGCCACAGTGTGTGGGGTCAGACCGTGCTTTCACAAATTATTGAGTTCCATTAGAGTCTGGTCCAGCATCTGGGTCATATTGAGGTTCTCTTCTTTAGCTTGTGACAGTTTCTCTGTTAGAACACCAAACGAAGAAGTTTTAATCTCACACAACAAGCAGGTAGAAATGTGTCAGTTGGTTAGCTTGCATTGATAATTGAGCTCGCTACATTAATCAGATCAGTCATTAAATTTGAGTAACCAGACCTATACACTACACTCACAGAAAACGAACAAAACAATAATATGCAAGCAACCATGCAGACAGGTTACACAGCCAATACACAAAAAGTCAATACACATTAATACGTTAGGAACAAAAATCCATAAACAAATGGAATATTGTGTAATGGCATTTTACTCTGTTGGAAGTCTAAAGAATGATATTCTTCAAAAAAGTAACCCGATTTTTACCTTTTAAATACACCAACAGCAAAACAAATCGCAAGCTCTGCAGCAATTGTATATAAATGATGCAAACGAAAGTGCGGTGGATCAGATTGTCATTCACACATTAAAAGCATATTGATCAAGAACAGTTAAAACATTCACATAATTTAGTCCTCATTCAAGGCCACACGTAGTTCATTAGTGAGAAGGCGGTTTTTCTCAAGTTGCTGGTAGAGGCGATCTTTGCAGTCAGACAGCAAGTAAAAAAACAGAAAGAGGACAGGAAATCAGAGGGAGATCGGAAAGGAGACACTGCAATGCCTTTGACACCTACCTTCTCCAGGACTGACCACTGGAGGAAAGCACACTAAAAATATCTGCTGTCATTTATGATTTAAGAGGTTGTTGATTCTCTCGTTTTTGGGAATCATGGTAATCTAATCTTGAGATTGTTTCAAGGCAGGTCAGTGTGTAGAGGGAAAAAAAGAGGATGAGCACATTTAACTCAAGGAGTTAAAAGGAACAGTGAAAGCAGAGTGAATAGTAAAGTTAAATATCAAAATCTAAAAAAAAAAAAAAAATGTTTGTCTACTATTCAATCTCAAGTGTATGTCCAAGCATATAATAAAACAACTGCTCAAATTCAGCACTGTTAACTTCCCTCAAAAGTCATTGACATTTTAAGATTTTAAGGATGTGGCTGAACCTCGGCCCTCACCTTTTGTTTTATTTTTGATGTCTCACAACAACTCTCACTTCTGCTACTTTCCTGTGTCTGAAGTCGACGTTAATAAAAAACACTCAGATTGTAGGATTGTAGATTTATTCAAATATTTGACAGGAAACTGTAACAGACCTTCTCAGGCAGTTTCATCCCATTTATACAACTCCACACATCTTACATACTGTTCATAATCCACTGTTAAACCATTACTCCACTTCCTGATAACAATCCAATATTAATCCCCTCCTACTGTCAAATCTTTCTAGAATCAGTTCCTCCTGTTACATGACTAAATGTTGCAAATTGTTTGCATGCATCAGTCTAAAACTCAAGAAGACAACGAGGCTCAGCTTTCAGCCAAGGACCTGTAGTCTTCCTAGGTGTTGTGCTCATAGCACTACTCTGATATTTTTAATATCTCAATTTAACGGAACAATATCTGAGGAAAATAAAAATAACATTCACTGTGATCTTCAATGCTATACTGAGAGAAATGGGAGAAGGCTCAGCCTATGGCTTGTTCAGATGCAGAAACAAAAACAAATGCATAACTTAAAATCAAGGCTTCCTGGTTTTATTAGAGCCACTTAAAATAAATAGAAATGAAAAAGAAAAAAAAAAGGACAGAGTAAAGAGATACAGCATACATAGAAGGAAGGACGTTTATTTTTTACACAACGCAGAAAGATTCTAGGTCTGTACAAGAGATGGGATGCAGTTAACTTTGACATGAGGATGAAAACATGAGGAGGGAAGGAAAGACAAAGAGGGAAGGGAAAATGGAGAGAAGGCTGGAGAGAGCAGACAGACACTGCTCAACCGGCGGGAGACGTCGTTGATGAGGAGTAAACAATTTATCTGTGTGGGAGAGAAGAGGTACAGTGAACCCAAAGGGTCGGTGTGGGACCTGGGGAAATTTGAGATGCGCACCACAATACACCAGAGCAACGGGAGTCATGGCACGGCACGGCATAACGAAACCACAATGCTCAATGGAAGTGCACCGCAAGACCAACCACGCTAATGAGACAAATTAGAGGTTGAACCAACCTCTGAATACATCAAGACCTTTCTGTTAAAAGATAAGGATCAGCGATGGACCAAGCAAATGTGGTGCGCCTTTTTAATCTCCCACAGAATGGCCAAATGTTGAAAGACAAGACCAAACTTCGTGGATATTACAGGGTTAACTAATGGGGACGTCGCAAACACAGTGGCCTTTCTTCTGGACAGAAGTAGACCTTATTAGTATAGAAAGACAACATAACCAGAGACATCACTTGATGTACAGTGATTGAATGAAAGACATGGAAATGCTTTCTCAATACAGTCTAACATTTCAACAGAAAAGTTGCATGCATTTCTCATCATGTCAAAATATAATGTGAAATTGTCATAAATAATCTGAATTAAAATTCACATTACAAATGATCATGATTACTTTTTCCAGCAAAAAGTAATATATCTCCAGTTAAATCAGCTTAAAAGTATAACCAGAGACCCATGCATTTGTTCTGTTCATGCACATGACTTCAGTCCTGTTTACAGAATTATCCAACAACAATGATACTGATACACACAGTATCATCATAGTCACAATGATATTTAATAACATGTTCAGTAGGAGACTTCTTAAAGTTCCTTGCAATTTTTGCCAGCTGGCTTCATTTATAGACAGAAGTAGTACTATGTCTGTTTAAGACTAATATGGTGTAACATTATAAAAGAGCAGCTTCAGTCTTTAAAAGTAGGAACTTCAAACAATTGATGGGGTAGTCGTGATGGGTATGTGAAAACACGCAGATGGAAACAGAAGATGTATATGAAGGAACGGTAAGGACGAGCGACGGCAGGACAAGCAGGCACAGCAGGTTGAAAATTACATGGAAGTCATGTCGTTGAGGGCGTGGTCCAGCTCCTCGCTGATGGCCTTGTACTTCAGTTTCTGAGAATACAACTCATCTATTGGTGGGTTGGGGGTGAAGGGGCAGGGCGCGGTGAAAGGGAGCAAAAGTGAAGGAGTTTATGAAAAGCAGGAGGTGAAAGGGTCAAACATTCAGACCAGACCAAGACGACAGATCAGAAAGGAGAGCAGAAAGATAGAGAGAGGTGAAAATTGAAAACAGAAGGAAAAGGGAAAACAAAGTTACACCAGAAAATGATAGAACAGAACAAAAGTTTCCCTCAACACCATTTAGAAGAAAACTAGTAAGAAAGCACTCCTTAGCCCTCGCTATGACCCTTTAAACACTGAGTCAACATCTAACTCTGATTCCTCTGTTTGTTTCTACCCTGTAACCAAATCAACCAGGCCTAATAAAGAAATAAGAGACTATACAAAAATGTAATGTTGCATGAAAAAGAGCCATAATGAAGTTAAGCAGAAAACAGAAATAGAGTCCAAGAGCAAAGCCAAGAATGGGCTAAAGAGGTTTTCAGAGAGAACTTACCTAAATACAATAACTGACATGATAAATATGTACTGTAAGGGTAGCCTTCGAAGGTGAGAGGTGAAAAAAATCATACCTTCCAAGTCATCAATGGTCTTCTCAAGCTTGGCTACTGATCTCTCAGCGAACTCAGCACGAGTCTCAGCCTGTGGTTGAGAGACAGATTTCTATGAGTAACACTGGGATACGGCACCTGTGACTTGAGTAAATTTCCCTGAGCTCAGCCTGCAAACCCAGATAAGGCCTCGTGAAACTTTACCTCCTTCAGCTTGTCGGTGAGGACCTTGATCTCCTCCTCATACTTGTCCTCCTTCTGTGAGTACTGTGGGACAGAAAGAAGGATGGGAGTTCAGAGTCTGAATAACAAAAGAATATTAGCACACACTTCTAGAGAAATATATTGTATAAACACCAAAGAGAAGAAATCTGAGTCCCCTGGCTCTTCCACCAAAGGTAGCTGAGAGGTCTGACTGCATGCATTTGGCCAAAAGGGTCTTTCTTACCTTCTCAGCCTGGGCCTCCAGTGACTTCAGGTTGTTGGTCACAGTTTTCAACTCTTCTTCAAGCTCAGAGCATTTGCTGGTGTTTTAGACGAGGGGATAGGGTACAAAGGGGAAAAAAGAGGAGGGTACAGAGAACAGAAGGAACCAGAGGTGGACACAAAACAGCAGGAAAAAGGGGAAGAAGAAACAAAGTAAGAACTACAGGGATTACACAAGGAGGGAACCCAAAGTACTTTTAAAGACCTTAACAGAGCAGGAATGTGACTCTTTATGGTATTAATACAAAAAGGAAAGGCTAAGGTTTATTAATAAAAACAGCAACTGCAATTTGTGCATCTAAATTTCATGCTTCGCTTCAGTGTGAGGCGTTATTCTCGCACAGTCCCTGCAATGTTACAGGTGTGAAAGCGTCTAACGTTTCCAGCATTTTAGAGGAAAAGCACGAGCAGAGCAAGCAAAGCAGGGGTTTCAATCAGGACGCTCAATAAGAGTAGGAAGAGCCACTAATAAAAAGACACAAGAGTGTGTTAGTAGTTTATGTTTTTGTCTGTAGTACCTGCATGACTGTGGAGTTTAACGATTTCATGCTTTGCTCCAAAACTCTTAGTTCATCTTCCACTTTCCGAGCTCGTCTGTTAGTGGGTGTGGCGTAGGTGCGTAAGAAGCCAAAACCATTCAAACCATGAAAAGCATGCAAATAATCAGCACATACAGTAAGAACACAAGGCACAATGTTTAAACGGAAACAAGTGCTGTACGTGTTGTACTAGTGCTCAAAAGGTCCAACTGTTTTTTTTTAAAAAAGCCAGCTTACATGCGTGTTTAATGCACATTTTATGTAGCGGTGAATTATCTTACCCTTCTGAAAGCTCAGCACGCTCCTCTGTGCGTTCCAGGTCACCCTCAATAATGACCAGCTTACGAGCCACCTTTAGGTTCATCACAACAGAGTGTTAACTTGGAAAAATGCTTCACTATAATTGTACTTCTTGATTTAGAGCACAAGTGTCAAACATGGCCCGTAGGATAAAAATCGGCGTAATGTAAAAATTACACTGAAGATATTAACAATCAGTGGTGACAGAATCATCCCAGATACAGAGTAATTCAATCTCAAGTGGGTCAGAGCCATAAAACACTATCATAATAACCTAGAAATAATCACAACTGCTAATTTTTATCTTTGTTTAGTGTAAAAAATTACAACTATATAAAGATGTCTATATTTACACCTTATCATTTTATTAAAAAAATGTGAATAACCTGAACAAATATGAGAATGTCTTATTAGAATTGAGTGTAATTTAACCAATATTCTGCCGTAAGTTGTAATGCACATGTGGAAATGATAAACTGAGGCATAATATTTTTAAATTTTTTTTTTAGATTTTTACGGAAACTTTGTAGATGTAAACATTTCTATGAAGCAATTTTACTTTTTCACTGTTGTTATTTCACTTGAGATCAAATTAGGCTGAATGTGGAACGTGACGCAAAATGAGTTTGACAGCCCAGATATAGAGTATCAATATTAGGTACGGGGGGAAAAAAACTGCTTTAGTGATTTAAAGTAAAGTGTAAGGGCATTATTTAACAAATTACTGGGTGTCACAGAGTTACTAATGGCAGTGTAAGACAAACTGCACTTCGTCGGGTGTGGCCTATTAAGTCTTTGGGTGGCTGCCAGCATCTGAAAAACTCGCCTCCTCATATTTGCGGTCAGCCTCCTCAGCGATGTGCTTGGCCTCCTTCAGCTGGATCTCCTGGATCTCCATCTTCTCCTCATCCTTCATGGCCCTGTTCTCAATGACCTTCATGCCTCTGTGCAAAGGAAAAAACAACAAGGGGCCGTTAAGACACATCTACTTTTACAACACCACAGACAGGTAGATGCAACAAACGTGACTCCCCGAGGACACATGTATCCAGTGGACAGTTACCGTAGCTAGTACATCTTTAAGATAACCTTCCAAGGTTCTTTTCGGCATTTTGGGGTCATAGAAAAATAGCTTTTCTGTCAGACATAGTTAATTGTTTGACATCTAGCTCTGCAGCACAGAGACGGTGCTTGTACTTCATACAAAAGGGATGGAAACACAGCGACACGGTCTATTTATCTCCTGTCACCTGGTCCCGGAATAACACAAAGAGAGCTAAATGGCATAGATCCGATGTTTCAATCTCTCAACCCACCTCTCGCTCTCATCAGCAGCCTTCTCAGCCTCCTCCAGCTTGGTCAGGGCAGTTGCCAGACGCTCCTGAGCACGATCCAACTCCTCCTCAACCAGCTGGATACGTCTGTTAAGGGAAGCGACATCTCCCTCAGCCTAGGGAAAGAACAGGAGCAAGTTAACATCTCACCATTTTAACACACACACACACACACACACACACACACACACACACACACACACACACACACACACACAAACTCAAAGGCCAGTGAGAGCAGGAGGCTTGTTTACGTTCTCACAGGTAGCAGATTTCTCATTTGTGTTGAGCACCACAGACAGTATGAAAACATTAGTTGGTGAGGCACTTAAGCTCCGCAGTATCGGCCCATTAGCACTCAGATACAGGATATTAAACATAACATGAATGAAAATTAGGTCAGTAATTGAGTCACTTCATGCCTTCATTAGTAGATGTTTCTATGCCAAAAAAGTTCCCTTCGCAGATGGCACCTGAAAGCAAGTGTTTTAGCTCTTAAAATAAAATATGTTTTCCTCATTAATATGGAAATGAATTCAGCCGCGTGTTTAAGAAACTAATAAAAATCATCTTTTCGTGTAGGGGAAATCTAACGTTTACTATTTACAAAACTGACCGACAAAAAGGGAAATACGTATAAATATGTATACTCAAGAGACACCACCTGCTATTTATTTTCTGTTTTGGTTCAAATTTCTTTAAGTGCAAATGATTAAACCTTGTGCATAGCAAAAACTAAGAATTTCAAGAGAGTTTCTGGGAAATGAGCACAGAAAAATCTTGAAAGCATGTTCTTCATTAGAAACGTAACCTCATTCTGAGAAAACAGTGTCTTACTTTGCCTTGATAAGATTTTCCAACTAATGTCAATCTGGATAAAACTAGTGATCCACTAAAATAAGGTTTGTGTAATTTCCCAGCAGAAGAACTACATTATTTTCCTTTTTTTTTTTTAAAAGACTGAGCTCACTTGCACAACTTTTCAATTTAAGAAAATTAAGTCTTAAATTACCGTGGTTTTGTTGCTTGCAGTAAGCACATTTTGGAATTTTCTTTTATGTTTTCATTTTTAGTGGTTAGAATATTATCTAGTTTAAGAAATCGCTCAACGAAACCACAGTGGCAGAATTTTTTTTTTTTTTCCTTAATACAAGACAGTTTGTTCCTATTTTTGCAACATAGTCTTTCTCACCACTGGGTTTGTGCTGCAGGCCGAGCCTTCCTGTGGGCGTGTAGAGGTACCCTGTCCCCATCACCCACCCCTGGGAGCCTGAGTGTGGGTGGGGAGTCTTAGCCACGGGGTGCTGTCTGCTGTTGGATCTGGCCAGCAGGGTGTTCAGGCAATTGTGCGCGGTGGGGTCATTTCCTCTGTGGTGGATGTGGCGGTTGTTGTTGCTGGTGCTGGCAAACGCTGCCTCGTTGACGAACACGGAGCCGTTATCAGCGGGGTCTCTGGACTGAGTCAGTGACGGGTCCTGAGAAAGTAAACAACTGTCAGTGACATACAGGAAAGAGAGCTGAAAGAGGCTGGTCAAACACAACACAGAGTCTTAAATCAGGTCTGGACAGTGATGATGATGATGATGAAGAGGATGATGATAATATGGTAGTTTCCACATATGTACAACCATCTAACAGCCTATTCCAACTGAGAACACATAATCTAATGACTTAATGGACAAAACTAATTTGTTTATTTATTAATTTCAAATATTGCATTAAAATCAAACAAAAGAATGAAAAAATGAAAGTTAAACATTCGAAAAGGAGCGGGATGAAATTTAACGTCCAATCTCCCATTAAATTCCTACAGTATGTCAGATTCCTTAAGGAAGTCCAAAATCCTACACATATCAGACTAAATTCTGACAAAGCCTAAAACACAAAATTGCTGTTCATATCAAGAATAGACTGTCCGTTCCACATTAATGGCTCTGTTGACTCAGGTAACATTATTAACATTTTCTAACCTTCTGCTAATGATTCTGGACTTTTCATGTCACCATATTTTTTACATTAAGTATATATAAGTTTAAAAGAATGCTAACCTACGCTATAGTTTTTAATTTTATAGATATACTACGTTCTTATGTCTTGACGTTCTTATGTCTTGGG
>JAPTYQ010000005.1:31063535-31083880 GCA_029814465.1 Ostorhinchus cyanosoma | reverse complement strand
GTGTGATTTTTAGAACAGGTGACAGGTGTAACACAAGTCTATGAAATGGGTAGAAACCAGTTGGACTCATTTCTCTTTTGCTCATGTGCAGATTGTGCTGGTACCCTGTGTTGGTGTGTAACGGTGGAATAATATGGGGTAAGATTGCTGTCAAAATATTTGTATGTGTTAAATAGAAATGCATGTATATTAGTCTATAATTATGCAAAAAAAAAATAAATAATAATAATATTTGTAAACTCTTGAAAGTGTTCAAGGTTCAGATTATTTACCATTATATGTATATAAGTGAAACGAAGTCAGTATTCAGGAGTCAGGACCAGCAATGTACATGGTAAAAGTTCCTATAAAATTAGTCCTATATTAAAATACTACCAGAAAAACTTAATAATAAACTAGAAAAGCACTTGGAGAGCACAGGGCGCTTGTTTGTACTGAAATGGAATGTACAAATGTGTTCACTTATTTGCACTGTCCTGCCTATATAAAGATATATAAAAGAAGAGGCAAACCCAATCAAAACATAACCTCATTGGCGGGGGTAATAATGCATAAATAATGCAGTGCAAGATTAAAAAGAGCAGCATGTTAAAACAGGATAAAACAGCAGTGTTTCCATTTAGCAGCATGATACCAAGGAGACCAGCAGTGCATCAGTGTTCCATGGAGGTGACCAGACTGACAGCCTCTGGGAAGAAGCTGCGTTTGAGTCTGATGGTTCTGGCCTTAATGCTCCGCAAGGGGAGGGGATATATATTAGTATACTGGCCCATAGTTGTGCAAAAATAAATACAGTTCTGCAAAAAAATAAATAAATATTTGTAAACTCTTAAATGAGTTCAATTGTACAGAAAATATATTTTGTGCATTTTATCTGTCAGAATACAAATACGTTTTGACAAGAATTACAAACACGAAATCCAACTTTACGACTGCGCTTTTTTCCATTACGAATACGAATTCACCAAAGTACGTCACCATTTAACAGGCATCATTTATCGAGCAGAGTATACATGGATTCCACAGATAGCCCATGCGTTCAGGTTCCTTCTCCGTTGTCAGAACAATGTACAAATGGTTTGATTTGACCTGGTTTCATTCTCTGACTTTGTCGGCCATCTTGTACAGTCTTCCTACCGGATCTTTCCTTGATCTTGCCACAGAAAGGGAACCTGAACTCATGTGCAGTCTGTGGAATCCATGTATCTTCTGCTCGATGAATAACGCCTGTGAAGTGGTGACGTATTTTTGACGTGTTGGTGAATTTGTATTCTATTGTACTCTAGCGCAATTGTAAAGTTGCATTTCATGTTTGTAATTCTTGATATTAAAACCTATTCACTAGTATTCAGACAGATAAAATACACACAATACATTTTATTTATTTTTGCCCAACTTTAGGTTAACATGTCTTATGCACATGAATATTTTGTCAGCTTCCTTACTCCATAGATTTATCAGATATTTTCAAGTATTGGGTGTTGTTAAATGGTTACCCTCATAGCATGATAATAACAGTGTGATATCTGTATAACTTTACTCTCCAAACACTGCTGCTTCATTTCGAATCACTGGCTACGACCTGAAAAAAATATGACTCAGACAATTATGAGAAAACTTAGCAATTCTACTTTTAAATATTAAATGTCCATAAATGTATGTTTTAAGGGTACAAGGACAAGTGTGTATTCAAAATGAGGTTGTTCTACAGAAAGATCTACTTGTAAGAAGCAAAAATGTCTCGTAAACATTTAAAAAGTCATCAGCTGTGTGTCGGCATAAGGGTTTTTTTTTTTTGTGTACACTTTTATACCTCAAAGTTGAAAATGCATTTATTAGTTTATTTCCAATTTGCATTAAAACCAAACAACAAAAGGATTATATAAAAGAAAGTCAAACATTTGAAAAGGAACGGGGTGAAGTCTAACTTATAATCTCCCTCCTCTGCATTTCACACAAATTAAATAAGCCATATTGAATTAAACCACTCACAAAATTTAATCACTTAATCCATTTATAGGCCTTTTTTTAATGGGTTTCAACACTAGCGACTTCAAAAAAAAGCTGTGTTGGAAATAATGACATAAGTGGAAAAAAAATTCGGAGAAAATGGGGAGAAAAAAAAAGTACCTTTCTTTGCAGATCTTCAAGTATAGAAAAGAAAGTTAAGGGATGTCACCAGCAGGATTTTTTATTTCATAATAGATTTTAAACCTTTATCAACCAAGTGACTATTTTTGGTAATTTGCACAAGCATTAAATATCAGGCAAAAAACACGTTGGTTTTTATAACATTATCCAGAGACTTTGAGAGATTTTAAAGACATTTTGAAGCTGTAAATAGTGAATATGAGTGACTTTATGAGTTTATGAGCTTATACCAGTTGTTTTATTGCATGTATTTTCTTTTTCGCAGGTGCTGCTCAGATGTTTTATGGTAAGAAGAGGGAGAGCGTTGTCAACCGACGAGGAGGTAGATGATGATGTCCAATAACACACAAAGGCTGAAGTTTTGAATTTGAGAGTATTTCCATGAGAATCCTCTAAAGGGTTAAGGTAAGGTAATACTATACTCAACTATCTTCATTATCATCTGTTTATTGGAGTTATTTGTGTTTTGTTTTGCATCTCATACTGTTGCTGTTACGTTTTTCATATTAAAAGTGAATGACGGGGCAACGTTTAGGGAAATTAAAAAGCAGAACACTGTATATTTCCTACTGGAGTTGGAATACAGAGGCTCAGTGTTGATTTTCTAAAAGATGGAGGCACATAAAACCCCTCACCATCCAATGATTCTATCAAATTAATGACCTGAAAAAAGTAAAGATAGAGGATAGAGAGTCACTGCAATAAAATAAACTTTTCATCCTCAAAAATTTCATACACATGGAAATTAACTGGATATGTTCGCCCTCTGGTGGAAACTACCGAACTAACCTGGGAGTCGCATCGTCCTTAATTATAAAGAACCTGAACTGGACCTGTCACTAACAAGATTGAATTTTATCTGCTGTAAAAGCATGTTTTTAACCTCAAAATCCAGCCTTTAAATTCAACCTTTAGTTAAGTCAAGTCGGCTTTATTTCTTTACATGCACTGGTCATACAAAGAATTTAAATTCCGTTTCTTACTTTCCCATGCAGACATAGACGTACTTTAAGTATAGACATAGACGATAAATCATACAGACGATAAAGTGCAAGACTGAATAAAGGAAGACATATAGTAAGAAGATATGTTAAAAATGTAAAAATAGAGGTATTTATGTTTTGTGTATATTTACATTATCCTAGACTAACAGTACTTTATACGTGACTGTGGGAACTTGCATATTAATATATTTTATTAAAAAAAAAACACTGTTGCCTAAGTCATAACTCTAGACATTTAAAGTGAGTTACTGTAAAGCAGTGGTGTCAAAGTCACTTTAGTTCAGAGGTCACGTTCAGCCCAGTATGATCTGAAGTGGGCCGGACCACCATAATAATAACAGTAAAAAAAAAAAAAATGAATAAATAAATGAATAAATAAATAAATAAATAAATAAATAAATAAATAAATAAATAAATAAATAGTAAAATTAAGTTATGAAAATGTTTGTCTAAAAAAGATTAATAAAAAATGTGAATAACTTGAAAAACCTGACATTTCTTCAGAAAAATAAGTGCAATTTTAACAATATTCTGCCTTAGTTTATCATTTACACAAGTGCATCACAACTTACAGCTCACACAACTTAAATTGTTAAAATTACACACTTCTCTTAAGACATCTCAGGCTGTTCATATTTGTTTACTTTATTCACATTTTTTGTGGAAGGATAGTTTGTAAATGTAAGTATTTTAATGTAAAAATTCACTGTTTTCATTTTTTATAGGTTACTATGATAATATTTTAGTGGTCTGACCCACTTTAGATCTAATTATATAGTCTTTATGTGGAACCTGAAGTGAAATTATTTTAGCATACTTGATTGTTAATATCCTCAACATCATTTTTGCATTTTACAAATTCCTCCCACCTGCCTGATCGAACCCTTTGTCGGGTCAGTTTTGTTTTTTTAGACCGTATGTTTGACACCTGCGCTGTAGAGGCTGTAGACAGAAAAAACTGCAATTTCATAGAATTTTGCATCTTATTTCTAATATGAATGTAGTTAGCATTCACTTTGCTTAGTCCATCATTTTCAGTACATAAATACATTTTTCACCACTTATTTATACAATAAAAAAAGCATTCAAACATCTTTAGTCTCAGCAAAGTTTTATACAACTACTTGAGTGAGCGTGATATTTTTTTCCCTAATACTTCTGTGTTTGGTTTAACAAAAAAAAAAAAGTGATTTCAGATCCCAGAAAGGAGCCCTCCCATCCCCCAATCTCACTCCCAGATATATCCCACTTTCTAATAATTACAGTACTGAGGTTATGTGTTGTCTTGTGTAATTGGGGAGATGAGAGGATTATAGGGCTGGAACATCACCAGCACTGTGAGTTCTACCACAGACTATGGCGCCCCCTGCAGGTAAAAGTGAAAAGGAATCACACAAGTACAAGAACAAACAACACTGCCATCCTGTGGAACCCAGCCTGAAGTAAAGCACACTAGATCTGCTACCTGAGCTACTGCCACTAACCCCACATGCACTAGTACCATCTGACAGGGTACCAACATGAATGAACCCTCACAGACTGGAGTCAAATGTCTATTAACTATCAAACCATGAATCCTATCAGTATATGCAAACAATTCAGGTTAAAATGCATCATATTTGGTCATTCAGAGGTTTTGTGGTGAACATGGAAACGCCAACATCTTTATATAATGTTGATTCACCAATAAAACAATTGTTTTTATATTCATTTGATGATATATTTTTCTGGGGGAAAAAAAATCCCCTTTCTTCATTTTTCTCTGTTTTGAATTTACATCTACAACATCCACAAGATCAGTAATTTAAATATAGAGAATATTATAATAAACGGTAATGAATTACTTAGCGTTAAATGAATAGTTGATTATTTTTTCTGTCTTCAATCCATAAATTCCCAGTGTTACTTTTGTGCCAGTTCCCATATGAAACCTTTCTGAAGTGATTTATCACCATTTACTATAATGTTATCGTCTGTATTTTGTATTTTTCAGTGAAAATCGTGTATTTTATGTAGATGTTCATACAAGCTCAGATTAAAGTTAAGGGTTATTATATCAAAAACAGAGAAAAAGTGACTTTTCCAGCAAAGATAGCATTAACTTAACCTAAAAACAAGCATCTACCTCTACTGTCTTTGATCCAACTCCATGGGTTTTACTAGTGAATCAATGTTGTAGAAGATGACGGTGTTTCCATGGTAACTGCAGAGCCTCTGAAAGTCCAAATGGGTCATATCTGATGAACAGGAAAAGATGATAAACTGCATTTTACATGTACTGATAGGATTAATGGATCAACAGGTATTAAACGGTTTCGATCAGTAAATGGTTTTATTTGGGTCTTTATGGGTTAAAGGTTATGTAACAATTTTATATAGATAAAGAAATGAATAACTGTCGTGCTGTACAAATGCCTACAGATCTGTTTAATGACTCAAGCTAATCACGTCTGTTTGTTGTTTTCTCAGCGCGACAGTCAGTGCAGAAAAGATTAAACAGCGTAATGAGAGGGAAGGAAAAAAATGGAAAAACCCGATATAAACAGATCATTACATTCTCAGCGTTCACCTCCTGCTCACTGTGAACGCACTGTTCATACACAGAGAAGAACGACGAGCCAAAGCCCAAGTTAACAGATGTACAGCACGGTTATAAATCACTTTATTCACTTTACTTCACAAAGACACTAATGCATATTCTAATTTCAAGATATTACAACTTTGTGCACTTTTTTTTTTATAGAAAAGAATAAGCGTAAAATAAAATAGGCTTATTCACTTAACTATTTTATCATTTCTAATATCACATTTAAGTTTTCCTGAATTCATCTGACTAAACTACATGAAAAAAATCTGCACAGGCCGGTGTTTTATACAGAAGAATAGGTGACAGCATAAGAACTGTGAAGATAATCTGTTTTTTAATTGACTTTACTTTCACTGTTGTTAATATTGGGCTTTTTTTGTTTATTTCACCTATTTCTGTGGTTCAGTGTGGACTAAACTGTGAGGATGAGCTTCTAACTTAATCCTTTTAACTGTATTCAAGGTGACTCACAATAGACTGGAAAATAAAGACAAAACATTCATGTTTGTTGGTTTGAAAACTCACAGTATATAAGGAATCCAAATAATATTCATTCAGACCTCCAACCTGATATTAGCTGCTGTAACATATGTTTTTTTGTTTTTTACATCTTTTGCCCCTCTACTATCTATAGAAGAGGATTAGGACTGGAAGATAAATAATAAAAAAGGTCCTGTATGTATGTGTGTATATATATATTTAATTCTTGTTTGGAGGAAAAAGTCTGAAATTCTGAGATTAAAATCAAAATTCTGACTATTCTCATAATAATAAAAAAAACAAAAACAATTGGACCTTCTTTTCTCCCAGTGGGCCTAATCCTCTTCCATAAAGAGGTGAGTACAACTTGTGTGGAAAATGGATCCAAATGGGCCAGAATATTAAGGAAAATCACAATGTGCTATTGTTCAATTCGCAACAAATAACTTAATCAAAAATGTTCATATTACTAACCCTTAATATCTCAAACCTGAGCTTCAGCTGTTCAATGCAAAGTATAATAAACATATACTATTGTCAGTGCCTTTTTATATTTCAATAACTGTCTTCACTATATTTTACATTTAGGTGTAAATAATAGTTCCCAGAAGTACGACACTGACAAACAGTGACATCATCAAACTGATCTATTTTATGGATCACTGTTGTAAATGGAATCTTTATGTGGTTAAATTAACTAAAAATTTTGAATAAAAAAAAAAAAATCCCTATTAAAGAGTTTACCGTCCATATCTCCTCGTGACTTGTTACATTCAGCTTGTTCTCGTTGCCTCAGATCACCGTCCAGAGGTGAAACATTTTACAGATTATTACTTTTGTCCTGTTAATACAGTCTCTAAAGCACCTGCAGCGCCGCTCTGTGGAAACATGTGGCAACTGTTAAATTCCTACAAAGAAAAACTGCAGAGCTCCTCAAAGAGCTCCATTTGGAGGTAACACACATTAGGTTTTTGCCAGGTTTTCTGCTTCCTTTCCTCCCCCCAATTAGCATTTTTTCCCCCAATTATAATTTTTTGGGGTTTTTTTTTTAACCAGTTTTCAAGTCCCAGCTCGCTCCAGACTCTCTGGGTCCTCCATGACATCACAAGTACATCATCATGACATCACCAACTACTCATCGACAGGTCAAATGCCGCTGATGGACTACTGCATCATCTCCTGTCATGTTTCTGGTGCATCAGAGGATAAAACTCATCTCATGCTCCGCTGTTCCACTGCTGAAATACACATGTAAAGTGTGTTTGCACTTCGGTTCTAGTTTTTATTCTTGTATTGCAGTTTACGGTTTGTCATGCTCCTGCACTGCAGTTTCCCAGTGATGGATTGATTAATAAATAAGTAAAAAAGAAACAAAAAGATAGAGACAGAAAAAGAAAGGCACAAAGACAGACAGAAAGGGAGACAGAAAGAAAGAGAAAGGAAAGAGAAAGAAAGACAAAGAAGTAAAGAGAAAATAAAGGCAAAGGAGAGAAAGAAAGACAAAGGAGGTAAGAGAAAGACAGACAAGAAAGAAAAAGGAAAGAGAAAGACAGAAAGACAAAGGAGACAAAGAAGACAGAAAGACAAAGAAGGAAAGAGAAAAACAGAAAGACCAACAAGAGACAAAGAGAGACACAAAGCCAAAGAAGAAACAGAAAGACAAAGAAAAAAAGGAGAATGACACAGAGAAAAAAAAGACAAAGAAGAGAAAGACAGAAACAAAGAGACAGAAACAAAGACAGAGAAAGAAAGAAAGTCAGTAGATTTGAACCAAAACAGATTTGCTTCCATAATTTAACCCATAAAGACCCAGTGGTACTTTGGAGGCAGTTCCCAAATGAATCTTTCTCAATAGTTTAACCTCTCTTAAGTGATTTATCACAATTTATTATATCATCTGAATTTGACGTTTTTCACAGTAAATCATGTATTTCCCTGTATTTAATTTCGATGTTCATGAAAACTCAGAGTACATTCAAAGTTAATTACATCTGAAGAAAAAGTGACTTTTTCAGTCAAATAACTGAACATAAACCCAGCGTGTCCATTCGCTGTCAATGAACTCCATGGGTTTTAACGGTGAATCAATGTTGTAGAAGATGACAGTGTTTCCATGGTAACTACGGAGGCGGAGTGGCTCGATGGGTATTAAACAGTTTAGATCAGTCGATGCGTTTGGTCAGTGATAAAGGTTTGGATCACTTAAAAATGCGTAGTGTGAAATTAAATCAACCTCAGTGATTAAGTTTCACATAAACAGCAGTTGCTCAATTCCATTTGTCCGATTAAAATAAATAATAATAATAATAATAAAAACCTTGAACAAACTTGCTACGTCAACAGTAGCTACAGTTCTACTACGGTCATCGATGAAACACTTAAGAAGTAATAAAACCCGAAGAATCAGAGTTAAAGAGCATTAGTTTATTTTCCACAGGTTACTTCAGAAACAGGTAATTATGTACAAAATCTGGAATGTTGGGTAAATGCATATCAATCATCATCTCACTGTGGCTGTTGTCAGAGAAACCTTAGAAACACTAGCTATACATTAAAATGGGTGCCTCTGCATTGCAATTTATTGCTGGTTTTACAATCGCAAGTCACTAATGCTGTTATTTCTTTTCTTGATTTTTTTTTTTTTTAGAGTATTTACAATTTGATTAGTAACATCTAAAATCCACATAAGACTGCTAAATAAATAACGACGTGGGAGCATAAGAGACAGACTGACATGGATGAAGAAAACGTGACATGTTTTTATCTCCCTAGATTGTCAACATTATCAGACTGTATGTTTTTGCCATGTATATAAAGTGACCGTTACCCCAAACTTGTTTGTTTTTAAACCCCTAGTCTTAAAAAGTCAACAGAAATCACAAACAAAAACGAATACAAGTCATATAAACAGCAATTTCATGTGTTTAAAATAGAACATGTTCTGTGAAAAATTTAAGAAAAAACATGTTTTTGATTTTTTTTTGTTTTGTTTTTTTTTCCACTCGTGTGTGAATAAAATGGACCAATTTGAGCTTTTTCAGCTTCGGTCTAAAAATGAAGGGCTCAGCTTCAGTTAAAACAATCTACCTTTAACAAAACACATCTACCAATATTGTTAAAGGGATAAAAAATGTAGGAATTTCCACAGTGTTTTCATTTTGGTTCGACAGTGCCACTAGCATAAAATATGGGTCAGACATAATTAGACACATGAGCAGTGCGGTCGACTGCGCATGTGGAGGGAATGCCTTTAGCCGAAAGATAAAATGCGGTTATTTGCTGCACCATTAGACGCACAGCTGAGATTCATAGGGGATTTCATTTACTTGTATCATTTCCATGTATTCTGGAAACACGTCTCACTCGCTTTGCTCTTTTTTTTTTTTTTTGTGAATGAATATTTAACAGGATGACTCATCAAATGCATCTGCAAAACGCTTTTGCCTCGACATGATTTTCCTCAGACGTAAAGTTGTGAGATGCAGTTTTGACGACGAACATCAGGAGCTGTGAGATTCTAAGCAACAGACTCAAGTGATAACCCTCAGGCAAAGTGACACAAACATTCACTTTAACACAATGCAGAAAAAGATTCCTTTTTTTTTTTTTGTTTGTTTTTCTTTTAAAGCACTACTCTTGTATATTGCCTGTGCTGTTTCATTACAAAAAAAAAAAAAAAAAAAAAAGATTCTTTTAAAAATAAAAAAATCATTTAAAATCATCTCCAGGATTACTAAAAGGTGTTTTAAAAATGCTATCCGATGTCTTTTTTTTTTCCTCTCTCTGAATGAAAATAAAGGCTTTAAAATATTGCTTCGAAGCCATTATGCTGCAAATGTACTCAGGAGGGTTGTGAATATGTGAGTATTGCTCGGGTTCTGGGGTCAAAGGTTTCCTCCCCTTTTTCAAACAGTTCAAGGTCTATGGCACTTAACTTTGCTCCTCCCGACTCTCTGATTCTCTGTACAGCAAAGACAAAGTAAAACTAAGACAGTGCTCCGAAGTGATGAGTAAAAAGCATGATAAAACGTTGTTATAGACGCAAAGGCAAACTGTGGTCATCTCCTATGTTAAAAAAAAAAACCCAAAACAAACAAAAAACAAACAAAAGATGTTGAAACCCTCGCATTATCGTCGTGTCCGCCTGAAAGATGAAGCCCTTAAAAAAAAGAAAAACCAAGCGTGAATTTCTGACCTGTTCACATCATAACAGCGTTCTTATGTAATCTCTTTCACTTGCTTTCTGTCCACAATTTCCCAAACTTTGCTTTGGTTAACTAGCATAACCACCACTTCTTTCTCTGGTTAAAAACAAAAAGCTTCTGATTAAGGCCAAACAAATACACACTGCATCTGTTATCCTCTATCTGAATTCCCATTCTGTCCCCTCCCCCCCCCCAGTCTCATCATATGACCACGTACAGATGCGTTTCTTCCACATCTGAGAAGTTGTGATTCGCAGGTTTAGGTGATATGCCGCGCAGATGCCGTGAGGATATTTGGGATGAACTGAAGACTGGACGTGCTCGCGGGTTTATGGAAGCAGAGGGTGGATGATTTCCTCTTCTTGACTCTTGGATCTTTCACGAGGATGAGACAAATCTCTCCGTAAAAACAACAACAAAAAAAAACAAAACCAAAAATCAAACACCACCTTGATCTACATTCGTCTTCACATGAAAAGCACGTAACACTGTCCTCCGTAAAAGATCGCATTGGCAGACCAGGAAGTTTCAACATCTCAAATTAAAAGATGAAAAAAAAAAAAAAAAGGCAAACTGGATTAAAGAGGAGGGAACATTTGCCCTCTAGTGGTCAGATTCGTGTCCGTCCATCCATGGAAGTAAAACCAAGTGATGATGGGTGGAGTTTTGGATTAAAAAAAAAAAAAAAAACATTAAAGAAAAGATGATCTGTACAGAGACCACAGTAACTATTTGCATCAGAGCAGGTCACACCTTCAGCTTCTTTTGTATAAAAATATAGATACCACAGTGATGGCCTTTTGAGGACTCGTACTCGCAGATGTTTGCCTCTGTCTCTCTTTGATCCACTACATTCAGTGGTTTTCCCCATTGAATCAAGGCTCTGAAGATTGCTACTATAAATAGTCCCAACGTGTATCAACAGACCAGTCTCTGTTTGTGTATAAAAATAAGAGTCCACATAATTTTCTCTGTTTTCTTTTCTTCTCCCTCCCCTTTTGGAGGTCAGTCTCACGTGAGTCTATGCTTGCATTTCTCTTACAATAATCAAATCCACAGTGCTTGGAAATGTCTTCAGGAGGGACACTGCGTTCCCGTGATCGATATTCACAAAGCTGTAGCCATTTGCCTGAGAAAGACAGATTGGATTTTTGGTTAGAAGGAACCCCAGACATGAAACGTGTGACATTTTGGTAGGAAATGTATGATTACCTGGATTATTTTATCTCCAGGCTGAAGAATCTTGGATGCTGGTCCTTCAGGTTGAACCCTTGTCACAAATATACCCTGATATGATTTAAAAATATATATATTATTACTTAAAAGTGCAAAGATAAAGATCTAATTAGGTTTATAATACACTGTAAATAATGATATTCTGTAAAATGTAAGACAAACAGTCAAGATTAGGATGGGAATTTACATTATCATCTGGACGAAAGGGGTTTCCCCGGCCTCCTACTCCTCCTGATATACTAAACCCCAGCTCTGGATTCTTCTCCACTTTCACACGGAGCTGAAAACACCCACATACTTTCATGAGACAAGATACATTTCACTCTTTCGCTGCATAATATGCTGTATATTTCTTGTAAATTACTACTGAAAAGCCACAACAGAAAAGATAAAGACACAGTATTTCCTATTTAGAATTACTTAAAATATCCTAAATCAAAGATATATAGGGTTCGTACACATTTTCAAGGTCAAACTCCAGCACTTTTAAGGGTCATTTTAAAATTTTTCCAGCACAGCACCTTATCACTGGGGTAAAATACATATCCAAAGGAATACATGTACTCATGACTTTTCACTTTTGATTACAATGATGTACATTGTATTATGCTATAAACATATAAAATTATGTTTAATAATAGCAAAACACTTAGAAGTTAAGAGAACACAAAGTTTTATCAAGGAAAAGCACTTGGTGTTCTTCAGTCACACTCACACCGAGACAAAGATTAAGATAAAAATGTACCTGGAGTCGACCTAAAAACACCTGGTAATTTTGGTTTTTAACATTAAGTTTTATTTTTCAAAATGAATCACCTCTCTGTAAGTAGTTGGCTTGGCATCTAACCTGACAGTTAATATTAAAAATAAATAAATAAATCCCATCACAGAGTTGACTTAAACACAACATTGCAATTCAAGCATCAAGGATTTTAAGCATCTGTACAAACCCTGAAGATAAATTTGCCTAAGCAGATTAATATATTGGTATTGTGTGTAACAAAAATACCCCCAAAAACCACCCTTCACCTCTTGCTGCAGTGCTTCGTGCGGAAGGCGAGGAGGCCCCTGGGACTGCTGGGAAACTTTGAGCATTAAATAGTCAATGAGCTGCTCTCTGGAGGGGTGGCGGGCCATGGGCGCCTGGCTCATCTGGGGACGAACAGGAGGGCCCATCTGACCGTTCATCAAAGGCACCTGAGAGGAAAAAGAATACATGTGGTGTGGACTGAGGAGGAAACAATCTGCTGCTGATCTAAAACCTGGATGCTCAATGATCTGATGACCAGATGGTTTTTGTACTACTTTGTGTACTGTGTATATAAACATGTGTATGTGTGACACCTACTTTTCTGTGGGGATCCATAGTGAAGCTCTGCTGCCCTTGTGGAACAAACACTTCATCCTGGTGAAAATAAAATGTGATCATTCGTTTTCTGTCTTTTAAAACAACCAGACGTCTTTGCAGATACAAGGCTTGATGGTAAGGATACGATGAGCCTGTTTACATTCACACTAATACTCCGATCATTATCGAATTCTGGACTTATCAGATTATTCAAGTGACCATGTAAACATGATAATCTGATATACTTTATCAGATAACAGCAGTAATCCGATTATGAAAAATCAAACGAACACACCTGGATTGCTCCGCAATGCTACGATGTCTGCATGTTTTCAGGTTAATTTGATTTATTTTGTCCTTTTACGTCTGTGCATGTGTAAATAATTCAAAATCATAGACGACGACAGTTATGTAGTCAAACGGGAGAGAAAGACAACAGGAAGTTTGAGTCTACCATCATTATGTACGTATGTACTACTAAATCTGGTAACGGACTGGAGCGTGTAAACCACGGTTCTCTGATTATTGCATTTCTCAAGTGCGTGTAAATGCGTGAGATCTGATAATCACAATAATCTGATTGCTCCCAGGTACTGGATTTTTATGGTCATGTAAACAGGCTGAGTGACAAGGATATATTACAGTTTTACTTATGACATGAAGCAGTGAAGAGCCGATTTAAAAAAGACCAAACACCAAGTCAACTCTGAATACTAGACTGCTGAGGACAGGGTCAAAGTTCAGTGTTAAACAGGACAAGGTTACACAGGTTTGTTTAGCCCCCTCTACACTTTCTAAAACCCCCGTTCTAAATCACTGTGGACACACACTTTTATCACTTACCCTTGGCAAACAGACTTTTCAACCTCGCACACAAAGTGAGAGAATATGAAGTGATTCTGAAGTGATCAAAAGTTGGAGTGAAGATGGTAAATGAGCAGAATAAAGATTATTAAAGGAGGAAAAATAATTACGTTTGCTTAAATAAAACAACAGTCAATGGATGATTAGAGAATGGTGTGGAGGGATTAACGCACAGGGTGTTTATTAAAGACGATATATAGGTGAAGAACTTGGTAGGTTTAAAAGGGGGGGTACCATAAAGTCAGTTATGAATATTACATATTGGTTAATTTACATGGATGCTAATGAGGCTACATTTTAAGCTAGTCACATTTTGTTGTGAGCTAGATTTATAAAAAGCAAACCTGCTGTTGATATCACACTAGGAATACAAATCTAGAACATGTTTTGCTCAGATACAATCGTACTACAAGGTTTCTGTAATAGTTACAAAACCCTCAAAAAATATTCTTTGAGTGAGTACTAACTTATCTATAGAATAACTTTGAATTGACTGATGCTGCCAATTTTAAAATGGTACAATAACCCCCCTTTTTAAACAGTTCTACTTGAACTACACATACAAGAGCCACACAAAACTGATTAGAAAACCTAAAATTTCCCCTCTGAGAAAACATCACACGTTAGGGTTGTATGTACAGAGCTGTAAGGTTTGTGGTAGTGAGAAAACACACACTGGGAGGTGCATTTTACTTTCACTTGTCTATAAAAGGACAAGTGAAAGATTTGGAGGGTCAGTGATCACTTCTCAACATCTAGGAGAGAAGGAAACAGGCATTTCCTTATCTTCTGAAGGATGTGAAACTAGGAGGAGGCCCAGGCTGAGTACGAGCAGCAGGAGCTAACTACAAGTTCACAGTACTCACACAGAAGCCCAAGGCTCCGTAGGGCTGTCCGTCTCTGGCACTAAAGACCAGAGAGCCTTGGCTGGCATGCATGTCCCTACAGCTGCCGTAGTGAGACCAGCTCAGTGGAGCGTTATTGGAATTATAGGACCGAGACAGCGTGTTCTGAACAGAGGGACGACATGGAATAACCAGGACCAACCAAAACGTCAGCGGTGGTCATGCAATCCACCACATAAATGACAACATAAAACAAACATGGAAAAGTTTTATACAGTAACAAAGACAAACATGCAGTGGCTTATACATAACACACAGCTGGGTTAGTAAGCTTTGTATTCAGGTGTTTTTTGTAATATGAGAAACTTCATCGAGGACTTCATAAAAACTTTACAAAATGTCTGTTAATATTCACGTGTTGTCAGAAAATTTCTAAAAGGAGATACTGTACATATTATGGAAATGGTGTGATCCCTAGATTTTGGAGTCAGATCCTACTTTCCACATGAAACTACAAAATTAAATCACAAAAACAAATGCACACAAGGTTATAGCCTTTTATGTCATTTGAATATTGTCCTTTACCTTTTCCATTTTCTTGGCTTCAATATGCCGCATCACCTGGTCCCTCCAGTCAGCCGGCACCCTTCCTGCTCCAACTCCTCCTGACACAGCCACAGGTCCGTCCAGCAGCGAATGCTCCGACTTCACCCTGGTGTTAGGCCTTTTGCTGGGGCTGCTGTGCTGGTAGTTGAAGTCGCTGACAGACATGGTCCGCTCTGGGAGCTCGTGGGGCTGCGGCCTGGTGGTCTGAGGTCTGCTGGCTCCAGGAACATCAATGCTATAAGTGCGAGCTGACAGAGGCCTCTGCATGGCCTGGCTCATTGCCAGCGGGCCCCTGGCAAGTGTGTGAATGTCCCTGTATGTCATGTATTCCCCGTCAGGTACTTGCATGCGCCTCGGGTCACCCATGGAGACAGTGGAGGCGTTGCTGCTTTGCCTCTGTAGGGTGCTGCTCCTCGGTTGGGTGCCAGTAGGATGAAGTTTAGGACCTAAGGGAGGCCCCCTCTGCTGGGGGTAGGGAGGTGCCTGATTACGGTTGGAATAGTTGGTGTTGGCTAATGAGTGCGGAGGAGGTGGGAGGTAGCCTTGATGGTCTGGAGGCATGGGTGTTCTCTGGGTCCAGAGCCCATCTTTTGGCACGGCACTGTTTGTGTACTGAATGTTGTACTGAGGGGGAGGGATGCCCATGGCCATGCTGGAAGAGATTGGGTATCTGCTGGTGCTGGCAGGAGGCTTAGAAGAGGACAGCAGATCTGAGGAAGATGCAGAAGAGCTGGGGTAGACCTGGAGAGTCTGGTCATTGAGTAATGAAGCGGACTTGCTCCGGACTATACTTTGGCCCTGGGCCCCTGGCCCCGGACCAGCCCCTGCCATCCTACTGACAGCTGCCGTGTCATAGGAGTCAGCATCCACATCAAACGAGTACAGCTTCATGCCGCCTGTTTCTATGTTACTGATGCTGTGAGACTTCATCACCTGTGGGGGATGGCACCTTTTCTCTGGAGACAGCTCCTCTGTGCTGCGAGACAGAGACATGTCACTGCTGGCTGTCACACCCGTCGATGCCACATGCACAGCAGATGTCTCGACTCTCGTTGCTAAGCTCTTGTTCCCCAGACTATTAAAACAGTCACCAACCTGCTGGTTTCCATTCTGTA
The DNA here is from genome assembly GCA_029814465.1 of Ostorhinchus cyanosoma. Taxonomy (NCBI): domain Eukaryota; kingdom Metazoa; phylum Chordata; class Actinopteri; order Kurtiformes; family Apogonidae; genus Ostorhinchus; species Ostorhinchus cyanosoma. The sequence goes on along the minus strand of JAPTYQ010000005.1, from coordinate 31,067,439 downwards.
AATGGTCCATGTTGTCATTTTTAAAACCCTGCTTGCCATCTAAATCGTCCTGCACTATGGGGCCATTTTTAGTTTTATCCAGCTCATCCAGCTGAACCATGTTATCCGTTGGCAGCTTGGAAACATTCATATTGATCTGGTCCCACTTGGTGTAAGTGTCTCCCATGCCGTTATTAATCCCCTTCTCAATGAAGGCCAGCCTGGCTTCCATGGACAGATCGTAGTCACCCACTTTCTCTGGCTGTGTTTGCTGGGTTTTTAAAAGGGCCTGCAAGGACGTTTCAGAGCCATTACCATTATGGAGGAGAGGGGTGGTGTCCTTGGGTGGGTTCATATTCTCGTCCTCTTGCCTAAAACAAAGAACATGGATTTGCATCAGATTCTGTAGCTAATGGTAGAGAAATAGTCTCTTTGTGCTGTGCTCTGTTAAAAAAGGACACTTACTGGCTTTTTGAGAGGAAGGACATCTTTGCTTCTCTTTCTGGGGTGCACAGAGAGTTGTCCTGACTGCTGTCTGTGGTCAGAGACACTGAGTCCGACATGCGTGAAGGTGATGAGCAGTTACTATTGTTCTGGTTGCTGTTGGCTACCGTGTCATCCAACAAAGAGTCGGCGTCTTTCCCATCATCTGCTCATCAGAAATTAAAATCACAGTTAGTGTAAAACAGTTTAATTCCACACAATGTACTGCTTTATAAAAATGCAAATACCTAAAAACCTTGCTCGACTTACCTTTTTTGTCCTTACTTAATGTCACTACTTTAGGCTGGTTGATAGAGATTTCAATAAGTGGGGGTCTCATTTCTGCAATCTTCATCTCTTCTTCTTCATCTGACAGTTCCTCTGAGTCCTGGAGAAACAAACAAAGATTTTTTGAAGCTGCTCTTATTTAGTTAAAAGCTTTACTGATATACTTCCTTGTTTATTAAACAATTTAGAGTACCTCAAGAGTATCTTCATGGTTCATCATAGAGGTCTCTGAAGATTTAAGTGGGACTCTCTGGGAGCTCAAAGACTCTGAAGTATCTTTTGACTCAGGTGTGGAAGGGTTTTGTATGAATGTGTGAGTGGAGACTTGGGGTTCCATCTCTGGTGTCATGCCGTTGGGACACGGGGCCTCAATCACCTGCAAACAAATAGTCCAAGTTTTCAGCATTGCAGCACATTAGCAAATTACAATTGTTAAAGTACTCCCATGAGGCTTAGGTTCACATTTAAGTAGAAGGGAAACAGATTTTGTTCCGAATTATCAGCTATTTTCTACAACTGACCTTAACTCCCACGTCCTGTACTCCGATGTGGTTCCTCTCCACTGGTTTTGTTTCTTTCCCTGATTCGTCACTTGACTCATCCTCCTTCAGCCTGTGAGCCACTGACTGGGCTGTCTTCACCATGTTCTTGAGCTCGTCTGGGTACGGTGTAGGGTAGCGCTTCAGGTTTCCCTCCTGAAAAAATAAAAATAATCACTCACTTGAGGATAGAAAATGGATTTTTAGAATGCCCACACTCAGGATGGAACAGACAGCACTGAAAATGAATTATACTAAACAACCATAATAAATACACAACAGCTGTACTTAAACAGATAACTGCAGTCTGTTGTCATTTTGCAATAATAAAAACAGAGGAAAGGATATGATAACTAACCCTTGGGGGTGTTTCTCTTTCATCCTTGTCCTCGTCACATTCAAAGGCCACCTGAGCTCGGTGCTTGCGTTGCTCCTCCCAGAGGGCTGGATTGAAACTCTCAGAGTCAGAGTTTGGAATATCTGAAATACAAAAAGATAAATTTGTCAATATAAGACAAAAGTTACTGAATCACCGGCTGTGTTAAATTGATGCAAGTCTGACTTTGACCAGGAGATGGCGCAAAGACAACATGAGGTATGCCAAAACAGTCAAAGGAGAATTATTAAAGGCCAACAAAACCTGACAACAATTCCAAATACATGGCAGGCTCCCTCTAATACACTGCTTCAAAATGAAAGCATCTAATAGGATTTTGACAGGCCATGTCCTCAATGTTACAAAGAAAAGGCCATGACTGCGATGACGACTACGTCGTGGTAGTGGTGGTTGTGGTTACAATGATGCTGATTTCCTCAAACTCTGCAATTTGCATTCATGCTACACTGTGTTGTGTCTAACAGCCTTCTATTATATCATGAAAGTTTCCAATACTTGTTGAAAAAACAAAGTACCTCAGCACATTTGAAAATGTACTGACGGATTTGACTTAAGAGTGAAAATAAATCTCACACATAGCGTGCAACATAGCTCAATAGTTATTTAAGATGTGAAAGTCAGTGAGGTTTAAGGTGTTAAAAAGCTCTTCTCACCTTCAAGTTTGCTAAGCAAAGAATGTAGTTATGATGCTTGTCTACTTCTACCTGATGAAAATGGTACTTGATCCAAAAATACCATTAGATACTCTGTAAGAAAGGACTGGTCGTTTAGGTTTATTTTCAGTTACCGCTCACTAGAAGTAGACTACTGTTTAGCACACTATGCCACTACGTTTACTACACTTTTGCAAGTGAGGTTAATGCACCGTGGGTATTATGAGTCACCTGGTGTATAATCTCCATATCAACAAGTTGTAAAACATAACCATCACAATTAGGTCATGACCCATTAGCTTCTAGCTCTTGGGGAAACACAAGGAAACAGATAAAAGCTCTTTTGGAAAATGTCCCAGGTGTTCACTATGGAAAAGTTATATAAAGCGGATTACTTGGAGGCAAAGAGAGAGCAGAATTTATACACAGTGACTTATATCAGGCATGATGTGTCTGACATTTTCACAAGACAGAGAATCAGAGGACCATTTCTGCAGTCCAAGATGTTAAACCACTAATTACTCTAAGGCTAAGATGCAACAAGGTCAGGGCAAGCTGTCTGTTGTAATAGGAAACCAAAGCAAACTAACAGATGCTTGACAAGAGACAAGGACTTGTGTTTCTCCGGCAGCTTCTGTCTCAGGTAACAAGGTCACTTATAAAAAATGCATTGAGTGATTCTTGCAGGTGAAGGGGTTCTTACTGGCCACCTGAGAAAATCGCCCTAATATTCAGCTATACTAAAGGCAGTCGTATTGGCCACATGAGTTCAGCAAGTACTTTACCATCTAAACATGTCACTTCTGGTACATGATAGGTTAATTCATGATTAATTCCACAGTACTCACAGTCCTCCGTCCTGGTCTGCTGGGGGAACATGTAGTTGGTTAACACAGTTTTGTGTGTCTCAGGATCCTCCTCTTTCTGAAGCGGGATCAGGGGCTTTGACTGTGGTAGACAAAAGAAAGGGAAGTTTGTATATGCTATGTGTAATCAGAAGTGATTTTCCACAACAGTCAAACTCAAAGAGTGTTCTTTTTTATCCAATTACGGCAAGTAAATCTGACAGCAGTGACAGTACATGAACACTGTCGAACTTCAGAAACTCCAGAACACTAAAGTAGAGATATTTAACACATCAGAAGTTTCACTAATGACAAATCTAATATGGTTTGACTCCATACCCCATTGTTCATTCTGGCAAACTTTCTTCCACTCTCATCTACTCCACATCACTTACTAACCATGCTTTAACTGAGGCACTGGTTTTTACACATGTGGCTGCATTTAGCTGTCAACCACTCTTTGATTAAACTTCCTCAGGCTTCACGAATGCTTCATCACAGCTGGCTCATCACACCTTACCCAAAAGTATGTCTGGGTCTTAGAGCTTACATGCCTGTTGGGACTACCTCTCCTGGGTTTAATTTAAGGCCTGGTGGAATAACAGGTGATGCACTGACTGTAAATAAGGGCAGCAGTCTTATAGGGTTACAAAGTGCTTTATGAGCTAGTAAAAAGACGTGGAAATGGCAATTTTGAAAACACAAAAACCTCAGTAAAAA
>JAPTYQ010000005.1:31046375-31063435 GCA_029814465.1 Ostorhinchus cyanosoma | reverse complement strand
ACCCTTAAAGCCCTATTCCATGACTTTAAGAGTCCTGACAGTAGAATATCCTGTTATGAGTTTACAAATGTAAGCAGGATAATAACTGCAGGGATCCCAGTAAATGATCTAAAATATTAAGAGGATTATAATTGTTAAGCTGATAGGATGGCATTCCATGCAGTAAAAATAATGTATATTACTATGATTTTCTCATTTTGACTTTCAATTGTTGTCCTTCTGACATCCTTGTAATGTATTTGTTAAGTGGCTGACACCTGCTCTTATCAGACTTCAATGTTTCCACCTTTGATAGGCTTATCTTGTTATTCTGGCGAAGGCCACATTAGCTGAGGTAGAACTACAAATGTGAAGCACCTCAGCTTAGTAACCTTTACCTCTCTACATTGTGTTACTTCAAGTTCGCAGTTTATGTCATCACCTTTTAAAGCTTTAGACAGAATTGCACAGACTATCACACTGCTGTCCTTAAACAAGTATTAAGGTCATGATGACATTCTCTGACATCTGTTGCTCTGCTTTAAAAATGTAGAGATCCACGCATCACCAAGTCTGACCTGCACTGTCATTTGGCACATTTAGATCAAATGTCCTGGAAGTGGTTTACTGCATTTTGAATGTGTTTCCTGAAGGCTCCTTAGTCCAGCTGGATTCATTTACATTTGAAGGTTGAAACAAGTCAAGTACCCTCCTGCTATTACAAAGTCTATGGTGCAACAACAACACGTGACTGAAGTAGCACCTTTTCTGAAACCTGTATTCTGTTGATGTGTACATAGTAAATGTGGTCTTACCTGGTTTTCAGACAGCCACATAGCAGTCATCTGGTTCAGTTTAGTGAAACTGTAGGGAAGATTTTTCAACCTGTAGCAGAACAAAAACAAAGCAGCAACTTAAGTCATCCTGAGAGACATTTCGGACCAAATGTGTGAGCTTAAAAAATGAGTCTGTATGACATCCTGCTTTGTTGACTAATTTTATTTTTACATCCCCTGTGCTGTCGAGTCATGAGCACAATTTGTTTAGCACTGTGAACACAAAGCAGTAAGATAATAAGAGTGTATATTTGATTAAAACATCTAAGTAAACCATTCATATTCATGATAAAACTAAGATCACACTAATATTGAAAACAAGAGGTGCTGTCTCAGACATTGAAGCATTTTCTGCTTCCGTTAATATTTTTTTGTAAGCACTACTATCATTTTATTAAAAACAAAAGCAACAAAAATATTTGAGTTTTGGCCTTACAATGAACCATTATCACAAATGACCACTGCCACTGCAGACTCACTTGTTGTTGCTGAGATTAATGACTTTAAGCTTCTGCATGTCACCCATCTCCTCAGGCAACGTCTCCAGCTTGTTGGAATGTAGGAACAGCACTGTTGCATTCTTCCAGTTTCCCATCTGTGACGAGGAAAATAAACAGGAACTCATGAGCCAGTAAGAAAAGATGCCTGGCCATAGTAGTAAACAAACCTTCACCTGCACAAATGTACAGCAATGGAAATAGTCACCTCAGGGGGAAGTAGGGTGAGGAAGTTGTGATCTGCAGCAAAGGTGCGGATGTTGACACACTGACCAATGGTGGAGGGCAAGGCTTCGATCTCATTGAAGCTGCAGTCCAATTCATCTAGAGATGTCAGCCTAGAACAGAGTAACAGGCGCAATTAAACTACAGGATACATTTCTGTTCTGTAGTGTCTTTACTGGGCTGTAACAGATTAAGAGAAAATATACTTTATTGATCCGCCAAGGGGGAAAGTCAAATGTACAGCAGCAATAGGCATCAAATACAACAGGAAAATAAAGGGAAAATATAAAATATAAAATTTGTTACAGTGACTTAAAGTGACAAAATTTGTGATAATATTATGACATTGGGTAAAATTCTAAATGTTATTGCTATAAAGTCTTTTTTAAAAAAGAAAAAAAAAAACAACTCAGCCACTTTTTTAAAAAACTACCCTGCAATTATGATTCACTTATTATCAATGATTATGATTATCAGAATATAAAATGCTATTAAAATTAAAATGAAGGCTCACATTGAATGGAGAAAGATTTTCTCAATAGAACTGCTGTCTATGTCATATTTATGTAATGTTCTGCTTATTGGCAAATGTTTGTAATGTTATGACCAACATTTATGGTCAAATTTCTTCAACTTTTATTTAGGATCAAATATCAATCTTTTATCGACAACAAAACAACAACAAAAAAATTATGACATAATAACAATAATTATCGGTAATGATATGAAAACATTGTAGTATTGCCAAGTGTTATTAACAATATATCCTAATAAAGTCAAACCCCTTGGATCACAACCATTTTACACATTTTATGAAATGTCATTTGACAAATTTTTTTAACTTGATTCCACAGAGCAGTGCAGAGGAAGTGGGGCTTTCTGCTGATTGAAAAAAAAACAACCAAAAAACAAATATATTCTACTCTGATCCAGAAAATAAAACCACCACACCGCTTGACCACCTCCTGCTAAATTTAAACCAGCTATAAAAACAAGAAACAAAAAAACAACAACAGAATCACCAGCAGTGCACTGAATAAACCAAGCTTTGTATGAATGGGGGGGGAGAAAAAAAAATCAGCATGCTTAAGCTAAAATCCTTGCATGGGATTAAGCTAAACCATAGGCTTTGTAACATAATCTGTGTGAAAGTAGACAAGGAGACACATTTTAACATAAGGGATAATTGAGAGTGTTTGGAAACAACAGTCAGTCAACAAAAATGGGAAGTTGCATAAAAGGTTTACCTAATTCAAGATGTGGAAATGAGCTGACAAAAATGTAAATAAACAAACAGAAATGGAATGAACTGGAATTTTATTTCAATGATGGACCATAACGATAAATCAGATGAAAGGTCAACATATAGAAATCGCCTGCGCACTAAAACCACAGCAGCTTATCTGATGTGGACAGCAGCAGTCTGAGAAATGCAAGTATGCTTGATTTAATCTGTCTTTAAGATTACCACAAACTTCTGTACAACAAAAACCAACTTTCAAACTGCTCTCCATCAATCAATATGGCAGACTCATGACGTTTAGTAGCACTTGGACATTGACTTCATAAGGACCGACTGGAACAAAATCAACCTTTGAAAGCAATTCTTTTATATGAGGATATCTGATTTATCCAGACAGACGTTTTTGTGATCTGTGGATGGCAGATGAAAACAGCACAATAATCCACTAATCTAGGGTTTTATTCTGATGACATTAAACTATTGCTGCAAAGCTCACCCTCCGATGGAGTCTGGCAAGTACATCAGCTGGTTCTCATCCACTTTCAGTGCTGTCAGTTTCTTCAACGAGCCTGATGTAAAGTAAAAGACAAAGAGAGTAAGAGTGAATTACAGAGAGATGCTTTCCACAGCTCAGGGCAGTTATTGATTCTCACTTGCAACGGCACCACAAAGAGGAATATCCATTACAGCAGTTAATTAGATTAATTCATTCTGTCATCAATACAGGACTGTAACTAGTTTAGCAATAATCAACCCTAACGTTGCCTCGGGGATCATACAATTATATGGATCTGGTCTAAACACGTGAATTTGACTCTGGAGAGTGAAAAGAAAACACACAATTTGGATGTAGCATGAATATACTGTAGCTTGTCATTCATGTTAAACTGATTTTCTTAATTACATTTTGCATCTGTCCATGAATAAAAACAAAAACTTGACACTATCCAAGAAGGGACAAATAAAACTCAAAAGGAGCATTTTTAATTCTGTTTTTATTTAATTCATAGCCACAAATGTAGAAGAATTCCACAAGTTTATAGCTTAAAAACCAATATGTGGTATTGCATTATGGAAAGTACGCTAATCAGCAAACATTTCTTGCTGTTTTTAGCGCAAGACTATTGTACAAGATGAAGAATGAAAAGTACATTGGCAACAGATAGAAGACTACTGAGGTGTTTTATAATTAGCTGTTTCAGATGAGAAGTATATGTGTGTGTGTATTGTGGACATTACCAATGGAGCCTGGTAGCTGTGTGAGGGCATTGTTGGAGATCAGCAGGTCCTGTAGACTCTCACAGCCAGCAATCTGCTCATCTACCATCTCCAAGTTGTTCTTAGACACATCCAGGTACACCAGCTGTTTTAGCATACCCAGCATCTGGACATGCAAATGCAGACGTCACAAACACAAAAACATTTACACAATATTTTCCCTTTTATCCAATCATCCTCTCGTCTGGTAATATGCAGTGACTGTAATCAAGCAAATAACTAAATTATGCATATAGAAGATGCATATTTATAGCAATCCAGTGAAACACCACATTACATATGAAAGAAAATGGAGAGAATGGGACTGCTTTCAGTTTGTGCTTGTGTGCTAAACAGACGTTGTGTATAAAACCCCAGACTGCGATTACAGTTGATGCTGTGGAATACTTGGCAACAGAAATAAAGCTTCAATTATGACCCAGATACAAACAAGCTGGTCATTTGGATGAAAAATTAATCTCACGTAACACATTGTCATCATTGCAAATTAAGCATTTTCAAATAAACAATTACTTCACAGCAGCAGCATTATTATTCGATAATTATCTCAGTGACCTCCGAAAAAAGATTAATGCTGTTCAGTCATATGCATTCAGCTACGAAGCCTTTTGCAAACTACAGCTCCTCCCCTGCTGGTTTTCAGGAAGCGCAAAGGATAATGCAAACTGACTGCAGACAGTTTTGATGAGGATTTAAGCAGACAGGTGGAGAGAAAAATCAAAGGAAATAATCTGAAGATGATGTTTTGGGACGCAGTGACCACTGAAAGGGTGTGTGGAGAAAGAAGTGTAAATTATACCCCAGGTAAAAACGTCAGTCTGTTCCCGTCCATCCACAGCTCCTTGATTCCAGTCAGCTGCTCCAACACCTCAGGCTGCAGATATAGAGGAGGAAGGAGGTTAGGTTATAAGGATGTGCGTGCCCGCTAGATAGGGACAGGATGAAGAGCTTCACAAATGAACAAACCAAACATTAATATTTCACTGTGTCTTATTACGTCTTAATGAACCTGACTGTAAAAGCACTTTTTTCTGGAGCTGGATAGAAAACATGGTATGTGAAGAAGTGACGTCATCGTTGCAGAGGCAGTGCATCGACATACCGACTGACAGATACTCACCACTTCAGTGAACTCATTACTCCCCAGGTCCAGCCTCTCCAGCTGTGTGAGCTTCTGCATGCTTCTGTTAACACACGGGACAGAAAGAGGTGAGATACTCAAAACAAGCACTAAATTCAATCATTCAGTAAATTTACTCAAATCAGATTGCCGTCAGTCACAAATCAAACGTTTTCACAAGTGGGAAATTGGAAACCAGTGGCAAAAATTAAACTGACCCTGTTTTTGGAAAAGGATTATGAGCACTAAAGATCTAAAAAGAAGGCCAAAAAGAAAGGTTGCTTTTTTCAGTTCTTAAAATGTCAATTTTTATGATACATTTTGGAGACATTGCTTTTACTGCCTTTGCTTGTTTTACGACATAACTTCATAAATACCTTTGGAGCTAAGGCATGACAGAAATATGCTTTAATAATGGAAAATGTGACGTATGCTAGCCCTAAGCCTTGCCCTAGAATTTTCTCTCCACATTCAGGTCACTGGCTCATTCTCTGCTACACTGTAAACAAGGCGATAAAAAGGCAGGGTAATCAAATGCTTACAATCTGAATGATACGTAACTGATCACCAGTAGCAGAAACTTGGAGGTGAAATAATGTCGCAAAGGCTTGATTCATAACACCTGCTACTTGAAATTGTGCCTAAATACACAATTTTTTTTGTCTACTGCAACAGTGTCCTTGATGGAAGGACATTCCTGCAAGTTATTCATAAAAACACATTGGGTCAAGAGTTTAAACAGTGTGAGGCATTAAAATAATTGTGATACAAGAAATCCGCTTAAGGCTTATTAGATAACACAAAGCAGAGGAAAAAAATTTCATAATTGTTAGAAAATAACAAAAAAAAATTGCATGACACTATGTGGCTAATGCAAATCACTTGAGGATATACAGAACTGTACATGAAATGGGGATGTAGTACTTTTTCTTATTCAGATGCAGAGATCCCTATAGCAGTGAAAAGGGGTGTATGGGAATAGAAAGCCAACGCCTGCTAAGGCCACTGTGGAGTCTGTTTTCTTTTTAGGGGCTCCTCATAAAAAGAGAATGTAAGACATAAGGCACAAATTATAAATAAGATTTAAACCCTTTGGTGATTTTTGTATGCACTTATTGCCATAAGAAAACATTAATCATGTCGATGTACTTGAACATTAGCCAGCTTTGTCACATTCTTACCTCAAAGTTGGCAAAAGTACTAGAGACCCCCATGTGAGCTGGAGGGGTTAGAGAGAGCTGGCTGGTGTACAAAAGCCTTTCAAAGGTTGGAAAAAAAAACATGTAATAGCTTATGACCCCAAGTTGTGAGGAGCAGAACAGCTTTCTTTAGATTCTGCAGAAATATTTGCTTTATGCTTGTGCTGTCTATGAGCTGAGAAAAAAGAAGCTAGCGTTTTCCATGAAGGAGTCCTGAAAAGACTTTGCGAGTCTTTGTGCATGCACACATTTGTTTACATCTCTGAAATGCTTGTGTGTTGCTCTGGCAACCTTCCTGATCATTAGTCGTTTTCTTTGTCAGGACTCCAGCCTTTAACAGGTCTGGCCTCTGTCACATAAACACAGTGAGAAGAGAGGATCCGCTCTGAGCTCAGGCACTGTGCTGCACTATATAAACTGGCTGGCCCGTCAGTCAGCTGAAGAAAAAAAGAAAGTGAGATAACAAAAGAAACCCTGCCAGCACGAGGAAGGACAAAAAAGGCAAATAGGGAAACAAGCAGTTTTTGCTGAGAAAATGGGAAGGACATCAATAGAATGATACAGCAAGTGCTTCAAAGCAAGTGGAGCATGAGGGACTGAAAGAGAAAGTGGCTATCCCTACAATCACCTGGAGCTTTCCCAAATATTCAAGGGACATTTAGTCTCCCAGAGGCGCTGCAACCTTCTCAAATGGTGAAATAACCCTCACCACTGTCTCAGAAGAGGATTATAAAACCTGTCACAGCAAGCAGCCAACTAAAGGGGGCTCTTATGTAACACCATGGAATTTAATACTACAGAGGTGCAGGGAGTGAGTCTACGGTGAAAAGAGGGAGGATAGAGTACACAGAGGAGATGATGTAGGGGCTTTTCAAAGGAAATGGACAGTGAAGAGAGAGAAACTTTTATTATGCGATACAAGTACTGAGAGTATTGTATATTTACTAAAATATAAAGCCAAAATGACTTACTTTGGCAACATCTTTAACTGATTTTCCCTCAGTTCCAAGATCTGTAGTTTAGTCAACCTGTAAACAGGAAATGGTTTGGTCAGTATTACAATCAGTGTTCTACAACAAGACATAAAATAGAAAACTGAGAAAACTTGAGGACATTACACAGTGTAATAACACTGTGTAATGATAGACTTCCCAACAAAGACACATAATAATCATCATCTACCATTTGTGTTTTTTTTGTGTGTTTTTATTCTATCAACGATTAATAAAAAAGCATGCTCTTATATAACTTTATATGCTATCTTTAAAAAAGAAGTAAGCACTTGCAGATATGAGAGAAGCTTTTTGGCATGAAGGTCTAAGGTTCCTGATTACAATGTTAGACACAACTTGCCCTCTTACCAAACAGTGAACACATGTAAATGCACTGAAAGCACTGAAAGCATGGCTGCCACGTCTGTATCAAAACTGCGTGCAGATTTTAATCAAGTATGCATGGCTGCACATAAACCTGAACATTAGTGCTATATGCTTTTGAGGGCAAAATCTGTAATAGTTTGTGTATGTAAACATTGTCAGTAAGCCAGTGATTATAGAATATTGACATTGTTGTGGGGGAAATTTGAGTACGTTTATTTGAACAAGAATGGCAGATATACAACATGAAACCCAAGAAAAGAGATGAATAATGACAAAGAGGGTTCTGACAGGTATTAAACCATGTTCACAAAATGAAAAAGCACTCAAGAGATATGAGGGATAAGTGTTTACTGTAAAGAATGGCTGAGCTCAGTGCTGTTATGTAAAAACCACAATTTAATTATATAACAGCTGGTCTATGTTTGCTGAGACAATATTCTCAGGAAACCCACTGCTGCTTTCAGAATTAATACAGGTAAATATGACCTTTGCATTGGACAAGACAACATGTGGTCCCATGTCACAATATGTTCAATCTGCTCAATCAAGCTTTTCAAAATGCACCGTAGTCGTTCATTTAACATGATGTTTTAATGAACTGTCCTGCAGCATTAAAAAGTACAGCGGATGGAGACAGATTATGGTTGTCCACAAATTAGATAACGTTATATAAATCAAGACATGATCGATCATCAATTAATGCAGACGCATGCAGAACAAACCAACCTGCCAAAGCTGGCCGGTAAGAACTCCAGGAAGGCATCGTTCAGGTAGAGCTGCGTCAGACTCAGTAGCTGGGTGAAGCCTTCTGGGAGCCTGACGACACACACAGAAATAATGTTACTACACATGCACCTACAGACAGCCTAATAAAGTCTCTGCAGTATAACACTACTAAAAACTAGCATCTATGTGGGTGTTGTGCTTACTTTGAGATGGGATTAACACTGGCTTCCACAATAGCTAGGACTTTGCAGTTCTTAATGTTCTCTGGAAACTCCTGGATACCTGAGAAAAACCAGACAGCATGACATGAACAGTGCCTCTTTTAAAGCCAATACACACCATCAAATCAACAGCTGTGCACCGTTTCTGAGCCGTTTTATTACTGCTGACAAAAAAACAAATGACTTTTGCTGAGGCCAAAAAAGATGAAGGATAATCAAAGCCATCTTGTTCATGTTTAGCAGAGGCAGCTTTATGAACGTTAACACAGGTGGACTGTGACTTCTCTGGCTAGCCAGAAACTGAATCAAGCAGTAAGGCTCTTTGTGTGTGACCCATGTGTGCACGTTACATTAAGAGTGGCTGTGCACCTTCCCTCTCTAAACAACCACAGAGAAGAGCACTTCAGGTGACATAATAATAGAGCTTGAGAGGAAGAACAAGGAGGAAAAAAAAGAGTGAGATCAATGGGTGATAGTCTGCGATTTCTCACCCATCATTCAAAATGTGTGAACTGGTAGACAGGGGACGTGACCAAGTCTCAAGGTTTATTTCCAGCTACTTTGTTTCATGTCCACAACACTTAGCAGAGAGTGCTTTGTGAAGAAGGATAAGCTACTTTTAATGTCAACATAGCACACACACCCCTGGTTCATGAAAAAACCACCACATCTCTCAACATTTGTTTAAACTAGGCTGTCTCTGTACCCATTCATTTCTATTAGAACTATCTTTTTAACCTTTCTCTGTCTAGGAAAGAGATTTTGCTGAGGCTGCATTATATTTTTCCATCCTGCTTAAAGTTACAGAGTGATAATCAACAGTCAATTGCAGTAATCTTAAGTTACTTTTGTTTTGCTTTTTTAGCCAACAGTGCTTAGCAGTCATATAGCCAGAAATGGAAAAGTGAAATAGGTGAATCTATCTGCAGTGAAATAAAAAAAAGATGTCTAGCTCCTTCTAAGTTCTATGTTATTGTAAAAGGCTGGCATTTAACGGTTTCCAAAAAAAGCTAAATATAATTCCTAAGCAGGCTCTATATCATGTTCAGCATTGTGAATGTTCAATACAAGAGAGCCACTATCGCACTTGTGCAGATTTTCTCTCAGTGTGAATAAGAAGCAGCTCTGAGGAGCTTCACGGAGTTGTTCTGTTTTGTCCCAACTATTACACTGCACTCTGAAGATAGCGTTACATATACTGCAGGTCTGGGCATGTCCAATTCCTTTATCAATCACATCGGGGGTTTAGAGTCATGCTGTCCTCTGACGCATGATGTGGTAAATGAAACGTGCTGCAGCATTTTAGTTCAGAATGCTGTAACTATCCAAACAAGATATCAGCTATGCAGCCTTTTCCAGCAAGTACATTTTTACCTTTTCACTGACTGTCACCCATGCCAATCTGAAGATGACGAGTGCAGTTCACCATTTTAACTTCACAGGTCACTGAACCTTAGCTCATACTGTGGTCAGTTTTCAGGTTTCAGCAACATGATCTCATAACAGTGTAACATGACTGTGTTGATCCAAAGACACCTCTAACCTAGGATACCTTCCTAACAAAAAGACTTAGACATAGAGTCGAACAAAAACATGTGGTCATTTGTCTTACTGTTTTTGCTGACGTCAAGCTCCCTGAGATTGATGAGGTTTGCGATTGCTGCTGGCAACACAGTTAGGTCATTATCTGGCATGCTCAGTCGGTGGAGTAACTGGCAGTTAAACAGTTGCTATATAGGAGAGAAGAGATAAAGTCATGAGGATAAATGGCAGAAAAGGGGGAAAAAATGTCTCGGATGAAATATTTGGCTTATTTTCAAACTACGATGCAGTCTTTTCAAAGTATTTCTTTCAACATCAGAATGAAGCAACAAATGTCCACAATGGTCCTTTTCAGAAGACAAAAGCTAGATGACGCACTGTGAGCTTTAATATTTACTGACCGTATGAGTAACACCTCTGTTTTTATAAGGATTTATAAACTGTGGGTGGTGTACATACAGTAGTATTTAGCATTTGTGTGTATGAGTCTTACTTTGGGCAGCTCCTCAATCTGGTTGGCATCGAGGTAGAGTTCCTGCAGAGTCTTCTCAAAGCTAAAGATCTCCTTAGGAACAGTCTCCAGGCTGCAGTGGGAGTAGTCCAGCGATGTTACCGTCTCCTCCTCACCCCGCAAGCAGCGGCACGGCACCAGACGAACAAACAAGCTCCGCTTGGACATCCTCAGGCACTAGAAAGGGAGTTGAAGATTAGAATGAGTGGAGGATGTTACCATGGAGGATGTAACCATAGATCTAGTTCACTTTTTTAAAGCATTTTCCAAGTCCTCATCTCCCTCATACATAGCTTACATATATATTTTTATGTAAACATAATCATTCTCTAATACACATACTTCAACCTTGATATGTGAACTCTAAATATGATCCATGATTATGTAACTACTTTTTCATTTCTATGAGAACTTATATGTTTTTTCCCTACGTGTCTTGCTTTAAGGAAGTGACCACTATCAAAGATCTGCAGAATAATGACAATAATGGCATCAGCTCAGATGGAAGATATGATGGAATTTAGATTACTGTTGTCAATAAACATTGATTGATCGATTGATTGACAAAAAAAGCTACAACACAATGTGCCAAAATCACAAAAAGCCCACAATGTTTTAATGGTATTTATTAAATTCAAGATTGTCATTTAAAGAGGTTTACGGTCATTTAAGGACAGTAAGTTTGAGACAGGGTATCTATCTATCACCTCATGATCACACACAAACATAGAAAAAGGGGATCTGAGAAAAAGCCATGGCCAGTCTTTGGTTTGAGTACATCCCCTAAGGGTTTTTAAAGGGAAATGGGAATTTGAGTGACGATTTTACTCTACTGCTATATCTACTTCTATTTTTCTAGAGAATTGTATTCATACTGTTCATTCACAAGTATGTGTTTTTGGAAAAGTTTAAGAGGCTTTCTTCTGTGTTTTAACCCACACTGTTAGAACTGCTCTGCTGTTACCAAATATTTACAATGGAGGTGGATGAAATTTCACAATCATCTATAATCATAAAGGGCAAAAATTTGGAAACAAAACCCATGTTGAGAAACACTCAAATTTCCCTTAAACCTGGTATTACTGCTCAGTTGTGTCATGTTTTGGAACCTGCACTTAATGAAGTTCAGATTCTGGTTTTAAGGAACTTTTAGTATAAGATGGGCACCAAATCAAAGCTCGGCACCAACATCAGTAGCTTCAGATGAAAAGAAATAGATTCACTTCAGATTCTTCTACAGAATTCATTCTGCATCCTTCAGTGCAGCGGCAATTCTGTGGAAGGTCCTTTAAATACCACCAATGGTTGCATCATTCACTCTCAATCTTATTATTTCAGCCACAGACGTGTGCTGCTAGCATACTCAAATTAGCATATAGATTACATTTGATCAATGAAAATGAGTCATTGTTCAGTAGAAGGAGACAGACAAAGAGGAAAACAGAGAAATGTTTTCTATATTTTGTTTCATATTTAACTGAAAATAAATAATGGGAAAAACCCTTGCATAAAAAGGTAGCTTTTCTTGTTTCTGTTTCTCGAGTGAGAAAAGGCTGTTTTTCTGCTTCTGAACTTTCAAGAGGTAGGCGAAATGAGCATCTTTTCAATATCATGGGTATTCTCTATCCTCTTTTGGGATCAAGATGAACATGAATATGCAAAAAAGTAGGTCATGAATCAGTCATCATTTTGGAAGCACTTGCTCTTGACTAGTTTCATCCAAAAACTCTCAACTGTAAAATGAGGAGGTATAAAATCCTGAAAATCTTTTCAGCCTTCGGTCTGGTTAAGAGGGGCTTAAAGACAAAGAATGGGGAGTTGTAAACAGTCCTTTAACTTTCTACAGCAATATATATTTATTCTTATAACATCAGTTTCAGGCCAACTCACATAGTTTATTATCAAATACAGTATGTACTAGGGAATGTGTTCTGGACAACAGGGGCTTTGTTCTTTGAAGCATGTAGAGAATGTGACTTTTCCACACACCCCCATCTTAATCTGTGAGCTACTGCAGTACATAATCTCTGAGTCCTTCACTCATTGTGTATCCTCGCTATCTGACAGTGCTGTAAAATTGTGATGGCCTTGACCTACCCTAGCAGTGCAGACCAAGAATGGGTGTGAATGAATGTTTGTGTTACAGCTTAGCTCAAAGTATGCCAGTCATTCTTTTCTGTAAGTTAAGTCATTTGGTTACCAACTTTTTTTGCATTTTCGTGGCTGCAAAGATGTTTTATATAGACAGTGCAACCTACATGCAAATATTTTAGAAACCACTGAAAACATGGTCCCAAAGCATGTGATTGAATTAGTCACAATACTAATAAAAATGATAAAAGTCGGCATCCTGAAGGAACTTCCTAAGTCATTCCTAAGTAGACTTGAGGGAGGGCTGGCTCAATCAGCACCCACTCTATTCCAAACCTATATAAAAAAATGGGTCTAGCTATGCTCACACCCACACTCACATGAGGTATGCACAACCAAGAGGCTGTCAGCCTCCCACACACCCTTTGCTACAGCAGCAGGCAACTCATGTATAAATACTCTTGAGTAATATGGTCTATCACCAGAGGGGATGACAGAGGGCTTGGCTCCATTCAGCCCTAATAACAAGCACTGAGTGTATGGATGACGCATGTTGTGCAGAATGGGAGGAGAGGGAGGCCTGGGACAAGAGAGGATAGTGATATGAGGGTTAACAGAGGGACGGGTAGACATAGTTTATTTTGAGGTATGCAAGAAAGGGCAACCATGAAATAAGAGGAGATAGGACTGTCATGAGAAAAGTATGGTGAGACATAGAGTATACATGTTCTGACAGATTAACAGGAAAGCTTTAAATGCAAGTTGAGGGTGAAGTCTTGGTAAGGTGAATAAGTTCATATGGAGCTTTTGATTGAAATATTAAAACTGTAAAATGTCAAGCACACAATCCAAATTGTAGGAGCTCCAATGTTTTGATGGAGGGTTACAGCATACCATTACATATGAAGTTTGTAATGTAACATGTTTTTCAATAAAATATATCATTTACTATCATCATAAACCATTTTTAATTGTAATATTGGCATGCAAACCTTTGGAAAAGCATCTAATGCCGCATTTCACCTATGTGGTACCGGCTCAACCTTTTTGCATTTCCATTATGAAAAAGGACCTGGAATCTGGTACCCGGTACAAGTTTTTTGGTATCACCTCTACCGAGGTTCCAAGCGATACTAAAACGTGACGTGTAAACATGGCAGACCACTGACTGGTCAGACAGTTGTCTCTCTGCCCCCCCATTTTACAAAAAACAGATGCAGAAGTTGACAGAAAATATATCGGTAGGTTGATCCACATGATGACAGCCCAAAAAATTACACCACGGTTGGTCGAGGAGATTCAGTCTTTGGTGGCCGACGTAAAAATTCAGCATGAGCTTGACAGGACAACACACAATGAGCAAGTTTATCAGCAACTTTCTGAGCAGACAACACGGAAGTAACATACCACATTGCTATGATGACCAGGTACGCTAAAGTCAGTAGTGTCTGGTAATGGAAACGGTCTCGAGGAATAGTACCTGGTACCTGGTCGAGTGAAGCCGGTTCCACGTAGCATTAAACATACAAAAGCCTTGTTGAAGAAGTAAGCTACTCGGGAGACCAACTACAATCATTAGATCTGAAAAAAACATCATTTAATTAGTTGATGCTCTCTACACAGACTTTGGTGATCCCCAAAATGACTTGTGCACTACACCCATGCCTCATAATGGGAGGGAAAATTCTGAAATCATATTCTCCAGACACAAAGGAGTAAAATCAAGAGTTATAACAATGATTTTTTTGTCCTTTTCATTCCTAGTTTATAATAGCTTTCCACCATGAGGACTGCTAAGTCCAGTTTATCCACTGATGGTAAATTGTTGCAAAATTAGCAATAAAAATCTAAACATTTACAATTAATAACATTTCATTTCTTTACAATGAACAAAACTACTTTGGCAGCAACTGGCCAGGTGTGAGAAGGTGATAAACTGTTTTTCTCTAAACAGCTATTTTACTGAAAAACTGTATAAATGTGCACTGTTAAACCCATTACACTTTTGTTATGATGGCCTGCTTTTGAAAGTCCAGTGCAGTATGCAGTATCTCTCCAACATATGGATGATGTACACCTCACTACTGCGATACCTTTACCCTATGACACAGATCTTCTCATTGTGCTGCTGAGGGGTGCATACATTTCCTGCCTTTTTTCTGTGACAATGCATCTATGGCTCATCTCATTATTTTTCTCTGTGACATTAACTATTTTCACATCCTCCTATTTCTCCCCAGGAAAAAAAAGTCAAGTGAAAGTAAACTGGACTATAATGACTCTGGCAATGCTAGTCTGCTTGTCTGTCTGGCAGAGTGTAATCTGGAAGGCACCACACTAATGAGAACTGCACTGGCTACAACATAGATAGATAGGCTTATCCACTGACCTACATGTTACTGGAATGATGACTGACTACACTTACCCAGCTTTAGTCCATCAAGGGCTTTTGACTTTTGAGCCAAGAAATTTGAAGACATGCAGTGGAGATTTCCAGACATGGTAAGCTCTTGTCTGAGATTTTCTTTCTTAGTCTACTTATTTAGCACATTTCTTTAGATCAGAGTGTTAGGAAGAGCTTTGCCTCAGATCGCTGAACACAGTTTAACCTAAAAACACACACACAAGGAGTGAAACAAACGCTATCTGTATTTCTGCAGAAATTTCAACATGTGTGGGCATGTGTGAATGGTGGACATGTGACTCAAGGCTGGCAGTGATCCTTGTGGCTTCCTCTGAGCAGCAATGAATGAAATAGTCCAGAGGGCAGGCCAGTCAGATTCCTACTTTATTCTCCCAGTCAGAGCCAGGAAACCACTTCCCTGTCACAACCCCTCTCCCTGTAACTTAAGTGCCTCCTGGGTCGATCCTGTTGCTATAGAGACTGCGGTCAAGGGTAGAGACGGCTTTCCGACCCCCAAGTCACACACAGAACACCAGCTAAGCTCACTGAACAGCTCATACTGAAAGGTTACGACGGATAGTGATAGGTGGCCAGACTAAGAGACTTGCTAATAAAAGTAAAGCCTGACTGGGCAGAAGGAGATAATTAGGGTGTATTTCATGCTTTAGACTTCTCTGTGTTCCCTTAAGGTCAGAGTCTTTCCACTGCAGCAGACTAGGACTCCCTGCCCTAATTCTGGTTTATCCGCTAGAATATGTTGGGAACCAATTAGCAGTTTCTAATGTGCGTCTCTGCTTTAGCTCCTAATGCACAATTACCTCACTGAGCTGCTCAAAACCCACAAACAGTGCAAGCAAAGTTTTCATCATTAGCGTACGAACTTTGAAAATACTGCAGGGCCAGTAGGTATTGTCGGTGTTTTGTCTGCGTCGGAGTTGCGGGTGTGTATGTGTGTTTGTGTGCTATGGGTTAAGCGGAAACACAAGTGCAGCCTTTGACAGTAGCGAGCAGCTTGTGTTATTTATAGCAAATAGAACACGTCTGGTTGATATGGCAGAATGTGATTAGTACGAGCTAGCCCTCGCCTTATGAAAGAAGCTTTTGATCCAGATTGCAGTGGACCGTTACAGGATTGCTAGGCCAGAGCTAAAATTTTATGTTAGAGATTACAAAACGCAAAGCAAAACCATCCTGCGGGACACACTCGAATTGCCTCCGTCTGTGAAGGAAGAGGAAAGAAAAAAGTCACTTCCTTAATGCAGAGTTGTAGAGCCACTGGGCTACGGGCTTGTTCTCTTACCCTCCTGATAACAATGCTTTAATGCTTTCAAACTAGTAGATGTGGTACATTACCATCCCTTTTATCGTTTCCAATTCAAAGCAGCAAAGGAAATACGGGGGCCTCTGCACATTCAAAATGAATGGAAACGGCCTTAAATATTCTACTGTAATCAAACTATATTTCAACATGGGTGCACACCAGAGTCCGATACCACACTGCTGTGGTATGCAGCATCAGGTTCACAAACAAAACAGTGTATTAGTTTCCATTGATACTAATCTGGTACTGCTGAGATTTGTTGAAATCCCATATGTACACTTGTTTGCCAACATAGAACTGCACAAAATAAGCACAGGTGTGATTTCACACAGGACATTGTTGCCAACTCCATTCCGGAAGAGACTGCCTTTCCTTATCTTACAAGTTATGTAACACACAGACGAAGAATATTCCAGCTTAAAAAAAAAATTGGAACTTTGCAGTTTTATGCTAAAATAAAGCATTAGAAATATAAATATTCCATATAT
>JAPTYQ010000005.1:31014939-31046275 GCA_029814465.1 Ostorhinchus cyanosoma | reverse complement strand
ATATATATTATACACACACAAAACAACATTTTTTTGTGGTGCAGTCATATGAAAGGTTGCATACATTGTGAGACAATGTAAAATACAACACATTCCCTCATCTCTCCTCTGGTCATTTCATTAACAGCACTGCGTTTAACTCTAGCCGGCACAAGAGGAGACCTGCTGCTCCTCAATAATGCAGTGCGATATTGAGTTAAGGGACAACAGCTCAGCTACTGACTAACACACACACAGAGCCTGTCTCTATACACCATACTCACAAAACAACCTTTCCCAGACACAGTTACTTAAATGCATTTTCATGCTGATATTCTTATTTTAGCACTGCTGAAAGCCAGTATGTTGGCTTTTCCCTCAACTCAGTAAGGCAAAACGTAGGAAGCAATCCATAATTAGACAAACTAAGGAACAGGAACTCATGTCTGGAATTACAGCTGAAATAAGTAGAAAGACAACCCAGTCAGTATCTGTAGCGGGGGTATGCAGCTTAGTGGAACCTGAAGTTCCAGTTTCACTCTGGTTTTGGTTCTCACCAGCGTTCTTGGGTCTCAGTGGTCTTGCGTGACTGTAGAAAACAAAACAATGATTGTTTTCTTTGAATTCATGGTGAAATGAGGGTGAGTAATCCGATCTGTGACAAAGACAAAGTGCCTTTTACAGCATCTTCCCAACTTTTAGCCATAAGCACACTACAACAGACTAGACTGAGCTGAAAATGACAACAAAAAGATCCATATATTTGCACTTTAACATGTAATCTATGCACATTCCTCTACATTCTAATAGGTTATATGCAGAATCTGCAATTCATCCCCTCATCATGTTTAAGAAGTGCATGTCCTCAACAGCTAAAGCTTTTAAAAGGATTCAGTACACATCTTTTTGACAATGCCTTTTTCATGAACACAATACCGCTTACTCAATACCATGAATGTTATCTGCATTTATAAAAACACAACAACATTCTATTCCAGTATAAATCTGTTTACAGTCAAGTCACCATCTGTATTAACCGCTGTTACAATACCCGCTACTAACCATTGAGGATGTGACGCGATCAAGATGCAGTCTTCAACATACCATGACGCACAACTACACACCCACACTGCAGCCAGGCCTGCTAAGCCAATAGTTTGGAATGCTAATGTGCGCTGGAGAAAGTGTGGCTTTGTGTTTGTCCACTAAATATGAAAACAGTATTGTGCACACTTAGCCTTTTAAGCAAAAACATATTCCCATGGAAATATTAACATTATATGGTACATACGCAAAATAGTTTTGTTTGGATTTTGAGTTTTCTTTTGTATTTTACACTGATTGTGAAAAATAAATGCTTTAAAACTAAACCAGAATGCAGTTTTGTTTGACAATGTATTATCAATGTATAACAGCATGCTCAAAGTAACATGTATGTAAAGCAAGTCTTGTTGGATACTTTATAAAAAGGTGGCTATTATACTATATAAAACACTTCTTGATAAGTCGACTGGCATGAGCATTTTAACACCATTCTAATATTCTTATCAGTTCACAGTGAAGAGGGTTTCAAATAAGAATCCACAGAGTCTTCATTTCAATTCCCTTTGAGATGACTATCATAATTACTCTAATGAATAATTCCCATGTTATTTCTTTAGACACGGATAGGCCTGAAGCAAATGAATGCTGGCTTATTTTCACTTCATTTATTCAGGGACCAGCAACTCAGGTTATGGAGATGTCATGGATCCCCAAGAGGATGACAAATACCAGGAACAAGGAAGTCCACTCCAAAAGGTTACGTCCTCTCTAACATGCAGTGAGCAGATACGTTTATCTTTTGACATTTAACATAAGCTAGCAACAGTCTGTACTGAAATGAACTTTGTATGGAAATGTCTATTGGAGGAAAGTATACAGAACACACTTTGCATTTTGTTTTGTTTTTTACAGCACTTATGTAATAAAAATAAACAGAGTATGGCACTGGCATTTACCACTATTGTAAAACAAGTTAAATAGTTTTCAAGTTATAAATCCTGACTTAAGTATTAATAACTCAGTTTGGAATTTTGCATTTGTTATCAACAAATCATTATTTCTTAAACCACAAAAAAATATTGGTTTAGGCTACTCCCATGTCTGTCAGATTAGAGACTAGGACAAATACATATGATATTAAAATAAAATAAGTCATTCTGCATGGTTTCTTCAATCAACATTGTTCTCTGGATCTATGCATGTGATAAGGAGGACATACCTCTAAAATGTGAAATTGTTCCATAATTACTTTACATTGGTCATGCAGTGGATGATTTAGTGAGAAACAAAGACTTCCTTGTCGAAGAACAACTGCAACACTACACCACCACAGGAAATGTCATTGTGGTTGAACAACAAATGTTTTCCTACTCTTCTTGCTATTAAAAATCTGACACCAAGCCATTTGCAGGTTAAATTATGTATAAATGTCGTTTTATCATACGAATTACAACCACAGTAAGTACCTCCTTGTGTCTCTGAAAGCCACTTCCTGGCTGCATGAAAACTGACAACAGATCTGGTGAGGCTGGCGAGAGCGGAGCACCTTCTGAAATGAGTTCACTGTAGTTGTAATTGAAGGTGACTTTCTATCTTAGTAATGTTGCAAAGAATGTGAAAAAAAGATGCCAACTTTAGGTCTTAAGTTATGGACTTAGTTAAGCAAGTAAACAGCAAGGTTTGTTTTACAATTTTTATAGCAGTCCATTCCACTCTTAGGCTACAGGAAAACCCACTACTACACAGCATGTCACCTTGGTAGACTTTCATGTGATACCAAGTAAACACATGAAGTCAGAAGGTATTAGACTTCTGTGCTTCAAAGTGCAGACCTGCCTTACTGAATAAACCAACTGTTTAATCAACTCTGAATTAGTCACCTCAATTGCAGAACACTCACAAATCATTCTGCCTCTGTTCCTACTAATAACCGCTTTGCTCCTCACTTCATTTCCCATTTCTTTTGTTACGAGACGAAACTAAACTTGACCTGTGTCACCTTTGAGTCTGTAAATGTTGTTCCACAATAGTCCCAGTGGTTAGGACACAGCAGTAGTATTATGGGTCCATTAGCCTTTAAAACCCCCAAAGCATGACCACATGTTTTGGAAACAAACCATGAGGGAAAAGAGCTCCAACAAGTTGAACTGGTCTATGGATGACCTACTGAGGAATGGTTTTGAGCAGCTGTTTGCATAGAGGTTAAAGTTGTAAATCATTTTGCTTGCAACTGCTTATCTTCCTTTTTTTGTCCCTTTACCATGAACGTATTGAAAATGGGACAAAAACCCTACATATGACTTAATCATCCAGAGATCTACAGCCTCTTTAGATGGTGAGCATTTTTCTTGACCACATTCTCACATGGTACATTCAACAGATTTGGGTCTAATGCAGTAAAAAATCTGGGAATTTGGAGAGCAGATTCTTTTTAAGAACCTAACCAGGGCAAAAAAGGAGCGAGGCCTGCTGGTTATAAATAGTATTCTGCCAGTGAGTTATTAATTAAATATGAGATCTACTTAAATATGAGCCCTTGGGATTAGTTCATCTCTACAGAGAGGAACCCCATACAATGAAATAAATCCTACTTAACAATGTCACAGTAACTATAGGGACAACCGAGTAGTATCCATTTCACAATATTCATGTTTCTAAAATGAAGGACATTGGTCCAGCAGGTTTCAACATACAACTTTCTTTAAAAGACAGAAAGTGCACTGGCAGGATGGCTTTTCCTCAAAAAGCTGCATGATGCTAGGTGAGCAATGACACCCAAGAAATTTCTAATATACAATTAAGAGATTATTTCTAAAAAATCATTTATTCATGCAAGTACAGCTGAGCACTTCAAATACAATTTCTATCTGGGATATTTTCTTTTCATGTCAATGAAAAATGATACTGTCCAAGCCTCTGAAATGCTGCTGCTGCTGCTGGTTAGAAAGTTGCCCTCTGCACTTGTTTCATTTGTACTCAAAATGGAGATGTGCTGTCCAGGTAAAAAATAGAGTGTTCCGCTAAAACAGTAAAAAAACTAACACTCCTGTATGTGTAACATGCAAATGATTCCAAGAAATGAATAAAACAAAGCTAAACAGAATTTCCAAACACAGATGGTCCTTGACAATTTTATGTGTACTACAGTTAAACACCATAACAAATACACATCAGTGCTGAGCCTTATCTACTAGAATTTAAAATCACTTCCACGTGACAGGTTGACTTCATACGTATTTGCTGTGATACTTTATTTTCAACCATGAAGCATGACACAGGACTAATGTTTACAGTCTATAATATATGTTGATATGAATACACAGTGACTCAAATGCTTAAGACTAATTCTGCTTGTCTTGTTTGCAGCTCAGATCTCAAGAGGGCCCGCAGGGCTATCTGCCTGTGAACTAGGCTACTACCCACAGATGGCCTAGGATAGAAAAGCAATGAAGTAGATAGTGTAGATAAAAAAAAAAAACACACAACAAATGAACCATATAAAATCTGCATAACACGCACTAAATCTCTTATTAAGCTATATGGCCCAACTGCAATGCATTTACTCACATGAGTGTGGTAGATGACATGTACACCTATATATATGTATATCAGACATAGCTGCTTGCATGTCTGTCTATTTGTCCATGTGAGACACAGTTTGCTAAGTTTCAATAACCAGGTCGGACACATTCAGGTCATTGCCATGTATCTGTGAAGACAGATTCCACGTTTTAGTGTTTGCTTGTACTGTAGAACATTGAAATGGATGATATATCTGTAATGCCTTGTTACAGTCATACAGTCTCATCAAATGTTTCAACGCTCCATTCAGTGGAGAAAATGTGCTGCAATTTCTACCTGCATTAGATACATGTGGGAGAAAACGCAAGCACACAAGGGTGACGAATCATAAAGCAGAGAAACCGTCGACTCCACCTGTGTTCTTATCACACCCTGAAGCAGAAGTCTGGCATTCCTTTAAAGCTGACGAATAATAGTCAGTACAGTGCAGACAATTAAAGCCTTGCAAAGACAGACAAGGGAAAGTGCTTGATTACCTAGAAAAAAAAGTCTAATCAAGGTAAAATTGTCTCTGAGCCAAAAACACTGTCAGCTGAAACTGTGTGCCTAGAATAATCAATTAGATGTTCTGGTAAGATATTACATCACATGGGCAAGGCCAGTAAATTCAATCTGTAGATGTTGTCTATCACTAGATAATGTAGTTATACCGATTAATTCTCATTGAGAATAACTTGTTCGATGTAGATAACCTGAGCAACAAAACCACTCTAACAGACACACTCAAACAGCCAAGTTTGATGCAAGGTTCACAAAACTATATCCCTGCACTGGGAAAACATTTCACTGTCTGGTGTATTTCAAATTGAATTTTTTTTCTGCAAATGAAAAGATAAATGGAAAAAAAGGACTTGGATGGAACTCAACTTAAAAAGAGAAATACAACAACAGAACTGGAGTTTTTTCCCCAAACAGTACCACTTACAGCAGTCAATGCAATTGATAAAGCTGTACCTCCTTGGAAGAAGTTTCAACAAAAATATAAAGAAAACGCTAATTTTCATCCATACGAATAATTCATGCATAATTAACTACTCATAAGAATCTAACCTATTGTAAGTACAAAAGAGGAGCCTTTGTAATAAACCATTGTAGATATGCCTTCCTTAAATACAAAGATCAGAAGCCTAACAACAATAAAAACTTTTATTCTTGTATAGGGCTTGGCTGAGCAAGTATCCAAAAATCACCACAAATACACAGACAGCACAGTCTGTAGGAGTCCTCAAATTGGCAAACAGAGATCACAGTGCAAATGGTCATATAGTACTACACGAGTGGTATTCACCATATGTAATTTGATGTGGTTTTAAAAATAGGAAATTCCTATTATGCACAAAATTCCTGCTGAAATAGAAACCACAATTTAGATTCAGGTTTTAAATATGACATCGCCTGCAGCACTGTGAAACTTACGCAAACAGTGAGTGACTACGAGTTGCATGGAACAGTCAAGTAGTCAAACAAGTAAATGTGGAAATCTGGTACTTGAGACAAACGGAAATCCTTCTTCTTTATAAAGCAAACATATCCCTTCCAGTACAGGTAAGTAACAAAGCTGTCTGAAGGACAGAGTTGACAAACCATGCCTCCTGTCATCCAGTCCTGTTGTTCTTCTTACTATTTGCGTCACAAGACACAAACATCTATAGTGTCATTGAGACAAATGGACTTAAGGCCTCATGGGAACAGTCTAGACGTCTATAAATGTGTTATCTCTTCTGCGTTAACATGGACACTAAATTGTAAGGGATGGTCAATTTATCCAAGCACAATGAATGTCACATGCATCAAAGAAAGCATGGATCTTAGACCCAGTCACCTGTGGATGATTTTGAGCAGTGAAACGGTGGATCTGCTCCTACTACCAGCCACAGCGGCAGGTAGATAAATATATCACATAGAAGCAAGTAATGCAGAGTAACAGTTTGATTTATAACATTCTATAATTCAGACTGAAACATGAATTAGTCAATAATGAAGAGACTTGAGCTATGAATGACCCTCCCCTCCAAGGTCAAAGCAAGTGTAGGGTTCGGTACAACTCTGACAACATGAAGTCATATTACTTTGGGCCCTGTTCAAAACTTGAGTTAACATACGTTTTTGGCACCCAATCATAAACGGACAGTTCTAAGGATGCCCGCTCACACCTGATTTTAAAATGAGAGTTCAGGGATCGCTTAGGACTGGATCTACATTTCCAGCTCTATATATCCAAATAAATTAACTCATCTATACCCTAAACATAGCCCAAGCTTTCATCTGAGGTTTAAGAGGCTTTCACAATGTTTCTTTGCTTATTCATTTCACTGTGCAGCTCAAAGACAACAGGCAGCTTTTGAAGGTGGAATGTTTTCTTGCTCATTACTCACTGGAATGGGTTTACACTGTGAACCAATCACTTTTGCCTTGACTGTTAAAATGACAACTGTTTCAGTGGCTCTTTTGCATGATGGACGTTATAGCAAGGAGTGAATCTTCCAACAGTTAAAACATGTATATGCATTTCTACCAGACTGTGCAAACTGCTGATGTTCTATATCCTTTGGGAGAAAAAAGTGATGAGGGATTGTTCCAGTGCACTCAGACAGAACTACGCATATGAAGCAGCCACTGTACATGTGGGCTTGTCCAGGGTGATTCTTGAAAACATTTTTATACGATTGTATTTGCGTACCGATATCAACTTCCGCAGGGCGTATCAGCTGAGTAGGCAGTATTTCAATCTGTCCCAGGACACTTTTGTGTTAAGACTGATAAAAGAATGTGCACACATGCATCCTTAACCTCTTCTGGATCTCTATGCCTCTTCAATGCTGCATGATTGTGCTGACACCTTGCATTAGAGCAGTCCACATGTGTACGGAGCAGGCAAGGCGTATGTAAATGTTGGCTTTCAAAGGGCCATTGTGTTCACAACATAAGCGGGGAAATCATTTGACAAAAATGCACCCTGGTAAATTGTGTTTTCTCCATGTTTGATTTTGCCAAATACATGAAACTGATGTGCTGCTGGTAGTGATTGACTGTGTTGTGCTTCTTGTTCAACTACTTCCAAGACTGTTTTCTATCGCACTGTCTAACTAAAGTGAGCATGAAACACAACATTATGTTTGCTTAATACCAATGGGCTGCAGTGTTTATGAAGTGTAGATTGAAACAAACACAGTATTATGTTTGTGTGTTCATTAAAGAAACTCGTGCACCAAGATATATTTGGTCTGTGTGTCGAGGAATAGTTACAACTCTTGAGTAGTACAACAAGAAAAAGAGTGGACTCCCACTGGCTATTGATTTAAATATTGGATTTAAAATATGGATTAACGTGGAATAATTGTCCATTTGAACATCTCTCTTTATTGCCATTGTTTAAGCAGTATTCCATATTTGAAAATCTATCAAAGGATTTGGGGTAGTCAGTTTCACAGTTTTTTTTTTATCTTCTGGACAAAATTAGTAAAAAAAATTAACGCGTCTATTAAATACAGGTCCTACATGAACAGATCCTGGATCTGTTTAAGCACAGACACATATATATATCTGGCACCATGACAAATGGCTCACATTGCTCCTCAGAGATCATAATGTCAGCATTTTTCTAAAGAGTATACTGTTTACTTTAAATGAAATGGCCTATTTACATAAATAATCAGGCATGGGTATTTCAGGGAGCTATTTTTCACATGACGCAAGATTTGGGACAAAAAAAGTTCATTTCCAACCCTAAAGCATAGATTCATTTTAATCAATGCAGCTTAAAGTGGTCATGAATATGTATAACGAAGTGTCACCTTCAAAGTGAAAATACTGTTTTGCTCGAGATATGTGAACCTTTAACATAACAATATAATTTTATATTCAGTTTTAAAGGAGTTTCCTCACCTGAGGGGTTAAAAACTAAGCTTCAACAGAACAATTAGCACCTGGAGGGGCTCTCAGGCAAGCCTGTCCTTTTCATCCAGTTGCTTCAAGCAGCTTATGAACAAAGTGTGTTAGGAAGCAGCCATGTCTGTAAACGCATGTTCTACATAATCACAGTCAACAACCTCACAGGTCCTGACAGACACTAACTACATACTGTGTCTTGAGTATTATGACAGCAACAGTCACAACTGATTCCCTTTGCGATAAGGTTTTAAGAGTGAGGCTGCTGCAGGATTTCATTTTGGAATAACTGTATTGACTAGAGCTCATTTGTATCCATGAAAAACATTTCTGTAATCAATCAAATTATAGTCATAACTGCCATGCTGGCAAATTAACAAGACAATGGGTAAATACAGCGTGTTCATCTCTGCTTTAATAATGCAGCTGTCTCACTGATTATGAAAGTTACATAACACACACTGATTAAGACACTGGTGAGCTTTGATAAACAACATGCTGGTTGTTATGCATTTTTTTAGCCAAACTGTATCTAGGGGACAACTGCTTTGTGGCCTTTTAAATGAATTGAGATACAGATTGCACACAGAGCTTGTCTGGCAGGTGTATCATGTCACCTGCCCCCCAGGAGAAAGGTGGGGCACTCCTGTTGTTTCTTGTTAGACTTGGACTGTTTGGCCTGAACACTTCACATCCATGTTAACAGATCTGTTCATAGAGATATAGAAGATAAAGCTTCAAGAGGATGAAATTTATATCTCAATCCAAAAAAGGTCCATCTATGGTGGATAATGTTTAATCCTGGGAAAAACAAATGTAGTCATGCCTTACATACCTTGTCATTTAGGACTCAAGCGCCTGGATCCCAGTGGATGGTAGATGGTAAATCCAACAGCAACAATTTGCTTATCTATTGAAATAGAACAAAGATAGTAACAGTTAGCATTCAAGTGTAAAGTTAACAGTTAAAATACAAAGCCTTGATTCAGGGCTGTTTAACACTGCGTACTTGAGTCTGTATTCGAGAACCATACCAGAGTACAGCTGAGAATGTAGTCCTAGGTACGGATCGCAAGGACTCCAGTACAGTACTTTGCAGTGTGAAAGTGATCCGTGCCCGAGAACGGACGTGACCTAGTCACCACTCCAACAACGGAAGTGGGTTAATCATCACAAGCCCATAGACGGCGCTCCTGTTGTCTCCTGAAAAAGCCTTGGATCTGCGCAACACAGGCTCGATTTATCGATCGAACCATTTGGTGATATATCAGGGACAATGAAGGTCGCTATCGTCACTTTGCCCCAAACAGGCTAACAGATATAAAAGTATTGCCTGTTTTGCCGCCATTGTAGACAAATGAACAGAACAGTCGCTCAGTTGATGACGTAAGGGTTTGTCTTCTTCTGACTTCTGTGTTTGTTGGATAGCAACAGAGTTCCTTCCACACTGCCACCTATTGTTTCAGCCCTTAACACCCATTTGAACTTGGGCGCGGGCCATGGTACGTGCTTGTGAATACAACTGCAGGAAAGGTGTGAGCATATCCAGGTACGGCATGGATCCGAATACCCAGTGTGAAAACACCCTAAAACAGTGCTGCAGACTAACTTTCTACATTGGTTGCAATGGCATGTCAAACTTTCATATTTACAAGCACCAGTAAATCCTTTGATGCACCTAAAAAAACAGCAAGTTGATGTAATGTAAGACATACACCAACTGTGACAGTTCCATGAAATTAATTGGTTGCTGTCCTTTGAAACTCCTTTCAGAATTATCATTTAGTCAACAGAAAACACTACATGTGCACTGTACCATTTGGTATGTCTAGATTAATGTCAGTACAAACACATAACAGTGCTGTACAGTCCCTGGAATGCTGCAGGAATGGGGGCTGCTCTGCTGGCCACGTAGATGTCATGGCTCAGAACACTGTACGCATTTAACATCTCAATATTGAACATCGCAGTCACTGTCCCCTGCCATGCTTTGGCCAAACTCTTAACACATAAAAGCACTGCAAAATGTTGGCTGTTTATCATATATGATGCACAGATTCTGGATGAAGTACATTCTTCGTGAAAGGCAGATATTTTGGCTTTTGGATCCAAAAGTCTCTGACAACGGCTTAGAGTCTGATGAGACCATGGATACCAAAGATATTTGTTCAGGATTAGACTTCTTACTTGGGAAGTGGTGGAGCAGTTAACGCCACGAGAGATAAAAGATCAGACACGGGCCTTTCAGAAACAGGTCTAATGGTCACCCAATGGCCCTGACAAAAAATAGTGGTAGACATCCTTTCAGGTTAAGATGTCCCTAAATACTGGGTGTATATGACAGATTTTTCAGCCTTGAAACACATAAATTTTTTCTAACACATTGATAATTACAATGACTGTGAAATAATCTCTGTAAGAAAAAGGTTTAATAAGAAAGTTACTAGCTATGATAATCCTTCCAACCATTTGCGATGCTTTACATCCCTTTCCCATCCCCCACCGCACATCCTCCATGGGAAACAGAGCTGGGAATGACACAGCAACCCATAATACAATAGTTCCATGATACATTGCCCTTGTTGCAATGTCAAAAGGTGTCATTTCACTGAAAGTTTCAGATGGGAGAGGTTAAAAAGGCAGGGAAACTTCAAGCAGAAAATTGCAAAAAAAAAAAAAAAAAGATCCAGCTTAATGGTTCCAATTTTATAAATGTTTCAAGATAATATCGCTTTAACTACCATGTGATTACAGACCTCATCCCTCGTGAGGAATATAACGTAAATGTAACAAAGAGCTGCCCAAAGGCAACCCAACACAGAGCCTGTATGAATCATGCCAAACATTTTTTATGTGGTACATGGTAGAAATTCATTAGCAGCCAAATTGAGGTCTGATATATTTCACACTCTCATTTCATGCTAACTTATGGTTGGTAGGGCTTGGCTTTGAAATAGTGGTGGCTAATATTTAGCATGTCTGAAAAAAAAAAACGATGCTTTGTCAGCTAATATTTCAATAAGCATATACAGAGGAGTAGGGGTGTAACAGTACAGAAAAACTTCTGCTCAGTACATTTTCGGTACAGTGGTCTTCAGTTTGACACATTTTTGGTACAGTGAAGGAGACCAATTTCTTAAAAAAAAAAACTTCATTGCCACTACCACTTGTTATGTTATCATCTCGATCAGAATGGTTGGCTAAAGGCCATTTAAATGCTGCAGGTATCTGTCGTTGGGTTACATTTTTTTCTCTTGGTAGCGATAGTATTAATGGTTGGGTGGTGTCATTTTAAACGCATTATGAAATCTGACCAGAAATATAACCCGAATTCACAAAACAATGCACCAGTCTTGTTTTGTTGACTTGTCTCTCTCCATTGACATAACTGACATAACTCCAAAATGCACCCAAATCGGAGACCTTAGAGAAGACGGGGGGTCTTCCAACTCCGGCTTTGTACCTGTGACGCTGCGGAGCTGCCATGCAGGTTCACGTTCAGCATGTGTATGGAGTGCGTACCGCTTAGACGTCCGTCTAGGATATCAAATATCGCACATGGGTTCCGCTTGTGGCCATCCTGCTCATACTGTGTGCATTCCGCTTCAAGGTTCGTGTGGAAACTTAAGGCGAGTGTTTGCATTCTTCACATAAGCTAGTAGATGTATTTGTTCAGTACACCTCTATATTGGATTAAAGGCCCCTAACCGAAATAGTTTGGTACAAATGAGTGTACCGATACATCCCTTGAAACAAGGTATTTTATTGATAATTTACTGAGTTTCAGATATGCTGAAAATGGGAGCTCTGTCCTTTCTACCAAGTTTAATCCTGCTCAAGGACACAGAGGAAACCTAACAAAGCATTGTCACCTCAACTGATAAAATGAGTACAAAATACAGTGTGATCTGCATATACAATATTCCTATCTTCTTCAATATGTCTATTTAAATAAGGTGATCCAGCAGGTCTGAAAAACAAGCACCTACAGAGACTCTGCCTTGATATGCAACGTATCGTCTTGCTTCATGGGAACAACACAACAGCATTGTCTGTGCATGTCTGGAAAAGCATTAGTCTTGCCGGCTGATTTGAGACTAACCTAGGCAGCTAAAAGATAGGATCACTACCTTCACTATCCTCTTTGAGCACAAAGAAGCCATAGAGCAGGGCAGAGAGAGAGAGCAAGAATAGAGGGGAGGAGAGAAAAAAGAAAATTTGACTTATTCATAGGGGCTCCCAATCAACTGGAAACACAGTGGCCTGCACTGACACTCATTAGTTTCTGCCCCACTTCCTCTTGGGTGCCTTTATCCTCATCTCATCAATTTGTGATACTGAATCTTACCATACAAAAGTCCCCTCAGTCCCACACTGCAATCACACAAGAAAAGAGTCAATTTTCAAATGTGGGGTGTTGGCAGCGGGGGAAGGAGGGTGTTACAACTACATCAACAGTAATCCTATGAAAACAATCACCTGCTCCTTATTTAGATTATCTCTATCCATGAGGACGCACTCGTTCCTGTAATTAATAAGACTGTATCTATGTCTGTACCAAGAAATATGTACCAACAAATCAATTCATATAAGAGAAATCTGGAAAGTTATACATTCAAAATGAAAATGACTTATTTTCACAAGTCATATTTTCATAATATATCAAAAATGCATTCTTGGAGGAGTTGTTTTGACATGCACGAAACTATTAGATAATATTACATAAGTAAATTTAAAAAAGCTTGGAAAGGACGCAAATGGAATCAGCAAAGAGTTATTATTTATCTCATTATTTATTATTACTAAGATAAGTATGAATTAGTACGGTCAGTTTGTCTGCTTTTCGGCTCTGCAGAACATGGGCACAGCCACATAAATCTAATTTGGACTGATCTCAAGCTATCAAAACAGACTTGACCTAGAACTTTTAACTCCGAGTAATAAACAGATGTAAAGACAAAGCTATACAGAAACTTCAGCCAGTCACATGACATCATAACTAACTGTGTATTGGGGTCAGTAAACAAGGTACTGTGCAGCCTGTGCCCATTACCGACTCAATGCCCAATATGGAACTTTATTATAGAGGAAAACTTACTACTCACTGCTTGTGTATACAAACTCTAAAATTAAATTACATTGCTATACACTGAAACCCCGGGGATCTTTTTACAAACCAACTACCTTGAGTACAATTAAAGTCAAAAGAAAGTCAAGGCAAAATACACTCCAAAGCATCACTTGTAGGCAGTAGAGGTCAGCCAATAGTGAACTCTTAAAGGCCATTCCAATAATGAAGAGAAAAAGTAGATAGGGGATTAATAACCATTTCAAATTAACAATTTTTTGCTTTTCAGAACTACATGGCCACTTAACTGGAACGTCTAAA
Organism: Ostorhinchus cyanosoma; assembly: GCA_029814465.1. NCBI lineage: Eukaryota > Metazoa > Chordata > Actinopteri > Kurtiformes > Apogonidae > Ostorhinchus > Ostorhinchus cyanosoma. The sequence goes on along the minus strand of JAPTYQ010000005.1, from coordinate 31,032,393 downwards.
TCAAAATAACAAATACCAAAAATAATAAATAAAAACAGTTAAATCTCAGTCATGAAACATCAAACTTCAAGGAATGAATTTATAATATGCTTTTATTTATATATGGAATATATATATATATATATATATATAGAACATAAAGTTGACAAAAACTGATCTTAGTGATTTAATGTCCAATTTTTAATTTCTTTAGCTATCATTTTCCCATTAAAACATAATTTCATTTCAGAAACCAGCCAGTGGCAACTATTTGACCCAAGGTGTACCAATACCAATAGTTTCTAAAACGTCCTATTAACACATGTAACAGTGGTGTTATCAGTAAAACACTACTTACTAATGAATAATTGTGTGCATGGGCATGTTCAGCAAATGTCTGGAAAAGGTGATTGACGTTACGCTGCTGACACCCAATTACAGTGAACTGCGTGTGGGTGAGTTCATAAGAAAATGGTGAAGGCAATTATCTGGAAGCGCCACATCAAGTTCAGGGGCATCAATGACGCATTTATTATTCCACGTGAGAGCAGAGTAAATAAAATCAGGAGCAGATTGATAACAATCACATAGACAGTAAGTAACTGGAGAATGGAAGGAGGTAACTGGAGAGACAACAAGATCTAGGTCTTGGGGGAGCCACAAAAATAAACTGGCAGATCACAGGCACAGTGAGAGACACCCCTGCCAATCAACTGGAGCTGACTGAGTTAGTATAAACAAAACAAAGCCTTTCCAAAGCAGACTTTTGCATCATGTCTCTTCTCCTTGCCTCCTGCACCCCCTTGTTAGAACAGCTCAGATTATTTCTAGCTGCTGTGAATTCACCTCGCAGACAATGTCCTGTCCTCTGCTACATGTGTGAAAACAGCAGCATACCCTGGACCTTGTTCTCAGACAATGCTTGGCATTCAAGGGGATATACAAAATCTCTGTATTACAAAAGGCCATGCAGGTTCTGGATTTGAGATAAAGGCTTCAGTGTTGCACCATGTACATGCAAATTCATTCAAAGGTTCATCACCACCCTTCGCAAATGCTAATTTTTTTGGACCAGAGATTATGAAAGACAAAACTGGATCTTTTCAGAGTAGATTCTGAGGTGTGATTTCTTACACTAAACAGAATGGTTTGGCTTTATAAACATGCAGTATCTGCTGACAGGCAGTGAGACTGAATGAGGCAGAGACAGATGCTCTCCTAACTGGGTCACAGAAGCAGGGAAATCATTAGGGAGAAACTGAATCCAAGTGTTACATTAAAACAGATACACCAGCATGTTAAATGCTATGCAAATTTAGAATTTTCTACAAATAATGGAAGGCAATATACAGACTATAAAATCTGTTCTATCAACCGCCTTTCTAGCACTCAATGGATCAATGTTTCAATTCTAGCACATCCAAAACATAGCCAATGTGCATTCATTACAAAATAAGAGCAATATGTTTTAGTATATTTTGTATTACTGGTTAAAAAGGGTAAAATATGAAAATAAAAAGTATCCCAAAGAACCAAAACAACACTGATAAAAAACTAGTACCTTACAGGACAGTCAAATTTGATATAGAACAGTGATTCAATGCTTTTTACACTGCATGAATAAGGTCAGTGGGACTGAAACATTGTTATAAATTATAAATATCAGCTCGGGAAAACCCATGTCTGAATATAGCCTTCTTCAGAGCAACTTAGCTCAGCAGCTTCAGTTACCATGACAATCCTCTCTCATGATGAAAAGTGCCACTATTGCGGCATTAAAAGATAACATTTACCAGATTAATATACGACCTAAGATTGTGATATGCCTCACAGATTACAGACACACTTACACACTAAAGCTGTTGCTACTACTTGCAAAATAAACAAATGACAAAAAAGTCATATATCATTTTGGAGTCAACCAATAACATTCTAGCAGAAAGCACAACAACCAGTCTGAACAGTAAAGGACTTTGTCCAATCAGTCTTTGCTGGGATTCAACTGGACAAAAGAAAAGCCACGCAAAAGCTCAAAGACCCACTAGCAACTAAGGGTTCCGAGTGGCTTTAGTGTTCTAATGAAATCAGTCAGAACACTTTCATAAACAGTGTGTTTTACTAATGGCTTAAACAAAGATGGTGCAGCACTTCAAACACTGTAACTGCTTGTCGATAGGAATGCTGTGTAACAGAAGTTGGCTGAAAATGTCAACTCCATGTTTACCTTCTCTCTGATGTTGCCAAACTGGAATAGATGTGACATAAACCAGAAATGGAAGGGGGAGGGGTATACCTACCCCTTAGTAATTTTAAAAACAAACACATGAGTGTATGGCTGACAGGATATCCACTTAATGGTACTATCTGAGGCTAGTGTATGCAGTCTGCATGGGCTGCTCAGGCTTAATTCATTATCGGCACTGAGACATTTGTAAGAGACGACACAGTGTTTCTTAGAGTTTGCAGAAAAAAGCTGCTTATGCTCAGAATCTCAGACAAATGACAACAAAGCAGCAAAGTAGGAATTATAGTTAGCGGCTACCTTTGAGCTCAAACAGCAGAAACCAGAAGAAACATTAATGCACCATGGATTACTTATTGAACTTGTGCAGACCTTCAAATAAAAACATGTTTTATTTATTTATGGGGTTTTATCTGTGTTTTAAAATGAAAAAGAAGAAATGAATTATTCAGTACACAATAAAGAATATCAATTTAATAACAGCAACGGCAACTGTTTGAAAACTTTGTAGCCATTTAACTCAGATCCATTCTGAGGATTAAAAGCAGAAAATGCTTGTGAACTTATTTGAACCCCCACTGTACCATTAAACTGTTGACTACCCAAACACACCTAATAATCAACAACATGAGATTATAGATAATGTTAAGAGATAACCAGAGAAGACAAATTCCCTATCAGCAAGTGCCATTAGACAAATTTACTGAACCTACAAAGTGAGGATGTGGGAACAAGAAGCTCAATCACTATTTCAGTTTTAACCATCTGACCTTTGAAAAAAAAGGCTTTCTTTCCTTCCTCATGTCACACACTTTTGCATGATTATTTGCTGTGTTTTGTCAGAACGACATCGAAATCACATCACGGTAAGAAAAAAAGGGATTTGTCATTGGGTTTTTAAAAGCTATCATGAAAGCTGAGGAGAAGGTTCTTTATCCAACCTAGTATACGTTGATATGTGGGGAAAAAAACACAACAAAAGCATTATGACTACTTCATTTACAATTATGCAACCAACTAACAATCTTTATATTTTGTTTGATGAAGATAAAGAATCATTACTTTGCCATTTTTGTAAAAGGCTGTGGTCAAGTATTTACTTTCATTGCATCTCAAGATGACATCAAAATCTGTCAGGCAAGTGTATCCATAAGAACAGTACTCTGACAGAAAGGAAGACAGCTGTAAAAGGCCTTTGCTGAAATGAATCTTATCTTCCATTAGATAAGGACTGTTGTAAATTATCTTACCAGGAACTAGATAAATTGGCTTCCCACACCTTCATGAAAATATGCCATTGTAGTACACCCTGTGAATATGTCTGGGATTTATGACAACGTGGGTAAGGAAACCACAAAACTTAAGCAATGTAAAACAGTACAGCTTGAACAAATTGCCATAAACAACAACAATATCAGCATCAGCTATCAGTATTTGGATTAGTACCCTGCCACAAAGACAGGTGGAATTTAACAAGTAGTTGTTTTGGTTTAGATTTTATTAACCAGTTTACCTTTTAATCTAATCTACTTTTAATCTAAGTAATGTCAGTGATGGCATTAACATTCTAAAGAGCACCTTCACCTGACCATACCTGTTTGTTTGTTTATTTATTTGTTTGTTTATATCCAACTAACTCTGTAAAGCCCTGTGAGACAACCTTGTTGTGATATAGGGCTCTACAAATAAAATGAAATCGAATTGAATACACACAGCAAATACTGTCTGAAAACATAAAGCAGCCCACCCTATCAGTTTTAAGGTTTAGTTGAGGTGGGTGAAGTTTGCATTTCAACTGGACATCCACTATTACATCAGATCTAAAAATGCATACATGATACTGGTTTATACAGGTAGATCTAGATGCATAACACTGTTTAAAAACCACAAGGCACTCACAGATGTAAAACAAAAATTGCATTTTTAACCTAATTATCTTCATTTCCTATATTTTTTCGGGTGTCTGCTACCAGCACTGACCATAAGTATGAATTTATACTAAAAAAAAAAAAATACAACAAATGGTATGGATCTGGTCAAAATCCCCAATTAAAAACCACCGATTAACCCCGCATCTATCTCCGATCTTAACAAGATTAAAAATACTCTCTAGTTAAAGTGTGGAAGGTAATCTGATTAGTGAAGTAGTGAGAAAATGAAAACGCCGATATACTGAGCAGAAAGCCAAGTAATCCCCTCGGCCGTCGACGAGCTGAAGGTGCTCCGCAACAAAAGATGTGACTGCAGCTGCTGTTGTGGTGCAGCTGTACACCTAATGAAATACATGCCTGTGTTGAATGGCGAGACAGCACAAACAAACAACTTGTACAACGATATTCTGGATGCACTGTAATGTGTTAAACTGTTCTGTGAAGAGGCACGAGGTATTGCAGTGCGTTGCAGATACGAAACCTGCCGAAAATAACGTTACGGACAGCTGCTTAAATCCCTTATTCCCGTCTAAATCCCGTTAATGTATTCGTGGACAGAGACAGGACTATCACTGGCAGCGTCCACAAAGTGCTCTATCAAGTATTTCACGGGTACTTTTAACTGAACTGATGCCAAGACTCAAGTCGGAACAGGATCTCATCGCAGTTAACGCTAAGCTGCGGCTAATGCTAGCATCCTGTAAAGGGGCCCCACTGACACAAACACTAACTTGCGCAAACAAAGACTTACCAAATATATCGTCGAGTCACCGTCTCATGTAATGACGTCCAGGTTTTGTGCAGGATGCTACTGTCCAAGTAGTTCACGGCAGGAGAGCATTGGCAAGCTTTAAAGTTGAGTTTAACGGCAGTTCAATAGGTTTAGCTAGTGTTAGCAGCTAGCTAATATTGCCCACTTAAAGAGCAACTCGAAGCTGGCCCAGTACGCGCATTCTCCTCAGCAAAGCCGTCCTCAAGTTGATAAACGTTGTCGTCCCGGGTTGTTCTCCCACCGAAGAGTGTTTATCCTCCAGGTATTCTTCTAACAAACTAACCGAAGGCGAAGACAAGGGTAAAAACGGTCTTCAGATGGCAAGAATTAATGACACATTTTTTAAAAAAAATCCAAAATGTCCTCGACATTCAGCAAGGAAATACAAAAGGCAAAAATGCGCACGACCTCCGCCAGAGCGAACCCTTTTCCTCTAAAGTATGCCGCACCCAGATGTTTACAGTCATACTTTCCTTGCGTTTGACTATTTGTAAAGCTTTGACACAGTCGAAAGGAGCTACATGGATGCTGTAGAGCGACAATATGCGGCGGTGAGTTCCTTGTCTTCGACCTCTGAGCCTACATGCAGTAGTAGGCTGTCCTCCACAAGTCGAGCTGAGGTGGTGATGCTTTCACTACCTACACCCGACACAGCTCAGCCCTCTCAAACATCACACCCAAGTACTTTCAGTTTTCTCAATCCAAAAAAAAAGAGAAAAAAATTAAATAAGACAGCAAGAAAATAAACAGCATGTTTTATTGCATTTATTTATACATTTTTTATAATTATTATTATTATTACAGCCGTTTCATCTTACATCTCAGTCGAATGCTATTTTTTGCTCATTATTTACCTCTTATTTTATTCCAACCAAGAAAAAAAAGCTATGATAATATCATCAATGATTTAATTATTTCTTCTTGTGGCATGTTTGAGATGCATGTCGGTATTTATCATCCTTTAGCGCCACCTGGTGCCAATGATAGAGAACTTCAAGAATGTTCTCAAAACACTAGGCTCTGAACACACACACATCACAGTTATCAAGTTATTATAGTATTTGTATTTGAAAGAATGCATATAATTTTAAGGCAATGTATGAGCCATTACCATAATATCCTAACTGGATTTTTATTTTACTGGAACATCAGTTTTAACATGTTGGTGTTAAATTTTTATTTCTGATTCTTATTTGCAGACATCAACTACCCGCTTAAATTCATGCTTCTTCACTTTCTTGCAGGAATCATCATACACACGAGGGTTTCATGATGTCATTCCTACCATTACCATAATGTCCTAACTGTCTTTTTAGTTTACATCACATAAAGCCCAGTGATTTGCACATTTTTATCTATTTGTAGTTAGAAACTGGGTCTAATATATGTCCAGGACGTGTCTAAATACATATGTTTTCAAGAACATAAAAGGAGACATTGTTTTCTATCGTGGATACAAACAATATAAAAATAACTAACATCTTTTAAGGCAATCTTTAAAAATTCTACATCACTTCGAAATATTTAGGCACGTGATTGTCATTTTTAATGTAAACAATACTTGCATACATTTGTAACTGTCCATGAGGAACCTTTACATTACATTTGAAAATCACAGTAAAAAGTTATAATTCACTCAAAAGTGAGGTGACCCTGTATTCAGAACACTGGAAATGTACCTTTGGATTAAAATGACTACTGTTCCTACATCAAATTACACCGATTTTGTTTCCTGCGACTTAATTAGTCCCTTGCATTGGAAAAAAGCATCCTGACAAGGGGCACGTCCAAGAAAGGTCTTCAGCATATCCATCCCATCCACAGAGCCTCCAGCTTCCAAAATAACCCTTCTGTACTCTCTGCCAACCTGTGTTATAGCACACAGACTGAAGACATTTTCTGCAAACATTTTTTAAAAAATCCCTACAAATGATGCATCGTATTTTATTCAACCTACCTTTGGATTCATTATGCCTTCTTTCTTAAAACGACTGGAGTATATGTCCATGGAGTAGACTTCACTCCACAGATAGCTATAGTACTGGCCATCATATCCTCCAGCAAGGTGGCCAAAACTAGCCGTCATGTTAGTACCTGCAGACAAAAAAATTGATTTATTATATTGAAAATACTTTTGTCAGAAATCAGATTTCATTCACTACACACGTGTCAAAATCCCATGATATTAAATATTTAGAAACAAACAACCGGAGTCTTTCTATATCCGCAAATATGAAACAGAAATAACATTTTCAATAGACATGTTGAAATTGATGTTCCAGTAAATATTTTATTTATTTACGTTTATTTAGCAGGGACAGTACACATTAATGAACATTTCTGTAAATGTGCCAGGATTAGCAAAAAAGCTATTTTTCATCTGTTGTCCCTGGGTAAAAAGTAAAGTACCACCAAATTTGAAATATTGAAAAAAGAAAAAATTAAGGCTCCACCCACACATTACATAGCATTAGTTCACATATACAGTATACACAATGTACATTTATATCACATATATTTCTGATACCAGTGTTCCTTATGTTAAACTGACCTGGCGTGGCAGGAATACCCAGGATGTCTTGGCAGTGCTTTGCAAAAACCTCTGCTGTATTTGCACTGTGGCAGTTGTGGAGTGATTGATCTACTTTACTGAGGACTATCTGACGCAGATTCATCAGACCTAGAAAAAGGAGGGAAAAATGAAAAAAAATGTCTTGATAAAGACAGACACTGCAGAGGTTTTTTTCTTTAAACAAACTTCAGAGTCTGACCAGTATTGGCTACTCTGGAAGAAATGAGCTTGTCCAGCAGATTATCTGGGATTGGGCTGCCATCCTTGTAGTGGCGAGACATTCTCCTAAGAGGCTCCTTCTCCCAGACCCAGTTTTCAAGCATCTGAGATGGCACCTCCACAAAGTCAATCTCGACCAAAGTTCCACTAAATTCTGAAAAAGTGGTCTGATACGAACATGGGAAAAGTTACTCCTCTCCACTGCTAATACAACTCATACAATAAAACTAGCAATGGTCTACCTTGGAACACAGCTCGTGCATTACGTGACCAAACTCATGAAAGTATGTCTCCACTTCATGATGCTGGAGGAGAGAGGGCCAGCCTTTTCTAGGCTTGGTAAAGTTAGCCACCATAGCTGCCACTGGAAGCCTGCGTTTTCCATCAGGGCCTCTGCACCCAGGCTGCAGGCCAAAGCAGGCAGCATGCCCATACTTCCCTTCTCTGGTGGAAGACAGGTTGTACAGTAAATGTCACATACAAATTCAAATACATGATATGCATACCACAGATCAAAAGCTTTTATGACCACCGGCACAAATTCATGCAATGAACCGTCATACATGTGACGGTTTCATAATAGCATTTATGAGATATTTTTTCTACCTGGGATGCAGGTCCAGATAGAACTGTCCAATCTCTTCCCCTGTTTCAGTGTCCTGAGCTGAAAAGATCTTGACGTCTTCGTGCCACACGTGTGCATGCTCCATCTCTGTGAATGTGAGGCCCAGCAGCTCCTGGTAAATGCCTAGCAGTCCTTCTGTCACCACATCGAGTGGGAAATACTCAATTAGTTTGTCCTTGTTCACCGCAAACTTAAACTGCTCCACCTGATTCATGTAGTAGGGCAAATCCCAGGCGTTGATCTGTCCGTCATAATTGTAGCCTCTCATTAAACATTCCCTCTTCTTGAGTGCAAGAATGTATTTTCTCTCCTTAGTACCGACTGGCTTCAGAGTCTCATAGAATGTATCTGTAAAATGCAAGGTGAGAAATAAAAATCTTTACAACCATAGTTACAACTGTACAGTATGTTGTTTTAACCCTGATCTAATTATATTATCTTTATATCTTATTTCATAGCCCTTGAGTATGCCCTGCTACCTTTTCACACAAAATAAATCATGATTCCAATTATTAAATATATTTTTTACACTAAATCCTTCCAAGTCTATTTACATCTTTTCACAGATTTGAAATACAACACATACAAGTAACAACTAGTAGCCCCTTTCCACTTAGAAATATAATGTATATGGCCATGTGTGCCATGTGCCTTCCTGAGCCATAAATCACTCTATTCTGCTACATGCACGAGGCATGCAGTTTCACATTCAATACATTCAGTCAGTGTTACGTTTCACCTGTTAGCTTGACTCTGTACTCAGCTGCCTGCCCCATAAGGTTCCTTTTGCAACATCAAAAGATGCTAGATGCCCCAAGTTTTAATGTGCAATGACACAAACGGAATATATGTGTGAAGCATAAGTGCATGTGCCGAAGGTGTGAAGAGTTCATACCTAGAAAGTCAGACACATTGCCTGCATTCTTGGCCATGTTAACCTCCAGTACATAGTTGGAGTGGCTATTGTAACCAAGTAAGTCTGCAACCTTTGCCCTCAGCTGTATTAACTGCTCAAGGATCGCAGTGTTTACCTGAAAAAGAAATAGAAGAGCAAAGTATGCAGACCAGCAATGTATGAAGTTCTGAAAGTACATGCTAGAAATAGAAGATATTTCTTTAAATACTTGTGCTCTTTTCTCCACATATTACATAAACTGTGGGGCACAGAAATGGTGACAAGAATATCAGGAAACTGTGGGATACTTATACCTCTTTACATCTGCTATGGAAAGCGGTTTCCATCTTCCTCCTGGTCTCAGGAATGTGACACCTCTTCATCAGGGGGTAGTAATGGGGATATGCAAGTGTCACTATGTAGAGTCCATCCGCAGTCTTCTCCAAACCATTGAGATATGTTTCTGCAAGCCCACCTTTACACAAATATGCAGTGGTAACAGCGTGAAAACCATTTTCATGGCACGATAGACATAAGATGGTTAGTTTTATGAGAGTGAGTTTACCCAGTTCACGTTCTGTAAATACAAGGGAAGTGTTGTCCTCATTCAGATTCTGGTTAAATTCAATGGAGAGTTCCGCTATCAGTTTGGAGGTTCTTTTTATTTCCTTGAGAGGAAAGAAAAAATTTACTATGGCATGAGGGAACATCAGTTAGATTTTCTGTTTTACTTTAATGCATTTTTGGTACTTGAAGCACTAAGGTAAATAAAAGTGTATCCTCACAATCAACTTTTAAAACAACTAACTTTTTTCTTTCATTAACATAAGAGTATATAACAGTTCACAGTAACCCCCCCCCACCATGTGCAATCACAAAGTAAACATGTAAATACTATTTAAATTTCAAATATGTTTAATTCTAATTCTCTATATAAATATTTATATCAATACCAACTTTCTCATTTTCTTTTACATTTAATTTCTCACTTGTGTTTTTTTTTTTCTACCTGCCATTTTCTTTGCACTTGTGTGTTGTATGTTGCTGCTGTCAACTGTGACATTTACCCTTGGTGGGATCAATAAAGTCTTATCTTATCTCAAAATAGGCCTGTGTTTTCAGTTAGGATTATTTCAGAAAATTAAAATATTTACTTAGCCAGTATCTAGAGTAATTCCTTTCAGATGTGAGTTTAAAACTAAATGACATTAGTTTCGTTAATTACTTGAAATATTGCATTACCTCTTGTATATCTTCAGACAAATGCAAACCATTCCGCTTGCCTAATGTAACAAGTCTGTCCAAAAATCTCTTTTCTTCAGGTGCGAGGTTGTCCTGGAGCTTTGCCTGTCAAAAAACAAAAAAAGCACAAGTTCTTCTGGGGTTACTGCCAAATATATTAATACATGTCAGCCATCAGCCCTGTTTATTTTAATGTAAGACTTTGGCTACTGTCGATTAAAGCAGATTAAATGTCACTCTCAGGCTAAATATGAAACAGTGAGGTCCATTAAGGTGATGACCTCTGGGTCTGCCACAACACACCAGAGCCTTCAGGCTGAGATCAAATGTAACCAAAAATAAATCCATCGTTAGCGTAGATGATGTGATGAATCTTCACACATTCGACTCGATCAGCTTCAAAGTATTGGGTTCTTATTAAGATTACTATATCATTCATCATCTTTAGCAGGTGCATATCAGCCTTTACATCCTTCAAGATGTCAGCAATGTAGATGCATAAATGGAAGTGATATGAGGCGTACCTGTAAGGCAGTTAGTCTCTTGAAAACATCTTCCCTCATATTTATCTCCACATCAAATTCAGACAGTTTTTTGTCTGCTTCAGTGCTTGCTGTCCTGACCTCCTTAGAGGGGCACACATGCTGAGGGAAATCAAGGATGTGTCTCGATGCTAAGGACAAGAATAAACATAAATAGATATAGTGAATGCTATTAATATTTGTAATACATATGATATTATGACGAGATAGATTTATTACTTACAGGCATAATCCAGCTTGGCATTAGCCAAGGCCTTCAGGGTGTTTTCAACACAGACGTTTTCAATATTAAGAGATCCAACATCATCATAAACCTTCTTTATTCGGTTGATCAAATTGTCTGTCCTAGTTTTAATCTCTTCAGGACCAAGGTCCCATCTCAGTGTGTTTTGGTTTCCTGCTTGAGAGTAATCCCTGGCAGATATCACATATCTGTTCTGGATGGTCATTCTTTGTTGAGGTTTGGACAAGCTGCAAAATCACATTACATTTACGATTACTCTTGGATTAAGAATGAATTTAACAGGTGGACTATGTAAGCAGTAAATTTTTCAAAGTCACACTTGAAACGTGCTCTGGATTTTTTCCATGCTAAGAGGCGACCTTTTCCCATGACTACCCAGTGTAGAGTTTCATAGCACTTGGGCGGCAGCCTTTCAAAACATGTTTATTAAAGCATAGAGTATTTATCAGTCAGCTCTGTAAAAATAATTTTAAAAAAATCACAGCCAGGACTTTAAACTGCAGTGCATTTAAAGTGGAGCTGGAAATGTCAGCTCTAACATCTTTATTTTACGCTTAACAGGCGCAGGTTAAAACATATTAATACAATATTGAGCAGTGGCTGCAGTAAAAGCCTCTTAAATTTACCAACAGATGTTAATTTAACAACCCTGCTAATGCTAATAAGTGCAGCTACAAACAGCGTACCTCCAAAGTGCACGGAAGGCAAAAACTCTCAGCGCACACATGCCGGCGGTTTCATGCGTTTGTCATTACCAAAAAACAAAACACTTTAGTGCTACACTCCCTTCTGTGTGTGGTTTTCTTTCTCCGCAGCTGAACGCCGGTCCGGTCTGGGTGCATGTGTGTGATTGTGTGCGGAGGAAAACGGTCCTTATTTCCGCTGTTGACGCGCAGGCGCCGAAGATGCTATCAGTCCGACACTAGTCCTCATGACGCGGTAGCAGCAGACAGCTGGAGGAGCGCTCAGGTAGGTGGGCGGGGGACACTCAATAACATCCTTTGACACAACCTTAGGTAGAAATTGCCTTTGTGGTGTTAGGAGGGATTAAAGGTCGACCCGTGCGTGTACTCCTGTCGTTGTTTTACTGCCTCGTTGACAGAAAAATGGGCTTGTTTAGCCATCGCTCAAAAACCTGCACAACGCACGCGCCTGTTGTCCGGACGGTTTTTAAGGACAGGGTCCAGAAAATAGTCCACACATATGTTTCAGTTTTATATGCGGAATTACCTTGAATTAATTGCATTTAGCTAATACAGCGCTTGTGTAATGCTTAGAAATCCCCCCTGTCTCCTGTTATGGTATTACATCACGGCTTCTGCATCACCGCATTTACGTGTATCAACACACACCGAGGGAGGAGGAAGCAGTGGCAGGCGGACATACATGAACAAAACAACCCATGGCATCAGCACGTGATGGAGGCACGAGCCAGTGTTTGTCTGTGGTCCATGTTCCCGTACAGTGGCCTTTTTCCAGACCTGTCCCTTAAACATGCTTGGATCAGCTCTGCTCAAAATAAGAAAAACCTGCAACAGAAGCCATCTTTAGAGAATTAATCAATGCTTGTTAGATTCATAGAAGAATGGTTTTATTTTCCTGTGTGCAGAAGCCATGGCCTCCACCCCTAGCATCCTTTCTAGTAGATGCTGCGTAAGAGCTAATAACAGTCTAATTACAACTAACCCAAGGGCCAGACTAGAGCTGTAATGACATAATTTGATAAGATAGGGCATGATAATATATTTTCTCATATCATTTCGTGATATTTCTCCTTGGAGATCTGTGGCTTTGATTATTTATAGTCTGTATATTAGCACAATTAATATTAATGCAATGCAACCCTTTTTGCCTTTAGGGTTTGGTTTGTTTACTTTATCAAGTAAAACAAAAAAATCTATATTTAGTTGTTTTAATTACTCTGTTGAGCAAAATTGTATTATTCTAACGCTTATGAATATTCCACCCCTAGATATCTGCAATATTAGTGTTTCACCTATCATCTGACCCTAAACAAAAGTCTAAAAGCACAAATAACTGTCTAGTTCCTTCAACTTTAACACAGAACCAAAACAAGAAACTGGTCTGAAATAATCACATGACATTTGTCTTGATAGTTATAGATATCGACTGACATTTGTATTTTTATCATCATAACATTGTTGTCCATATTGCCCAACTCGAGCCAGAACTGTAATAATTTTCAGTCCCTATATAGAGGTGACATAGTTCTAGGGCTAATACATTTCTACAGTCACACATTACATAAGTAATACTTCTGTGCATTCATTAATAATTGCTTTGATTCTGTGGGTTTCTATTTCACTCTAAATAACTGCATGTGGCCCACAGTTTCCAGGTTAAAATGGCTGTGGAGAAGCGCCTGGCGTACTCGATTGTACAGTTCTTACGAGATCAAACACACTGTGGAGCTTTGAATTCTGATGAGCAGGAAAGCCTGGAAGGTAGGTCGACTCACTGTGCACCCACACCTTGAAGAGCTCTTGTTTTGTCCAGTTCTGATGATCAAATGTTCTTATTACTCTTTGTTAATTACCCTGATTTAGAGAAGATGAATAGGGTATACAAACTGTGCCTAGAAATGACCATGTATATTTATGTTGCTGATGGACACTTCCTGTCTTGCTGAATTTACAGTGAAATCATAATAAATGTAACATGTCCTTGACTGCAGTTGCTATTCAGTGTTTGGAAACCACCTTTAAGATCAGCTCCAGTGACTGCCATCTTGCTGTGCCACAGCCGCTCACAGAGATTTTTCTCAATGCCCTGCTCAAGGTACGTTGTGCAACACCTTCTGGATTAATGCACGTCAAAATGTCCACCGTGAGAAAGGCCAATTGCATAATGCATACTCCTTGTTAAAAACACAATATTACTCATCTTAGAATGACAACCTAACCATACCAGAGACTTCCCCAACCCCAGAAGACATTGAACGAGCAGAACAACTCAAGAATGAAGGTAATGTTAAAACTTGCATTAATCCTTTGATACTTTTTCTTCGTTCTGTAGTATGACTTGTAGTAGATCAGTATCTTGTAACATTTCTGTTTAGTCAATATTGTAAATATGATGAGCTTTTTAATTGATGTTTGCCATGGAGGAGCCATGTAGAAAACAGGAGTAATCAGCAACACAAAGAGTGGTATATGAGTACAGAAATTAAATGTGTTTCAGTGTATAGCAATAGCTAAGACAACTATGAAAGGTGAGTAGTCATTTTATTTTTATTTTTGCAATCTCTTCTACAGTTGCTTTGAATGACTTTTAATTGGAATATTTTGCACTGCTTTGGTTGACATACTTTAAAATTACAAGTCTAGTCAAAAACACTAAAATCTCTGCAAGATACTTCCTGGAGAAACATGTCGAGACCCTACAGCTTGTTCCTCCTGTTTAAGGGACCTATTGTTAAATATTGTTCCTGATGATGGATTTAGTTTTCAAGTAAGTGTCAGTAAATTGAAGGAATTGTCAACAACTGCCATATGCACGAAATTCTGTCTTGCTGTGATTTAGTCTAAGTGGAAAAGCTATTTGTGGCACAGACTCTTAAAAGAATGTAATCCAGTTTGCCATTTCTACTGATGAAAGGAGAAAGGGACTAATACAATGATCAGTCTGAGAGCAAACCTTTTATTTTTAGGAAACAATCACATGAAGGAAGAGAACTACAGATGTGCGGTGGAGTGCTACACAAAGGCAATCGATCTGGATGTACGAAACGCTGTGTACTACTGCAATAGGTACTTACAAAACCAAAACCCATGATTTCATCCTGTATGCCAACCTACTCAACACTGTACTTGTGGTTTTCATTAGTGGTTCAGGTCTTTTATATAACAGTATAAAATAAACACACTTATATAGGAAGAGATGCAGCGATGTCATTTCTTTTTTCATTTTCTCAAGGAAATTAAATAAAACGGGCACAGAGACAGATACAAGTAGACTCTGTGTTATGCTTTTCAGGGCTGCAGCTCACAGTAAATTGGGAAATTATACAGAGGCAACTGGCGACTGTGAGAGAGCCATTGGGATCGATCCTACTTACAGCAAAGCATATGGGCGGATGGGGTGCGTTACATGCTAATTTTACCGCATTTATTTACTGTAGTATTTACAAATATATGGAGTTTTGTCAGATACTGATGCTTGTCTCTGTCCTTTTGTGGGTCCAGCTTGGCTTTAACGGCCATGAACAAGTACCCAGAGGCAATTTCCTACTTCAAGAAAGCTCTGGTGTTAGATCCAGAGAATGATACCTACAAATCCAACCTGAAGATTGCAGAGCAGAAGCATAAAGAAGCAACAAGTCCAGTAAGTCAAAGCTAGCTGCATTTTCCAATGAGTATTCCCATAAA
This sequence comes from Ostorhinchus cyanosoma, assembly GCA_029814465.1. Classification (NCBI taxonomy): domain Eukaryota; kingdom Metazoa; phylum Chordata; class Actinopteri; order Kurtiformes; family Apogonidae; genus Ostorhinchus; species Ostorhinchus cyanosoma. The sequence goes on along the minus strand of JAPTYQ010000005.1, from coordinate 31,016,742 downwards.
GCTGAGAGTCTAATCTTTCTGTAAATGTGTGCCACAGATAGCTGCTGGACTGGGTTTTGATATGGCAAGTTTAATCAACAACCCTGCCTTCATCAGCATGGTAAGTGTGTCCTCCTAATATGCGAAGAATTCACAAAAATCCAGTGGAAAAACTGGATGCCACTGAAATGCCCTGAAGTCAGGTGTCTCATTCTCATTTTTACCTTTGCCAGGGTTTTGACTAGACATTTTTGCTTGTTAGTTCCATGATTGATAGGTAGCTTGTTATTCTAGCAGCTGTAATGTCTTGCTGTAGGGACCTTGTCTGGGCTGTAACAATCCTGATTCATTAAATAGTGACACATGGGAATGTTTGCCAGGCTGAGAATGCTTCTACAAGCATACCCGAGTTTTACAGCTGTAGCAGCACTGATCCAAAGCATCTGATAATCCATTGATTTCTCACAGTAAAACAAATGTAATCAGTCGTACTGTCCTTTGATGCATTCGTGAGAAAATAGATGAGTTTGTGTTGGATTTCTGTTTACAGGCCGCAAGCGTGATGCAGAACCAGCAAGTACAACAGCTGTGAGTGTCATCTGTGTTTGATTATACTAATGACTTGGCTTTTGTCTGGACATACTTTAGTGTACTGTTACTGTGTCACTGTGTGGTTAGTATGTCAGGAATGATGTCTAATGCCGTCGGGGGGCCTGCAGCAGGAGTAGGCGGACTATCAGACATCTCCAGCTTGATCGAAGCGTAAGTACACGGATTGTCTAATTACATCATAAATAATTCATTGAACAGTTTATTTACCTGGAAACTGCTGGTTTAACTAATATAGATATCACCCTGTGGAGTGCTATTCTGATATCACAGGGGAATAAAATGAAGATAAATGTGGTTTGCACTGAACCCATTTAAGCAATTAATAGAATTTTCCCTTTAATCCATAAAGACCCAGTGCTCCCTTCTTGGCAAATTCCAAATGACTTTTTTTTCCTCCTATATTTAACCTTTCTTATGTGATTTATCACCATTTATTGTAATATTATCCTCTTTATTTTGTGTTTTTCCAGTGAAAATCAGGTATTTTCCTGAATCTAATTCGCTCATCACATAGGTGCTTATAAAGGTGCAAATTAAAATTGAGGGGCATTATATTAGAAAAATAGAGAAAACTGAAGAAAAAGTGACATTTTCAGCAAAGATATAAACAAGTGGTTCCAGGCACAACAAAGCCTACTGCTCTCACAAATTGAAGCTTATTTTGGCCTCAGTCCAGCTGATATCATCATGTCTATGCGTGTGCTGATGTCAGCTTATCAGTTGCCTCTATATATGTGCCAAGTTTGAAGTAAATTAAAACAAAATTTATGTTTTTTTTGTAGACACTTGAAATTTTGCCCATTTTAAGTAAATGGGAGAAAGACAAGATTTTAAAAAATCATAAAAAATTCGAAGTTTGACCAACTTTTCCTAAAATATAATCACGTCTATTCTGTGTCACTGGCAATCTATAAACCCAATCTGGTATGAATTCAACCAGTAGTTTTGCTGCTAGAATGTTAACAATCAAAGAAACAAACTGAACCAAAAACAACACCTCTTGTCTCCCCTTCGGGGGGCGGGGCAATAACTGAACGTAAAAGTGTCCCCATCGTCTGTCATTGATCCAACTCCATGGGTTTTACTGGTGAATCAATGGTGGAGAAGATGATGGTTTTTCCACTTTACTACAAGGGCCTCTGAACGTCCAAATGGGTCATATCTGATGACCATGAAAAGATGACAAACTGCATTTTACACCAATTATTGACA
>JAPTYQ010000005.1:30913888-30932286 GCA_029814465.1 Ostorhinchus cyanosoma | reverse complement strand
CTGTTTAATACCTGTTCATCCATTAATCCTATCAATACATGTAAATAATTGGTGTAAAATACAGTTTGTCATCTTTTATGCTCATCAGATATGACCCATGGCTTTGAAGTAACTGTGGAAACACCGTCATCTTCTACAACATTGATTCACCAGTAAAACCCGTGGAGTTGGATCAATGACAGTGGCTAGTAATGCTTAGATTACGTTCGGTTAATGATAGATTTTACAGCAAAAGTCACTTTTTCCTAAGTTTTCTGTTTCTAGTATAATAGCCCTCAATTTTAATCTGAGCTTTTATGAACATCTACATGATCAGTGAATTAAAGTACCTGATTTTCACTTACATAATGGAACATGCACAGGATAATATTATAATAAATGGTGATAAATCACTTAAGAAACCCTAAATCATTTTTGTAACTTCCATAAAAGCTGCTCAGAGTCTTTATGGGTTAAAATCAGTTCCCTCAAATGCAGGCGGGCATTCGTGGCTCCCAGAGGGACATTTAATGGTGGCAGGGGAAGGCAGGGTGCGGTGACTGCGGTCAACTTCAGGCTTGAAGGGAAAACTGTCCTCTCCATAAACCTTGATTAAAACAGATTCAATAACAGAGGCTCTAGTGCCTGTTTTGAAATTTATGGGCAGTGCAGCTACTTGTACGTTTTGACATGTTTTTGATGAAACAGGGGACCTCCTGTAGCCTGGAGTTAGCATGTTGTTCATTATGTTTTCTTGATTGCAAAGAATGTTTGGTTACAGCACCTTCCTTCAGCTGAGTATTGCAATTTTTCAAGGTAAATTAGTATCACAGCAATGAATTATTAGAGTTTATTTTCAACGGCGATGCATGTAGTATTAACTGATCAGGTGTATTTTTTAACACAGGAAAAGACAAGTGGTGCCAGGCATAACAAACCCCACCACTCGTAAACGTTTGACCTCATTTGCCCTATCTCTTATCATTGTGAAAACACATTTTTGGTTACCTTGATCTTGACCTTTGACCTACATTTGCCAAAATTTAATGGGATCTATTCTGGACCGCCTTGCACCTTTCCTGAAAATTTCATGGGAATTGGTCCAGTTGTTTTTGTGTAAAGTTGCTGTCAAGCAAACAAACAGACAAACGAAAACCAAAAAACCAAAAACAATACCCTTGCAGCCCCTTCAGGGGGCGGGGCCATAAACATAGTGCAAAGGACCATCTGAAATGAGAAATCCATGAAGTTCCAGCTAACCATTTGCTGCTATCCAATTAACTGGTTTCAATTAGGTTTGGTGAATTATCATACCATCAGTGCAACATTTAACAATGTCGTTGCAAAGCAGAGATTTTGCTCATGATCTCAGTACGTTATTAAATATAGATGCACATGTGAGGATGACACCAGATGTTCTCCTGACACATTCTCCTCATGAGAAGTTGTTGGTATTTTAAGCAATCTGTCTGCTATTTCTTTTTACAGTTTTTTGTTTTGTTTTTATTTTATTTTAGGCTAAAAACCAATCACAATTACTGCTGAAAATAATAGTGATGAGGGTATGAACAGTAACACTGAAAACAATGGATGTCCCACTAGACCAACACAGAACAAGAAAACCTGAAAAATAATTCAAGACTCATTCATTACCCCCACACACAGCACAAAAACATACATTAATAATTTGTATTTTATTTTATTTTTCTTTAATACTGAGCAACTTTAACATGTAGAGTATGGGTGTGTCCAATCCAGCCCGTGGGATGAATTTGTGAAATACAAAAGTCAGACTGAAGATATTAATTATTTAAGTTCAGGGGTCACACTGAGACTCAAGTGGATCAGATCAGGAAAATACTATCATAATAACCAATAAATAATGACAACTCCAAATTTGTCTCTTTGTTTTAATGTAAAAAAGGACGATTACATGAAAATATTTTATATTATACAAACTATCCTTTCACACAAAATGTGAATAGCCTGAACAAATATGAACAACATGAAATGTCTTAAGTAAGTGTAATTTTACCAATATTCTGCCTGTTACTAAATGTCTTGTGTATTTGTAAATCCACTGTGATCTGTAAGTTGAAATGCACATGTGCAAATTAGAAACTCAGGCATAATATTGTAAAAATTGCACTTAGTTTTCATCCTAAATGAGATTTTTCATGGTTGCTTGTGTTTTTCACATTTTTTTAAAAGTAGAGTTTGTAGATGTAAACACTGGCATAATTTCATTTGAGTTTTTTCACTCTAAAACATAAACAAAAGTTTGAAGTTGACATTATTTATAGGTTATTATGTTATTATTTTACTGGTCCGGCCCATTTTAGATCATCTTAGGTTGAATGTGTCCTCTGAACTAAAATGAACTTGACACCTTTGATGCAGAATATGGAGACATGTGTCTTCTGTTTACTTGTTTAAGACTAGCGCTCACAGAAATACAGAATTACCGTATCCTTTTTCCACGTTTTATCCACAAATCATCTCTGTATTTTAGTTCAACTCTAACACTTCCTGACAGAAAAAAACTGATCTCTTGCTGCTATTTGATCCCAAACATTTTTACAAAACTGGTTTGCAATAAAGATTAAATATTTATGTTTTGTGGTCCAATAAACTGGCTGAAAATCTAGGAGTAACATAAATCTAGGTTTTACAATCTCATTTCACTGTCTAGTCATAATGGATGAAATACCCACTGATGCACTAAAACAGAAGCCATGTATACTATGTACACAGCTTTGCTTTAAACTGTGCTGTAATGTTATTCAGTACCTCTTTTTTATGGTCTAGAGCAATGTTTTATAATCATTATTAGCAGACTGGAAAAGAAAGGCAATGACATTTTTTGGATATATGACAGCATGAGGTAGAGCTATGAAAGCTTGTATTTTATGCAGAATGATGAATCTGAGTTGGCAACCCTGAAATCAGCTTGATGCTTGCATGACTCCACTGCAGGAAGAACATTTTCATCAAAGTAAGTGGGGGCAGTTTATCAGATCATGTCGATATTCTGGTGAAAGTTGTGTGTTTGTATTTGTTAATGTCTCGAACAGATGATACATCACAAAATTTGGACCAGATCACAAAAGCTGATAATAAAAGTGTGCTCACCTCCCATTTGTTGTCCTGCATGTGTCTCTTCAGCCGGATGGTCCAGTTATCAGCAGAAACCTCAGCACAATGTGCTACGGTCATGGCAATGGGACAGGACAGGTCCAGGCCTGGTGGGCCGTATGTGACCGCTGGACTCAAGAAGATCTCTGACCCATCATCAGACAGAGTACTGCAAACACAGAGGTTTAGGGTGTACATTAACATGATATACAATGATTAATAATAATGGAAAAAGTTATGATGACAGTTATTTCCTGGCTGCATTTTAATCAAGCAAAAAACATATAACTGATAAATCACGGCTTAAAAACATGCAGACAGGACAGAGTGTGACCCCAGCTTATAAATAAAGTAAACTTAAATCCTTGGACACTCATAATGAATCAATCCCTGACTAGCTGACACACAGACACACAGATAGAGGAAGATTAAAGCACCAAGACTAATGGACAGTAGGGCTGGGGAGGACAGGCTTTAGCACACAGCGTGTAAGCTTTGTGGGTCGATGGAGCTTATGAAGCCTGCTCTGGCCGGCCTGGTGACAGATTAGCTGGGCCAAGCTGCTCTTGGCCAGGGGCGTAATCTTGGCTGGAAGCCCTGAAGACTGAGAGCAATCGATGGGACCACCATCAGTCATGCAGCTGGCCCGGCTGGACACCTCACATACAGAGGACATGATATTGGTGCTGTTGTCGCTGGAGCAGCATGGATATTTTCTACACATCATTAATATAACTGCAGCGGAGGCAGAGCCTGACACGTAGGTAGGGATGCATCACAAATGTGTTAAGTGTCTGTGTATACACAAACAGTGAACACCCATAAAATGAAGTCTTTGACTAAAAAGTATTAATATCCAGATACTTTCAGTGAGAAAAACAAAAGTACTCTGTAATGCAAAATGAATGTTATTCCTGCTATAATACTTTTAATACTATTTCAAATACGTACATATAAATATTAATAAGAACCTTCTTTAATTATTGACTTGCTTCAGTCATGTTTATCCATAATTAACATTATTTTGCAGGTTTAAGCTTTTCAAATGAGAATTAGACTTTGTAACACAGGATAGTAACATGAAAGTCTACATTACTGGATCAATAACTGACATCATCTTTGAACTGGAGTAAAAAAAAAAAAAGCTCAATTTCCTATGTCGTGTGTGACTTCATTCTTTATTTAGTTGTTACCAACCAACTCAAAATCATTAAAAACGGGTTACGATCAAGTGTCTAAAATTAAAATCTCACATTCAGACAGTACTGTGGCCCTGCAGCTGCACTTTTGCACTAATCAGCCCTAGGCTCGGAGAAAAGCAAGGTTACCTGCTGCTGAGACTATGGTAATTAGCCAGATTGCCTGTGAGCAAAGATTAAAGATGGTTATTTAGCATCTCTGAATGTGGTTACAAGAACAAAGAAATACCACTGCGGGGTAGTAGCTCCAACATAGATCCTGTAATAGTTCAGGGTTATTAGTGCAGTCACAGTTATACATGCCTCCATATACTGTACATCTTTTAGTTTTCCACACGATAGCAGTCAGCATGATGGCAGCGTATTTGTTCAGAAACAGATCACATTTTGACATCATTCTATGAATATCTGACTAACTCATTTCCACTTTACTACCAGGCTGAAGATGGAGACTCCCTGGATTTCCTAAAATTACACTTTCCTTAACTCTATACTCACTGGGTTGGTTTATTCAAATTACTGGAGAAAAATGTGGAAATTCAGATGCGTATATGACTGCGGTTGTATTTCACTGGGGCTTCGGATATCAATTGTCTGATAAAATCCTGCTACTAATGAGCCAAAATGCACAACACGATCGGCTCTGGTGCTGCTTTCGGGTGAAAATCGCCTCTTTTTAAGTTCCTCCTGAGCCCATGTTATAAAACATAATAAAATATTCTGTCTGCATTGAATAACAATTTTGAGTCTTACTTGTTTTTGTTGTTTTTCCCCCAAAAAATCCACCTTCAGAATCATTCATTTGCACATTTGAGTTCTGGGATTCACGTGTGTCCTATTCACTTAAACTTATATTTGCAGTGATGAGTTCAAATGATTTATTCTTGAGTCAGTATGTAATCATTACCCATGGTCAAAGCTGAATAGGAATAAAAAGAAATAGAACAGAAAAGAACAGAACTGAATAGAATAGAATAGAATAGAATAGAAAAGATCTTTAATGTCACTGTCACTGTTCTCTTCTGTTTAGCAGTAAAAGCAATAAGTGCAAAATGGACTAAATAAAAATATAACACAAAATATTGAAAAATGTGAGCAATGTACGAAAGTCACAAGATAAAATATCAAATATACATATACTACTAAAATACTACAAAAAACACCTGAAATATACCAAAAGCTAACTCCATACTACAGATAAGAAATATGTACAACAAATAGAATATATATATATACAGGGAGTAAAGATATATACAAGGTATTAAGACAGACAAGGTCCATGAGGCTGAGGTAGGGTGAGTATTGCACTGTCCATTAGACTTGGGGGGGGGGGGGGCAGTCAAATACTAACTTTATGGTCGACAGTGTATATGTGAAATAAGGTTGAAGATGCTATATAATGTATGAGAACTACATAAAGTCAGCCAAATTTTAAGTAACCTAGTTTGAGGAAGACATGACTGACACTACAGAGAAGTAAACATGCAGTTGCCTCCCTGCAATGTATGCCTTAAAAAAATCTTCAGTCAATGTTGTGCAAGTCACATCATATCAGACATCTTTTGTTACACTGCATGAATCTGTCCTTGGCCTACCCACAGTCACCCGCTGAGCTGGAGAAGATCACACACAAAACAACCTAGTAAAGCCCAGAGGATGTGCAGAAGCTCTTGTGAACACCTGAAACCAAGCCAGAGCTGATCGATTCCTATTCTTTGCTGAGGAAAGCATCGTCTTATGTAGATGGCTGAGGTTTGAATGGGAAGAAAGGATTCAATTTCTCCCCTGGACTCTGCAGCTGTCAGAAGATAGGGTTTGACTGACAGCTCAGTGGTGCACGGCTCCTGCAGCTTCTAAAACGACAGCCGGAGAAGTAAACAGCATCAGGCTTATCAGAGCAAAGCAGGAGCCCGGAGGGCAGAGGCTTGGCTGAATTGGGGAGACTTTAGGCAGGGAAGTGTGCAAGCTGCCCACTAACTGAGCTCTGAGCCACAAACTATAAGTGACCTGTGATCTGTATCTGTATCCGCATGACCCTGAGCTCTTAATGGGGGGGGTGGAGGTGACAGATGTGTTTTCAGATCGCACCAAATGTCATTCTGGATTGTCCTTCAGATATATTAATCGAACTTTAGTGAGAAGCGGACAATGTTTGCTTTGTTGTGAGGACGATATCTTGCCAGCATGTTGGGCACAGACATGGTTACCTGTCGATACTTTCTGCTTTAACGTATCTAAAATTGACTTCTGGGTGTCAGATATCTTTTTGGGCTTCGTTGCAAATAAGTCAGAAGCATTACATGTATTTTTTTTCCCCTTTGATGCCATTCTTCCGTAGGTATTAGGTTTGTGAGTATCTCAAAGGCAAAGATAGAGAAATAAGCTCCCTTTGGCAGGCAATAGTCATCGAACGACGTAGCATATCACGTTCCATCTAACAGAAAACTTAATCAATAATACCTGTCATGATGATTTTACAAAGTTCATAATATTCACCACTTTACCCAGTCATGGTAGAGGGAGATACTGTCAGAGTTATGTCTATAAACACAAAACAGGCAATTGGAGTTGTGGAGTATATCTTTCTATGCTGAGACAGTTGCTTAAGGCAGTAATGCAATCTGTCTGTAGCTGCCAGTGTATTTGTGACACATCATGTCCTCCGTAGTGTATGCAAGATGAGCGAGGACCACATACTGGGTGGGAAAATATTTGCATCTGTGCGTGAGTACAGTAAGTGGGTCGGTTTGAGAGGCTCTTTTTGTATCCGTGCGTGTTTGCGGTTACACGAAGGCCTGACGGAGGAGGAGACGAGGAGGCAGGAGCAGAGATGAGAGACAAGGTGCGACAGGTTGAAAGATTAAAAGAGAGCAGACCATGAAGCAGACTGCAGCGCCTCAGTCAGAGTCCCTCACCTGCTGTCCTCCTGGTTGATGATCATGTACATTTCCCAGGTAGTGTCTTCTGCGATCCCCCCATGAGGCACCAACAGACTAATACCTGCAGAGACGGAGACATGCAAAAAAACTGAACAACACACAAGCAACACGCACACACACCTGCTCGGCTGTCAGCTCTGCTTACGGGAGGTGACAGTCGAGGAGGTGGTGGCCCCGGAAAAAGTTGACTGAAGCAAGTCCCGGAGGTCTGAATCAATGCTGCCAACAGTCTCCCTGTCACGAATACACACACGGAGGCTGTCTCGTACCAAGGCATAAACACTCTCGCACATACAGTACACAAAATGTTAGGATGCAACACACACATCCTAAAAAATTACTGCCAATCCACTCAGCAGTACATAAAACCCCTCGGGGGACAGGACAATGAATGTAGGCCATGCAAAAGAGGCTCCTCAATATACTGAGTGTTGCAGGTTTACATCACTATTTCTTTATAATATATACAGTATGTGCTTTAAACGGGTGGATATTTACATTGCTATTAAAGGGACTGATGTGATAAAGTGATAGAAAAGTGAGTGTTGTAAAAAAACAAAACAAAAAAAAAGTGCTTAGAGACACATGACAAAATGTGAGAAATCCTGATTGGGTTTGTCAGGAGGGACTGGTCAGTTCAAAATGCCAGCGCTGTCTAAGTTCATCACTTCAGTAAATAATATATTCCTATTCATGTTACAGGGCCGATCGATGACATTTTCACATTTTCGTTGCAGACCAACAATGACAAGGTCAAACAAGTTCGAAATGCAACACCAGACGCTCCGCAGAAGATTTGCTATCGTGTCAGTGATGGTGTGAATCTGAGTGTGATTTTTTTTTTTCTTTCTCTAGAACAAGAAATATATCACAAAAATAAACCCACAAGAGCTCACCTGTGTTAGGCACCACCAGTTTGCCTCCTGCATGCCCAAACACTGCTGTAGCTTTGTGGAGAGGCCTGTTGAGAGTCAGTGAGACTTGTGGGGTGAACAGGTTCTTTCCTCTTCTGCCTAGCGTCGTACCAACTGCGACCCCTCTGTAGTCTGGGGCCAAACCCCTCGGAAATGTCTGAGGGTGGGACATGACGTGGTATTCTGCTCTTTCCGCCACCCCTGGAGATACAGAGAAAGAGATATTATTTTGTGGCTGGTAAACCAACCTAGGTCCTAATCATGACACTGGGAGTTGATAAGGAAATGACATTAAATTTAACTGCAGCAGCACAGATACACGTAACAGAATGAAAAAAGCAACATTATGGCATCATTACTGTTAGCGTTTCAGCCCGGAGCTGCCCAGCCAACCAATTCCACGTTAATTCAGTCGGATTTTTTTCCTTTAGATAAAAGCTTTCTTATTGTGATATGAGGAGGAAAAAAAAAAAAGTCAAAATCCAGATGACATATGCTGCTGACTGGAAAAGCAGAACTGAACACTATACTGCAATTCCTTCTCTTTCGGAAAGCAGTCCATCACTAAAAACACAGGCTGTCAGAGCAGCTGATTTCTCTGACCTTTGACCTGGAGATCGGGCAAGGGGTCGAGAAGCGAGCGCTCGGCCATCAGCTCTTTGTCGATGGAGTCCTGAAAGCACATGGGGCTGGTGTAGGTACGTGACACTGTCAGATCAGGCTGCATGGAGGAATTTATCAGCAGGGGGTTTGCTGAAAAAAAAAAAAACAACAAAAAAAAAGAGAAAATACTCATCTAAGTATTCAATTAACATCCACTATATGGACAAAAAATATTAGGACACAACACACCTACAGCCTGTACGACGTCCCATTCCTGTTGATCTGAAATATTACCATGATAAAAATATTCATGTCAGTTGTGGACAGTAATTATCACAATAAATGTCAATATGTATTCCAGAAACCAGAGAGTTACTTGGGGTTTAAAATGATTAATTATGGTCAGAATGTGACCAATACTTCAGAAATCTAAAATCAGAACATTTAAAACAATTGGAATGACAACATTTTTTTTTTTTTTTTGTCGAATTAAGTATAAACAAACCAAACATATCTATTGCCGTTAAAAAAAAAAGCTGTTCAATCTCTAATCCTCCCAATGTGGAGAATCTGCTTTTGGTCTGATTTGGACAGATGCTTCATAATTTATGCAAACAGATGTGTTTGAGTGTTTGCATTAGTTTAGTTGATTATATCTTTTTTTTCCCCCAGACACATGTACATGGTCAGTTAATTAAACATAAATAAATACGCTGAAAAACACCCACAACAATAGTAGAGCTTCCTTCTAAAACCAGTGAAACAGCTGACTTTCTTTGGTGTTCATAGTAAAAACATCACTTTTACTTAGAATTTCAGTAAAATGATGCATTCTCAGACAAAAATGTAAAATCTGGACTTTAAAAGAACCAGAAAAAACTCTGACTTATTATAAATCAGACAATTGATGCTGACTGATAGAAAATAATAGAAAAACAGAATAAATACAGAAAGGAATAGGTCTGTAACACTGCTCTGGGTCTGTGAGAATTAAAGACAAAATAAAAAATCATAACGAAATAATACTGATTACTGGAATGACAGTGAAGTGTCTATTCTATTCTATTCTATTCTATTCTATTCTATTCTATTCTATTCTATTCTATTCTATTCTATTCTATTCTATTCTACTCTACTCTACTCTACTCTACTCTACTCTACTCTACTCTACTCTACTCTACTCTGTATTGTAACATGGAATTACATTTGTTGCATACACCTGAATTTAATGTGTCCAAATACTTTAGCCTGAATTGCAAAATTACCACTATTTTAACTTAAAAAGGGTGATGTCTGAAATAAATGGCCTTCTTAAAAGTTAACATTAAAGACGGGTGTGAGGGGGTGCAGAGGAGTGTTTTGTTGAGTCACACATGCATACAGTCGGTCGCACTTTGATCAAAATGAGCAGAGAAAGTTCTTAGTTTCATAAGTTGCTTCCAGATTCATCCTCCTGTAATTAAGGACTCATTGACAGTTGCTTTAACAAGCTTGAAATGACAGCAGAAGGCACGGTGCAGTACACAGCATGGTTTCTTATAATGAGCAAAGAAATGTCAATTGTCAGTTATTTTGTTGGGATTTAGGTGAGGTGTTGTCACGGTGAGTCATGATCAAGGAATTGACTGAAAGACAGAAAGAGCTGAAATGATTGCTATGTAACGGCCCCAGCGGTCCGGCGGCGTAGAGCAGGCGGCGGCGCATAAGGAAGGGAGGACGAGTCTGGTTTTATGGGGGTTTGGCTGCTTTCGCCCCTCCATCAAGAGAGACAGGGGACCAAGATTAAAGCTATCCCGGCCTCCTGCTGTGTTATCAAAATGAACTTTATTATACCCTGCTGAGAGCAGTTGCTGTGGCAACCCATAATGCCAGCCTTGTAAAAAAAAACCATGCTTCAATCTGTGGGCTAATGCACCACGCCTCTGTGCTCTGATGTTTCTGTGTGTCAGGCATGGTACCATAAATGCTACATTTGGGGGGTGGGCAGCTTGGAATCATTTGAAAACACTAATAAATAACATTTTTAATTTTGCAACCATGAATAAGTAATTGTAGTTTTATTGTATGCAAGATATTGCTAAACAGCCAGTAATGACATAAACAGACACAGTGTCCTGATGAGCCAACACTTTGAAAAGCCAGTAAAATAAAGCCCAATGAATTAAACATGAGACTTTGACTGTAAATTTGTTTAGAACACATAATGTGCCTGCTAATCATGGACTGCTGTGTCAGTTTGTGTGAATGTTGCTTGTGGCGTGCTGATATTTGCAATAAAGTATTTAACACATGGTGTGCTTTATATATTAAGCGTTATACTTTGTGTTATTGGATGTTTAGTACACTGCAAGACAGCAAGAATCTCTAGCAGGCTCAAGTAAACAAACTGAAAAATTAAATACAGTCAGTTTGGCCTCTAAAGCCTTTTAATAATAGATGCGGCTCTATCAGAATACAAAGAAACATATTTATTATTCATAACAAATACATATAACAACAAAACTGTATGACCTGATTGCATGTTCCGTTCTGACAAAACTGTGTAGTTACATCTACAGCATGTAAATCACAAACTATAAAGCATTTTAGAGAAGTTTTACATTGTGGTTGCAGCACATTCATCACAAACACACATCTGTGACTTGTATATCTCCGTTCACCTACAGACACAGCCCACTCTGTGTGTTGTCATTTGTCATTGTGTGAGACGTTACCGTAGAAGAGGATCTGTACTTTATTTATATAATACACTTTTCATCCATCCAACCAATTAATCATATATGATAACAGTCATATATGTACCTACTTTTAATTAAAGTCTCTACTTTTTTGTCCATGATCCAATGATCCATACTCTAATAAGGCACACAACAGTTCCAACAGGGTCCCCTAATGCTTCATTTGGATGCAGCGTACAAAGTATTTTCTATGCCTGTTTGTAGATTTAGAGGATCCAAATGAACCCACCTGTGCCAGGGCGTGTGGAGTGGCACAGCTGAGGCTGTGTTTATGCAGATCATGTTCTATCCTGCAATTTCAGTACTTGTTTTTAACTGCTCAGAGCAGCTCTCATTGCACAGTGAAGTGTAGTTAGTGAAAAAGCAAACAGAGACCTCTTCAAAATCATTAGTGAATACTGTGAATTTGTTTTTTGTTTTTAATTCTGAACATAGATGAAAGGTGGTGAATCTGCACGTGTACAACTAGACACGCCACAGCACGAGTCTAATGGGTGATTTTAACGATAATTGTTTTCACTAACTGATCTACACACTTCATAACATGTTTCTTTAAAACCTAATTAAACACCTGTAGCTACCATCAAGAGTGTTTTTTTTATATATATATTTGTACTTTCTAATTTAAGCTGAGAGCTGTGCGTTACCATATCAAACAGCATGCAGATCTAAATTGATTTAATCAAATCATTCAGCAATAAATTACCATGTAAATGATAGAAGTTTCCTGTACACCGTGTTGACTGTAGGCTCTTGACAGAGTTATGTAATAGGTAGATACTGGTTGGTAGGTGTTTTGTCTCACCTTGTCGAGATGTCTTGAAGCTGAAGGACTGGAAGCCCCCAGTTAGGGCCGAGGAGTCGATAACATCGACGCCATACTCACTCTGGCTCCTTCGGTACAGGGTGACAGCGATAATCAGCAACACCACTGTCACCACACCTGCAGCCAGGCCTGAATACAAGGCCACATCACTGCTGTTCTCAACACCTTGGAAGGTACAGGGAAAAAAGAGAGAGTGATTTTTTTTTGCTTTCTAAGTGTAAGGAGCTTAATTAGGAGACTAGGAAACATTTTTTCCTAAAATAAACCCAAAATCTGTATTGCAGAGTTGAAGTGGTAAAAGTCTTCTTTTTTTTTTTTTTAACATAAGGCAAGTCTACCTTGGTTTCAAACTACTTTTGCAGCTTTTCTGTTTTCTGTTCCTTCTCTGCCCTGCCTCCTGATGCACCGCTTCATTGTTCCATCCTGGAGTGTTAAAGCTACTAATGAGGAACCTCGGAAGGAAGGCGATTATAATCAACCCAGCACCTGACTGTCATTTCAAACACCGCTCAGCTCTAGTGTGTTGGAGGAACTCTGCGTTCCACTGGGATAATGTGACAAAACCAATTCATTAAATTAGCTCATCGGCAATGATTATGCTCTATCTGGTCCCACCAGTACTGCAGCGTCCAACTCCGCAAAGAAAAGGACAGAGTACGAAATAAAGGGGCTGCTAGCTTGTTCTTGAAAGATAATGAGATCTTTGCTGAAACAGGATATGGAGAGAAATCCTCTAAGTAGCCTGAAGCTCAAATGAGAAAAAATGGACAAAATATGCAAAGCGGCATTAACAGCTACTGTAGCAGGTTAATTGAGGGCTCTGCAAGTTTTGGCAGCATGGCTGCATTCTTTTTTTTTTTCTTTTTTTATTTCTCACAAATAAATACATTATTGCGCTCAGGGCAAATAAAAAGAACACATGCTGTTGCTTGGAAGGTATCAAATAGATTTTCTGCTGCTAAAACTACCATGCGGTATTCATAATTAACGCATACAGTGCTGGTACAATAGTTTACCCCACTGAGAAATAATGTGTGAAACGTGGATGAGCAGTGATTAACCTCCTTTTGTTTGTCTTGAAATGACAAGAAAACAGATACACATTATAATGTCATAGTCTATCATGCAAAGACAAAACCTGACTGTTAGCGGTGAGATATAAACAAACTTCTCATTATAGATTATTAAAGGGCCTGTATGTAGTGTTGACATTACAAACTCAACAGGAAAAATCAGATTATAGAACACATTTAGTACAACGAACCACCCGAAACACTATGTACCTACAGACTGTATCACTCACTGAATAGAGCATAAAGCTACGTGTTTACACACTTCTGCAATATGGTTTCAAGTTTTATACTAAATGTTATTGTGACAGTCAGTCAAAACAACACTATGTCTTCATGTACTGCATCAGCTGAGAGTTTACATTATAGCTCTGTTTGCTTAGCTTTATTAGCTCAGCTCTGTTACCTTAGCTCTGTTAGCTTAGCTCTGTTAGCTCAGCTCTGTTACCTTAACTCTGTTTGCTTAGCTCTGTTAACTCAGCTCTGTTACCATAACTCTGTTAGCTTAGCTCTGTTAACTCAGCTCTGTTACCTTAACTCTGTTAGCTTAGCTCTGTTAACTCAGCTCTGTTACCATAACTCTGTTAGCTTAGCTCTGTTAACTCAGCTCTGCTACCATAACTCTGTTAGCTTAGCTCTGTTAACTCAGCTCTATTACCATAACTCTGTTAGCTTAGCTCTGTTAGCTCAGCTCTGTTACCTTAGCTTTGTTTTTCGACTGAAAACAGATACAGTACATCTGTAAACCACCTTTGTTTCCTGTAGGGTTCGTGTTGTTAATAACTGCACTAAAAAGCTGTTTGTAATCCAACAAACAAGGTCAAAACTGTCTCAATTTAGTCTGAATAAATAACAGTGAACTTATCAAAGATAATAACATCACATATTAATAACTTTATACCTTCATAAGCCTCCTAATCAAACTCACTTGTGTAGATGAAATGCTTCCATTTCAGCATTAAACTCTATTCTTTTCATTTATATTTGTGTCCAGTGGTGAAAACAACGGTGTTTCCTGCTTTTATCACTTTGTCACTTTCTTTGGCTCTAAAAGTTGTTTCTCAGCGGTTAACTTCCTCAGCCCCTCTGAATACATTCAGTTCATTGCCCTACAGTTCAATACACTGGTGCCTTTTGACAGAGACATTCAGAGCTCTTCATTCTAACAAAGTCCTGGAGATAATTTTAGGTAATTTTTTTAAATATTTGAAAGCAGGAAAACTATATATAGCCCCTTAAAATACAAAATGTGAGTAAAACACTTGCTAACCTTCAGAATCCTCCATAAATTTAAGGATTTACACAAAATAACAGAACCAACTTTAAAATGTACCATGTATTTTCTTCTTTCTTCTTTTTCTAAAATACCTGTTAGCAATAATATTAATGAGTTCAGTCAGTAATTTCCTTGTATTCTTATATCTGATGTTATCTTTTAGATCATGTAACCATCTCTATTTTGGGGCCAAATCTCCAATTTCCTGTCAGTTCAAACGGCCTTTTCTCCAACTCAGGTTTTTTTTTTTTGATAATGGTTTTAGATAGCGATTTTTAAAAAAGGAAGTAAATGGGAGATGAGGAAAAACTCACCCTGCGGCTTTGGATCATGTAACAGTTTACGATCTGCAGAGACAGAGAAACAAGAGAATTAAGGAGTTTTGCTGTAACTTTTTTTTTTCTTTTCGAATACTAAAAATGCCAGTTTGTTTAATCACTACTTGTGTATGCATCCATGCCTATGCACAGCGGGTGTTAAGTATGTGAAGTGGAGTGGATGAATAATGAAGATGGATGAGGGTGCTGATAATGAGCATGATTATAAAGATGATCATGATCTAGCCCACGCTGCCAAAAATTATGAACAGTAAATCTATAATGACACAGTCCGTGAGCACGATGAGACTGACATTAACTATGTCAAACTATCTATTTGAGGTGGAGATGTTACCCACTCTGTGTGCACAAGCCGCCGGTGCAGTTGTCTGCAGCCACTGCCACGCCGTCACACAACCGCCCTCCATGTTTGGGCTCTGGAGCCGTGCACTCTCTGGTTCGTTGCCTTTCGCAGTCTGTACTACACACCGTCCACTCGCTCCACTCTCCCCAGCTGCCATCCACTGAAAGGTCAAACAAAAATAATAGTAGTCCAATAATGCACAAAACAAAACCTGTCGCCTGATGGGTGCATTGACATTTTTATTTAGATTAGATTAAATTAAATTAGATTAGATTAGATCAGATCAGATCAGATCAGATCAGATCAGATAAGATAAGATAAGATAAGATAAGATAAGATAAGATAAGATAAGATAAGATAAGATAAGATCAGATCAGATCAGATCAGATCAGATCAGATCAGATAGAACTTTACTGATCCTTTGGGCAAAACCTTCAGGAAATTGAGGTTCCAATAGCAGCACAAACACCAAATATACACACAAGAAGTACTACAAGAAAATACCAAAACAAATAGCTGTAAAAAAGAAAACAGTATTAAAGAAACACATGCAATTGCACATTGTAAAGTACCAGTAGAAACAACAAGTAGAAAGGTGGTAATAATAATAACTAGAAAAGCACTCAGAGAGCGCAGACCTCTCCCAAGGCAGATCAGCCCCCCCCCCTCGATCACCATGAAAATGTCATTATCTGTTCCTTGTGCCAGTATCAACATTTCCTGAAAATTTCATCAAAATGCGTCCATAACTTTTTGAGTTATCTTGTTAACAGACGAACAAAGGAACAAACCCTGATGAAAACAGAAGCTGTGCCGTCCTTGGTGGAGGTAATAATAACAATAAGCTCACAAAGATGCTTCCATTCCTGTCGAGCATAACATTCTTGCCAATTTACTAAATAATTCTCTATACCTTCGTGCAAAAAACAGTAAGAAACTCTCTCGCTTAACATAAAAAGTGTATTTATTTCTTCACGGTGCCAAATTGTAAATGCTACGCTGACTCGGAGCACAAAGTCACTCCATCAGGTCTCCGCTCCACCTCCGAGTGTTCTAAAAGTTCACTTCTCTCTGCTAATCTAAACGCAAATGCACCCTGTTTATGTTCAAACTCTGATGCGAAGAAAGAATCCTTTAGAAGGAGGCAGTTGGCATAGAGAAGATAATGTTTGGAGGAGTGCGCTGCTTTTCCCTGATAACTTTTTTTTTTCTTAAACCTGATGAGCATTTCCCTTTATACTGGTGCTGTGGTGGAAATCATAAATATAGGCTTGTCTAGAAAAAAACACTTGGGCAGAGCAGATTACATGGCAGTTTTGATAAGTGGAACTGCTGCTTTGCTCTTTCTCTCACAACCTAAGCCTCTGCTGTTGCTTTCTCTGTCTCTCTCTCTCTCTTTCTCTTTCCGGTTCTTTTTTTTTATATCCATTTTTCCACCTTACTCTCAAATTTCCATACATTTTCTCTTCATGTTCTGTTTCTTTAGGGTCCACCACATTGAATTTCAGATCCACACCACTGTCACCATCAGCACTGGAGACACGTAGTGCATTTATGATGAAGCGAAACTGGATGAAAGGAGTGTACCATTAAGATGTGCTTTTAGTCTGATTTTCCACCATTTACGCAGCTAATGTTCTTTGTTCGTTTAAGTTAGCGAGACCGAAACTTGCTTGAGTAGTAGTGAGTAAAAGTCCCCGTTTATTACTGCACACTAATGCATTTGTGAGCAAACGAAACTTTTAGCATTGTATTTAAGCACAAAAGTCCTAGAGCTAGTTTTCAGGCAGCAGCCTTGAGGACAGTGAACGCTCCATCAGAACAGCCTGTTGGATGGTCACAGAGCTTCAGACCTCCCTGCACATCTTTCTGAGGTCCACCTATCGACACTAAAAATCCGTTCACACGTTGCATAGCTAATGGCCAGCTGTGCGTAGATGGGAAGGCAGTTTGGCTTTGAATCAGCTTTTTTTTTTTTCAACAACAAACTTTCTGAAAATGTACTCTTGTGCCTCTGTGATTAAACTATGTTGCTTTCAAACTTAGCTGTTCTGAAGATCTTTTATTTCTGATGTGGAGGGATGGGGCTTTGTATGAACAGCTTCTCAAAGAAGTCTCAAAAGTTAAATGTCAGATTTGTCTTCAATACACCGCTGAAGCAAATGTCTGTATCGCAGTGCTTACTCTTTGTCCAAATAAAAATGTCAGACTTTTTCAAAACTGCTTCTTTTTCCCCAAGACCTTGACTTTATGTACTTTTATACTTGCATACCTACTTTTTTAGTTGAGATTGTGCCAGTTGTGTGTAGTTGAAAAGTTCATTTTAATAAATGCATGAATGAATGAATGAATGTAATTCACATTAAATTATGTTTTACTGACAGAAACATTTTTAAAACATGAAAAGTGCATGAATATACATTTTTTACACTGTACAAACCAAAAATAAACGACATTGATTCCTTCATTGATATCACACAAACAAGTTTCACTCGGCTCATTGCAGTACCAACCGGTTAGTGAAATTATATCAAGTTTTTTTTATATGTTTTATATGTGTTATAAGTGACATTTCCTCCCTTTCATCCTCCTTTTTAAAATACGGGAGTGAAGTGTTGTAAAATTTTGTATTCATATATTATATATATATATACTAGGGATGCAAATTATCAATTAACCCATTAATCATTAGTTGGTTGACTGTATTGATCGAGTAACAAGTACTTGATAAGCAGCGATTTTCCTGAGAACCTGAATTTCTCTTTTGATAGGGTCTATAAGAATAAAAGCAAAATATTGTTTATATACTTCATGAAAAAAAGCATGTCATATTCCTTAATGATTGCTTTATTGCACCATTAGGGATACAGTACAGGCAATGAGATGTATGTAGTAGAACAAAATAAATTCTGCAGAGAAGTTCAATAAAATAAATGGATCTGAAGAGGGGCAGTTTAGAAGACATGGGCATTTCTGACATTGCATCACTACCTGACATGATGGAGTGCAATTTCAGTGGAGATGCCCCACCCCCACCC
>JAPTYQ010000005.1:30691194-30701235 GCA_029814465.1 Ostorhinchus cyanosoma | reverse complement strand
AGAGATAGAGAGAGAGAGAGAGAGAGAGAGAGAGAGAGAGAGAGAGAGAGAGAGAGAGAGACACTTGTGGGAGCCGAATTTCGCTTTTCAACACCAACACCAAATCAATTGCAAAACCGAAAACCTATAAAAGGACAGATTCTCTGGTTGCAGGGTGGACCTAATTGTATACGGATTTCCCGAGTACGGTTGCATCTCTAATATCGACACAGTATCATGAAATGAAATATCACAATATATCACAGAACCAATATTTCTTATATCACTAGTCACCGGTGGTCTGCAGATCTGTTTTGCACTTATTTGTCTACAGGTGACTTTGAGTGCTTTTCCTTTGAATGTGCTGAATGAGCACATTCTTATGCGTCTAAAAAGCCTCCCCAAGTCAATATTGACTCAACTCACTTCAACTGCCTGATCAAGACAAAAGTCTGTAATGATTATGAGGTGGAAGGATGGGTTTGACAATATGTGGGTAAAGTCTGTGTCTTTTTAAAGCTTTACAGAGCCGGATGTCCTGAAGAACATACCAGCAATTAAAGCCACAGGAGAAGCCTGTTTATGCTGATCACTTATAAAGAAGCCTGTTGGATTACAATCAGTAAGGAAGAGCTTCAACAAACTAAAAATCAACAATGGAGAGAGAGGAAATGGAACTGAGGCTGTGTCGAAATTCAACAGAGAAATGAGGCAAAGGACACTGCAAAAATACTGGAGGAAATTGGGCAATAAGTAACAACCACATGAAGCCTGAAGGTTCAAAAAACGAGAAGTCGCCGTTATATGAATCTTAGTGAAAAGACTGTGAACAAAGACTTAGGTTTAGTTTTAAACAGTGTTAAAATGTCCTAGTGGGTTTTGGTTTAATCCACGAAGGATCTACTGCAATCTGACTCAACACAGCAGCTGGAGGCCGAACTAGTCAGTAAACTATGATAAGAATTCAGATGATTACATGAGTTACTGTTATCGAAGAGCTCCCACACATTCCAAATAAATGTCAAAAAGCATTTTTTAATATAATGAGACATAGAGAAGTGTGGTTATCCCACAGCATGGCCTGTGTCTCACCTCAGGCTTTGATAGATCTGATACGGTTTGATTTGGGAGAAATTAAGCATTGAAAAAAGGGGTTTTAGAAACAAAATCATGCTTCACTGATGTTCAAAACTTCGATTTAGTTTTGGACAACTCTAACTTTGAAAAGTCAGCAAAAAGTAAAGTCCCTAAACACATCGTCTACTAGAAATGTTTATATAACATGATTTTTAAACTGTTTCCTTGATCTACAATTCGTGTATCAGCCAGAACATGGGTGCATTCCTTGGACTAAAACAGCTACATATAAGCTTAAAAATTGACAGAATTATAGGTTTTCGGTCACTAAATAACCATGAGAAGCTCTTTGGTGCTTTCGTCCCCATTGCTTTCTAAATGGACGTCACTAAACTGCATTAACCAGCTGCAGCTCATTCAAGACGCTGCTGCTTCAGTTTCAATAAGGACAAAGACAACTGAGCACATTACACCAGGTCTACACTCTCTTACATCCAGTTAATGACCAAACAGTCTTTAAAGTGCCGCTAAAAATACACTTCTGATATGCTTAAAGAATATGCAAACTGCAAATTAGCTTAGAAGTTAAATGCTTTGGTCTGTGCTACACACTCATCCCTGTGCAAATAATGACTAAATAAGTAAATATAAACCAAGTAGGACATTGTTATTAGAAAGAGAAAGAGAGAGAGAGAGAGAGAGAGAGAGAGAGAGAGAGAGATATTACGGTACATCTATTGACTCAGCTCTGCTGGTGGAACCCAGGAGATCTTCAATGTTCCTCAAATTCTGCCAATTTTAAAATCCAAGTGAAAAACTGCTCTTTACATGTGTTTGTGCCTGAGCTCTAAAACCTTTAGCCAGTTCTTATTGACCTATAATGCTGGAGGGAGGTACTTTCTTTAAATCATATTGGTAAATCCTCAGGTGCATTATTATTATTTTATGCACTTGCTTCTTTGATTGTTTAAGCACTTCATTTTTATTTCCCTCTGGCTAGTCTTTGTGTGTTTATATATGTATATACACATTACACTGACTTGAAAAGTGCTAGTAAGTCTGAATAGCCTTGCCTTATCATATTGAGTGTCACCAAAACTGTACATGAGCCAAAGCTAAAGTACTGCCAACATTTTACAAATGTCTATCTTTGTGTCTGTGGTTGGTACAAACTGTCAATTTATGAAATAAACATTGCACTCCTCTGGGAATCAGAAGTCTAGTATATTTATATGAAACAACATATGTAAACATTAAGGAATGTAGAAAAGCAACTCCATTACATAACTCTGTCACATATGAGGCCCACCCACATGTACAAGTTTGTGCCTTAAGGCACATTCACATTCACCAGGTATACAAGGAGCGTTTTACTTTGATCAGGAGCATTTAAACTGGGTAATGACAGGTCAATATTGTTAGAGGAGGAAAAAGCCCCGGTCCAGACACCATTTCAAACCTCTGAGCAGCCATTATGGAGCAGCAAAGCATCATTTCCCTGACAAAATCCACTTTCTCTGCACAAACATGATTACAAGCAGTCACAGAGGGCAACATCATTATATCATCTGGACTGGGGTTATCACCAAGTGATTGTTATTTGGCTAAAAAGGTCAATTACTGTGGAAGAAATATCACATAACTGTTGCTGATGGTGACCTAATTTGTTTTCTGGGTGTGTAAGACAAGACTTACAAAAGCAACTCAGTGATTTATCAGAATGCTACAGTGTAAAACGCAAAAGCTGAAAACAAACATTTTGTCAGAACAGAACATTTTATTTCTGTAATACACTCTTTTATCATAAGTAAAGTAATGGATGTTTGGAGTAGATTTGTGGTTTGGTAAAAGTGTAGTTTTTTAGCATTTGCATGAATGTGAGTGCATTAAAAACTTTAATAAATTAGCCCATACTTTAATTTCTTCTAAATGCTGAATATTGATTCAAATTCCTGTTGACCATCTTCTCTCTGCACCAAATTATTGTTATTGCGTTCATATCTTATTTCATTACAGGACAAGTGTGCATTTTTCTCTCTTAAATTGCTAATCAGTACAAAAGTAAAACCATAACAAGTGTAAAACCTTACTTCGAACTTTAAAAGAAAAGCTGATAAATTAAAAATGAACACCCTAAAACTCTTTAACGTGTATTTCTCTCAATCCTCTGTAGTAAGTTATGAGTAAATCCAAAAGGCAGTGCAGGTGGATATGAGCTCTGTACAATGGCGCCCTCTATTGGATTATTTCTAATGGTACGTATTTATATTTACTGGCCTGGATCTGTCCTACATGTACCGTTATAAACCTGACTAGAACATATAATAACAATGAGAATGGATTTAAGCGCTGTAATTGATACACATGATTGTAGAATAAAGGAGAAATGAGTGCAACCCCAATGAAAATGGTGTGGTGGTTGCACTAAACTGGGTTTGCATTTCTCTGTTTGGTTTTCTGGACTTGGTGCCTGATGCGCAGACATCCCAGGGTCTCCTCACCTGCCTTCTTCAGCCAGTTGGGAGCCCTCTTCCTTCAGCCTTTTGCTCTTGGCTGCACAGTCCTCCAACAGGACTTCCCTCCGTTTTTTAATGACGTGCATCCAGTCCACATCCTCATTCTGACCCCCTGCTTCGTCTTCGGCTTCAAACTGCTGAACCACAGACTTTGACACCTTTTCACCAGCTTTCCTCTTCCAGCCAAATGAGGCCATTCTGCAAGAAAAAGCGGAGGAGAGTGAACAGTCAGGCTTCTGTCAACCACCTGACCAGTGACTTTTATGTGAACCATGCATTAGTATAGTCAATTTAACACTGGAATTATGTATCTCCTTAAATACTCTATTCAAGTGCAGAGCATACATCTTACTCAATGAACTGAATGGAAGTTAAGCTACCTAGCTAACTTAGCAAGGTAAGTAAATAAAAACAAAGCTGTCACCACTGAGCTAGCTGACGTTAGCTATCGACCTGACCAGTGACTGACATATGAACCATCAATCATCAGTGTTACTTAAATTAACCAGTGTCAATTTAACACGAATCTCCTTATATACTGTATTTAAGTGCAGAACGTACATCTTGCTCAATGAACTGAAGTAAAGCTACCTAGCTGAGTTAGCTAGCTGAGTATTTGCCACAAGCCATGTAAACAAAAACAAACCTGACACCACTGAGCTAGCTGACGTTAGCTGTGGAAGCTACTAATTCGAGGCCCATAGACTCAAACAAGACTGCAGATAACTAATGTGATTATAATAAAATGCATTTTTATTTGGAAAGACTGAAAATACTTGGGTGGGAAGGTACGCACAGATCCGGCAAGTCTTTTAGGAAAACGCTAAAAGTAGACGTTAGCGATAGTCTGTGAGCTTCTTGACCCGGAAGTTGTTACCTGAGTACGATGTTTCTTAAAGGAACACAAACCTCATTTCGATTTTTTAATAGTCCCTTCAAAATACTGCAGCGAGACTATTAAAATGGTATTACTCTGTTGTTGGATTATTATATTATTGTTTTTGGTTTGTTTGTTTGTTTGTTTTTTTGCGTGTTAACACTGTAGCAGCAAAACTATTGGTTGAATTCACACCCAAGTTGGTTTATAGGTTGCCAGTGATCCAGACTACTACTTTTAGGGAAAGTAGGTCAAAGTTGAAATTTTTTAAATGAATTTTAAAATGTTTCCCCCCCTTTTATTTATAATAAGTGACATTTCACGTGTCTGTAGCAACAAAACTGTTTTCAAACTGAATTCATAGCAAATTGGGTTAATAGATTACCAGTGACCCAGAATAAATGTCATTACAAATTGGGAAAAGTAGGTCAAAGTTCACTTTTTTGGGGGGGATTTTTTAAAAATCTGTTTTTTCTCCCACTTACTTATAATGGGTGAAATTTCAAATGTCTATAAAAACATCAATTTTGTTTCAATTTACTTCGAACTTGGCACATATTGATATACTGATTTCAGCACATGCACACATGGCATTAGCAGAATCGATGCCAAAATAAACTACAATATGTGCAAGGAGTGAGGTTTGTTGTGCGTGGCACCACTTGCTACAACAGTTAATGGAATTATTATATATACTATTTAAGGGATACAAAAAAGTAAGCAGAAGCATGTACAGTTCAGCTGTTTATTAGGCAGTTGTGTATACAAATGATTTCAACACTGTCAATTAAAATTTACACTGGTCAATCTGGTAGGGTCCCTTTACACACCAAACAAAAATAGAACAATATTTATTTGAAGCAGTTCAAACAGATACGATTGACAGATTTCACCATTCCACTACGATGCTACTCCATTACCTGTCAAAATCACACATTCATTTTATCCACAAAACCCATCACGTAACCATGACAGGTTTCGCAGTCAGTTTGCAAACGCCCCTCACTTCTGAAAATGTGTAGTTTTGTATCTTACCAAGCTCACAGTATGTCGTAAACTGTGATATAATAAACTCTAGTTAAAACCAAGACAGAAAGAGTCAAGTGTCATTTTTTTAAATTATTATTTCAGTCCAAACTTGCCCCATAGGACAGCAAAAGAATAATTATTGTCATGCTTAGCAATCGCTGTTGTATTTATCTGAAATGGAAAGTTGTTGATACGAACACAATAGTAAAAAATTTGAAGCTATAGAGACCTAAACACTGGAAATCAAGACCTTCAGTAACTGCTGACACTTTGTAAACATTTGTAACATTAAGTGAAGTTTTCTAAATCTGTGTCCAAAAGGTAAAAACAAAACAAAACCAAGAAATAATTGAATTTGTCCAATTATAAAGTGGTAGCAGTTACTGAAGGTCTATAAGAGTTTGGCAAATAGCACAGTCACATATTTAACTGTTTTTCAGCTAAGATGTGTTTTTTTGTAATGCTCAGACTTAAAATAGGATGTTCTAGTTTTTCTACCTAAATATAAATCAACAAAACTTTAAATTGTATGTAGGTTTGTTGTCTTAAAACTCCAGAAAAGTGTAATAACTCTGACCAATTCCACGCTTATTAACAATGAACAGTACTTAACAGTTGAGAATGATAAGGCAGCCAAACAGACACCATTTATAACTTTAAGACTCTGAACAGGAAATTGAATTCAGGGAAACATGTTATACAATTAACATATTTTGTGAGCTTAAAATAATAAAGTTCTGTCGCACTTTTTTCTATAAAGCCACTCACACATTTTTTTCTTCTCAGCAGGACTTTAAAATTCCAACCTCACAAGTCTCTTTCAGTTTTAGACAATATGTCTACTTTTCTTCAAGGTCAACCTTAAAGGGAATGTATGGGCATTCAAAAAATAAACATAGCCAAACAGGAAAAATATTGAGAATGTCTTCAACTGCTGAAAAGAAAATGTCCGTGCTCGGCCAGTAATTGCTACTCCTTTTAGATCAGTTGGCATTCAGAAATCGAATGTAGGCAAAAGGCATGTCACTCAGTAATTATGTTAAAATCCTATTGATAATTCAGTAATCTAAAAACACTAGAAACAGAGAAAATACAACAAAAAGTCAAAATCAACTTGTCATTTTAATGTGACACTGAAAATGATATATCTCTAGATTTTGACTGTCATGGCAAATGGTAAAAGCAGGCTATATTTATCTGGAAAGACACTGAAGTATCAGAAAAAAAAGGTGATTGAAGAAAACAAAACTGTGATATTGATTTTAAAAACCAGACAGTAAAAAAAGGAATATCATATATCATCCAGCAATAGATCTTAATGCAAGAAAAGAAAAAAAAAATCAATTTCCAATAGAACCAACACTCTGCCCACTTAACGCACTGATAAATATATTCATGTCTTTATATATAAAAATGTGGGGGGACAAATTCCAACATTTTTTTTACAACGAGGACAAAACCATGAAAATCTAGTCTCTGACAGCTCAATCAGATTCACAAAAAAAAAAAAAAAACACAAATGTGACGAAGCATTCTTTTGTCCCTGACAAGACAGAAATATAGGGGTCATTGCACTTCCTCAGGGTCCGATGAGCGTGACGGGTACGACAACCCTAGATATAACCAGTGCAGCGCCCCGACAGATCTGCGCCTCTTCTCTGATCCCCACTGAGAGACAAAACAAGAGCAGCAGGAAATAAAAGAAACTTGTGCAAAAGTGCTTCCTGTATCCTATTCGACTGCCACCCACCCGACCCCAACCTTTACCTCGTGGCCCCTTTTTCTCTGCAGGCAAAACTCGATCTTGTTCTTTGTACTGGAAAGCAGTGCTCACTGGCTACAGTACAGAAAATTCAGTGTAATCACTTGCGTGCGTGTGTGTGTGTATAAGTAGGTTGTGGACATTTGCTATTAAATTGACCAAGAAACTGTAACACCATCTCTTTAATGTTGTTCCGTCGCAGCTGTTTAGTAGCTCAGACATTCATCTTTCCAAATAACCCCCTTTACATCCCCCGTTCAGCTCAGTATACATCCCGTCAGCTTAGGGAACACCAACCTGCATCAGTGCCATGGAACAATCACTTCATCCTCTGCCGGGATGAATTGAGCCATGAATCGGTTGCATGCTTATTGCTATAAAGACACTCGGATAGGAAGAAAGGCTAGCGATTGTTGTTGCAAGCTATCGTGCAAGTAGTTTAATAAGATTTGCGCACATCTCGAAGAACTCGATGGTGTGGCTTCCCGGTCGGGGAAAAGATGTGCTGTCCCCTCCTGTCGAGTCGATGGATGAGGTCAGTGATGAAGCTAAGGAGCCCTCGGCCGCCTTGGTGGGGTGCACAGTGCTAGACGCAGCGGGAGCGTCTCCCCCGTCTACATCGTTCTTAATAGTAGTGCGGTAGTTGCCTACGGACCCAGATCGAAGAGGGGTAGCGGTTCCGGATTTTGTCTCCATCATATCATCTGAATAACACACGAAACAAGACGGTTGCCAGAAAATTCACATGCAAAAAAACAATAATATTCAGGGTTCGTACATGTTTTTAAAGGTCAGATTCAAGCACTTTTCAGGGTAATTTTCACATTTTTCCAGCACAGCACCTTACCACTGGGGTAAAATACATATCTACAGCAATACATATACTCAAGTTTTTTGTTGTTTTTTCTTCACTTTTTAGCACAATGGTTTATTTCAAATATTGCATTGAAATCAAGCAAGAAAAGAATTATATAAAAAGAAAGTCAAACATTTGAAAAGGAGCAGGATGAATTCCAACTTATAATCTCGTGCCCCTTACCCCATCCTTCACCTACCCTAAAGTCCTATGTCAGATTCCCTAAGGAACTAGAAAATCCTCACATATCAGACTAAATTCTGACTATGCACAAAATTGCTGTACATATCCATTAAAGGAGAACACAAAGTTTTATCCCAAAAAAAAAGAGAAGAGAAGCCACTTGGCGTTCTTCAGACACACTGGCACCAAGACAAAGATTAAGATAAAAATGTACCTGGAGTCAACCTGGAACACCTGCTAATTTAAAATTTTTTGGCATAAAAGTTTTATTTTCCTAAATGTATCATCTCTCTTGTAAGTAGCTTTGGCTTGGCATCTAACCCGGCAGAGTTCATATCAAAAATAAATTAATAAATCACATCACAGAGTTAGAATTCCAAGCACTTTGAAGCACTTAAACTAAACTTCAACCACTTTTCAGGCCTTGAAAACACAACATTGAAATCTGAGCATTTTCAAGGATTTCAAGCACCCGTACAAACCCTGACCATTAAAATATCTGTAGAGTTAGGGTTAGTGTCTAATTTCCTCATGTTCATTGAAGGTTTTATAACTGCGGCTAAACACAAACACTGATTGACTACAGAGGCCTGAAATGCACTGGTAACCTTTAGACGCCATGCCAGAGCTAAGGTAATGACCCATAAAAACACTCCTATCTCATAGATTTGTTTGAAGTACCGCTGGGCACCTACGCACACGGTGGAAAAGCCAGGAGCTTAACCTGCAGTCAATCATTTATGGAGTCTGCATAGCAGCGCAGCCACATTCAGACAGACTCCAGGTGGAGGCTGAAGCATAAACTTCACAGAAAATATATATTAGTCATACACGAACAAAGAACACGGCATTAAACTATACTTAAAATCATCTACGCTTCAGTTAAAATGGATTTGTTAACTCTGATCTTCTGATTTGACTGCTGACACACATCTTTGCGAAACGTGGGGGTTGTGTTGTTTGAACTTACCGTCTATGCTACGGAAGTCGAGGAGGTAGGTTCTGCTGTCCACCTGGTAGAGCTGAAGACTCATTTTGGTTTGCATCCCGGTAATCGGGTTCTTCCTTCTCACGCGTAAATAATACGGATTCACCACCTGAGATGTGGAGGGGGAAGCGTAAAAGTGAGTGTCAGTGAGGTTACACAGTTCAGTTCACAACATAGCTGGGGGGTTAAGCGCAAACCGGGCTGTGCACATGCATCGACAGGGGGAATGTCTATATGTACTGTCATATAGACGTTCCATCTCACGGACTTCCATTGTAGCAACAAAATAATTCAAAGGGGTCATATTTCTCTAAACCCACTTTTATTAGTCTGTGGTTCATTTATTTGCTATTTATTGTGCTGCAAAGCTATCTCTATATTTATTTGAGCAAAAATAGAGTTGGATTTCTACAACCTGTTTGAATTCCTTCTTAATTTGTTGCGTCAACTGGTTCCGTCACAACATTTGCACATATAAGGTCAAGACTTCCAACCAACATTTCTCCAAGTACGACATAACTGTTTGTCAGCAGCTGCGGTTGTAGTCCATAATGAAAATATGTCCAAACTTCGAGCTGATTACCTAAAATGTTCAGTTGTTGGCTGAACAGAACAGAGCAGCACAGGCCAACAACCTGGAGGGGGCGGGGCCTGAAGTGGCTCATGTGCATTTAAAAGGCCAGTGCTCAAAACCACCTTTCTGGTGTCATTACTCAGAAATAGGGTGAAAGATGGACCTGTGGAGTTGAATTAATTAAGAATTCAGACCCAAGC
>JAPTYQ010000005.1:30664994-30680830 GCA_029814465.1 Ostorhinchus cyanosoma | reverse complement strand
TTCGGTCTAGATGCAGCAAAACTTTTGGTGTTGGTTTCGTGTGTCTGCGACGTTCCTACTGGAAGTTTGTTTTTAAGTGTTTTAGATTGAAAGGCAGATTACGAGCTTCCTGTTGGAGATAGACTCGGGGCAACAGCATTTGATTTGTCAGGCTCGATGACACACATTTTGGCATTTGTTTCATGTTTCTGCGACATTCCTACATGCCACTAGGGCCATTTTTATGTATTTTGTTTTTTTCTAGGGGGTGCTACAGAGCAATTTTGGCATGTAAGGGGTTAATTTTTACATTTTATCAAAATTTTCACCAGATGTGATGTGTGTGCCAAATTTGGTGAGTTTTTGAGCATGTTTAGGGGGTCAAATTCCAGATTAAAGTGGCGGACAAAGAAAAAAAATCATGACAAATGAAATACAATAGGGCCTCTGCCCATGGGCTCGGTCCCTAATAATAATAATAATAATAATAATGGATGGGATTTCTATAGCTCCTTTCAAGGCACCCAAAGCACTTTACATAATACTGTATCTTTAATAGAATCCAGAATCCATTTTAGGTTTTAAAGGCATAAATAAACCACATAAAGTTTATGTATTGCATCAAGGCTTTTTGATTTTGTAAGGAACCTCTATTTCAACAAAATAATAAAGAAAAAAAATCACTATATTATAAAATGCTCTGGTTGAAATTATGACCTTTGTGTTGTTAGGGTCAGTTTTGACCCAGCCATAAAGTTAAGATTATAAAGCAATAATTGCAGCCAAAGCTGAAATCCAAAGTGTACTGTCAGCCAACACACTGATGCCAGCTCCTCTACCAATCATGTGAGCTTTGGGGGATTCTCATTTTGTCTTGTTATGCAGTATACCTGCACAAAAACAAAACAAGCACAGACGGGCATGTCCACACATGAGGTCAGTTCAGTTTAGAGGTGGAGACTGCAGAGTGCACATCAGGGGTATACTGAAGAAAAAAAAAAGGCTCAGAAGTCCACACCAAAATATTAAAATCAATATTTTCATGGATAGAGAACCTAACAATTTAACCATGAGATGAGAAACACATTGGATTATAGATAAATGTTTTCAGTGTATTTTACAGCTGATTTAAGACCTGGGTCAGATGGAAAAGAAAAAACTAACACAAGAGGAGGGCTAAGTCAGTTTTTGAAATAGGAGTCAAAATCAGTAGTTCCACATGTGACCAGAAGATGGCAGTGTCTCATCAAAGAGCAAATACTGAACTAAGGATCATGAAAGCTCAAAAAAGGTCAAAGATGTTGCATCTGAAGGCTTGTCTTAGTTATAACAGACAGTTATTTAGTGTAAATGTGGCACAAAGGGAACACAACAAACTGTGTGTAATATAAAAGTGCAGGGGACATGGAAGAAGAAAACTAGGATATGAGAAAAAGCCCAGAATGGGAGTGTCCTACTGTGAGAACAGATACAAATGAGTTTTAATGATATCCAGTTTAGATGTGTTAAAAATCTGCTCTGCTTTGTAATTATATCTGTGTATGAAGGATGTTTAAGCCATGACTTCAATGTTCACAGACAAGATGCATCTGTAACTCAGAACAGAACACCGCACAGGCCTCAGGGTTCATGTCATCAACAGCAGCTTGATATTTTTTTTTTTTAATGAAATTCCCAGCACTGCCTTCCACTGTGGCTCCTGGCAGTTTATTACATCAAACAGTGATTATCACTTGAATCAGAGGTGCTTATAATAATCCTGGTGGATGCACTTGTCAGCATACTTGCTTTAAGTAATTCACTGTCCCTCTGTCCCAGCCAGGGACATTCAAACCCATAGAAGGCCTAATGCCTGCATTAGCACATGTGCACTTCTGGAAGATAAATAATGCTCAAGGGTATATGTAGATATGGATATATGGACATTAAGCCACATAAAAACTGAACGAAACGAAACAAACACGTTTCAGAGAAAAACTAGCTCACAGCCAGTTTCCCACACACTATTTCTGCCTGAAGTGGAAAATGCATGTGTAATATATTTACTCCACTGGAAAATCATCTAATGCATGTTGAAATGTATAGGTCAATGCTGCTCATCTATGTATATTTTATGTAGACATAAAAGTGAAAATGCATCCGGAGTGAACAATAGCATTAACTTCTATAACATTTCAAGTGACTCAATCATTTATTACTGTTTATTTTTGTAGTTGAGCCTTTCTTTCATTAAAGTAAAACCTGTAGATGAAGAATAAACAAATGATCAAGAACTTAACAGACCAGTGTAAGAAGAATTTTAATTCCTTTGGTGTCTGCAAACAATGTGCATCTTACAGATGGTGAAAGAACTAAAATAAACGGCAAACAACATAGTAATATTAAAGCGAGTTAAAAAAAAAAAAGACTACAAGTGTCAATGTCACAGTAAACAGTGTAAGTTAAAGGAAAATTTAAAGTGGAGACAAACTCTGAGGCACAAATCACAGGATGGTTAAACAGAGGGATGACAAGCTGCTGAAACAATGTGAGGACGGGATGAGTTGAAGACGGTGAAATGAAAACCACATGGAGGTTATGAGGACGCTTTAACAGCCGAATGATAACACGTTACACGTTCGCAGATACATTAAAATATAGAATGGTAAGAAAAGGGAAATAAAACAGATGCTATATATATATATATTTATAAAAAATCCACCACTTGTGAAATCCACTCACTCAGACAGCTGTGGAACGCAAAAATAAACACCTTATCAACATCATTCAACAAATATCATTAAAACGATCTTTTTTTTTTTTTAAATATCAAACATTATGTCATGTTTATCTGGACTTCACAAGCTAAAGGACTGCTTGAACTGAACACCTGTGTGCACTCCCTCTATTTCATCTGCATGTTGAGGCACTTGGAAAGAATATGATTGTACTGTATGAAGTAGTTTTTATGTACATTAGTGATGCCTGTAGTGTTTGTGTTCCTGTAAATCACACTCCTTCCAAAATGAATATGTGCTTAACGTTACAGATCTGCATATGCCTTTGATCAACAAGCCACATACTGAAGCTGAAAGTCCCACGGTCAACATGATCTCTCGCCCACAGAAATGTGTTTTTTTTTTCTTTAGATCATGATGTGGTCATAACATTGTTACTGATTCCAGATCAGTATTTGGACTCAAAAGGCTGATGACTGTGACCCAGAGGAAATGGGCTGGGTCTGTAATCTCTGGCACCTGATCTAAAGCGAGTCGCTGACCAAGATTAGCCTGGCAGGAATCCATCCAAGACCACTGAGGACAGTGCAAAAATATGTTGGAAAATCGACGAAAACCCTTTCTTGTGCTTCCCCCAAAGCATGCTGCTCTGAAACCCTTGAAATTCACAAAAAACATAGAAACATGGAAAGGAAAAAAAAAAAAAAGAAGAATTTAGCCACTTCCCTTAAAATATAACAATGGAACACTTACTACAAAATGTCATTTTCCAAGCAGATTACATCTACAGCTATCATTGCTACATTTTCATTATGGGGAAAAAAAAGCATAATATTCACAGTCAAACATTATTTAGTGAGTCGTGGGCTCAGTCTTCCAAATAACAGACACTTCACTCATACTGTAAATCACAAAGTAACATCCTCAATCACTGGTCCCACACTATTACGACACTCCACAAGTTAAAAACAACGGCCCGGTTCCACACATCCACCGATGGTCCCTCTGCTCCACTACTAGTCTGGAGGCCCACGTCTACGCTTAAGGCAGGCTAGCGATGTCCCGCTTTGGAGGAGGTCCTGAGGGCTTGCAGGGGGATCCGTTGGCTTTGTCCTCAAAGATCAAGACACTGTAGAGAGACGCAGAGGAATCATGAAAGGACAGCGACTACAGAACACAACCACAGGTATGATAATTGAAGCACAGATGCATTAAAAAAAAAAGGAAAAGAAAAGAAAAAGAAAGCGCCTGGGAGAAGTAAGTAAAGGCTCTGACATGTTAAGTATCAAGCTTTGTTTTGCCTTTCATGTCGGTGTCATCTTCTACATTATACATACTTTGACATATTTTGTCTTGTTTCGTCAAACTGCAGTTGTTTTTCTTATTTTGATTAAATGTTGTGACATAAACACATTAAAAACAATAAAATCAGAGCTTACACACGTGTTTGTTTGGTTATATTTTGTAGGGTTTTCTGTGGTATTCACTGAC
The DNA here is from genome assembly GCA_029814465.1 of Ostorhinchus cyanosoma. Classification (NCBI taxonomy): domain Eukaryota; kingdom Metazoa; phylum Chordata; class Actinopteri; order Kurtiformes; family Apogonidae; genus Ostorhinchus; species Ostorhinchus cyanosoma. The sequence continues at coordinate 30,676,643 of JAPTYQ010000005.1, read as the reverse complement.
GGATAGAGCAAAGGACTGTTATTTCTCTGTTATTGTCAAATAAGGTTGAAATCTGTCTTAATGTTGGGAAGGTGTGCTATGATACAAAAAAAAATAACCAATGATTCTCCTGAAATGCATTTAAACTAAAGGGAAAAAATGTAAAGAGTAGAATAAAGATATTGTGGTAAAAATGTAGGGAGATATACTGTAGTAAAAAGGCAGATATATAATACAGAGAGGGTGCTTCCTGTTAATCCAAAGAAAAATCCATACTTTTTCAAAACTGCTATTATTATGTACTTTTATACTTGTGTACCTACTGTTTTGGTTGAGATTATAGCTGTTTTGTGTAGTAGAAAAGTTCATTTTAAGAAACGTATGAATGAACGAAGGCATAACATTCACAATCAATTATGTTTTACTAACAGAAACATTTTCAAAATATATGAAAATCAGACAAATGCTCCCTTTGGTTCATGCTACACACTTTAAATGTTCAATGTTCATCTTACACAGGGGAAAAAAATGGAATGTGAAATATATTTGTTATTTCCCTTTAACTATATTTTGGATTGCTTTGTATATTTTTACTATTTCGGTCAATACACCCCTGTTCGAATATGTTTTTGTGTTTTGTTTATTTTTCTTTACATACACAGAAGTCATGTATGTGATGTAGAATGCTAAGATAATGCAGACTGAAAAAAAATAATAATAAAAAGATAATTACAAAAAAAAAAAAATCACAAAAGTGCATGAATTTCACACAAGCCAGTTTCTCTAGAATCCTTCCAGCATCGGCCAGTTAGTGAAATCAGATCCAGTTTTTTTTTTATTCTTTCCTCATGTGTTTCATATCTTTGAGTGTATTCTAAAATTCAACTATAACAGAAACTTTTTTCCATACTTAAGTAAGACTTTCACACAAAATTCCAAACTTTTCAAGGTCTGTAAAACAGCATTTCAAAATCCCATACTTTTTAAGACTTTCAAAACCTGTGCAAGCACCTTGTATAACCTGGAACTTTATTGAAATATCTATACTTGGTTATTTTCCGCATCTGACGGCACATTAAAAAAAAGAAATTTCCAGAGTTTTGTGTGTCCTTATTAATGTCCTTATTAATGTGACAAAGGGCCAGGACAAGTGATTTGAAGTGATGGATGGTGGAGGAGGAAAAGGGGACAAATGTATAAACAATGACAGTAGGATATGTGAGTGAAGGGGGATTATCTGCTCCTCAGTCTATATATTGTTTGAGCAGTAGGTGAAAGCAAAGGAATAATGGGAAACCACAAAAGCACTGAGGGAAACAGTGGTGAAAGCTGTTCACAGTAGAGTGAGGGATCTGACAGGAGCTATTCACAGCCACTGTCGACGTCTTTAATTTCCTTTTTTGGACAACCTCTGCAAAGCTCCACTAAGCCCATAAGGAGCAATGATCCCCATGATGAAACCGGCACTCGCTCCCATGTCCCTTTGTTTTACTCCACTGACACTACCACTGTAGACTCGTCCAAGTGGGCCAGGTCAAAGCAACAGTCACTGATCGACCACTGCAGCAAATGCATGGTGTGTAAGGATCATCTGTCAGATTTAAACCCTGGTTAAACAAAACACTGGCCACCATTAGTGACTTTAATCAAATGCCTTTCACAAACTGTGTCTAATTGTGGAGCCTGAGCACAGCTGTTTTCCTCTAATTGAAACTAACTCATTTGTTGTCTGGCCAAATGCTTTGAATACCAGTATTCTGAGGTTGTTTTGTTCCCTTAAACTTTAGAGACAATACAGGTGTGGCAAACCCTGGTAAAGGGTGCAGTAGTGAGACTTAAAGCACAAATTACTAGAAAGTCTTTCTTAAGAAAATCCACAATATACAGAACGTAACAATAAACAATACTGACATTTATGTTGCACCGTACCAAGTAAAACGATGTCTGCAAAATATTATAAAATAAAATATTTAAAAATATATAAAAATATTCAGCACGTGTCTACGCCTGGGACTGAAATGATGCATCTATAAATAGTGCCTAAGGGATTATGGGGCACACTTTGGAAAAGAGTTAAGGGCAAAGGAGGAAAAGTTATGCATTTCTCTGCTTGGTGTTGTTGGGATTATGAGATTTGTCTAGTAAAGGGTCCAGGCAGCTAAGCAGAGCTGACATGTAGCAGCCAATACACACTGGCTCAGGCTGAGTGTGTTCTGAGGCTGCTGTAAAAGCCTTACACCAGCTACACTAACCTGGTTAAAAACAGCAGGAAAGATGGTATCCTGTCCACTGAGGAGGTCTGCTCTAACAGTATTTACAATTTGAGGAGTTTGAGTGTTTTATCAGTTGTCTGTGCTTGTCAGTGGTTAATCAGTCTGTAATCAGTTACCTAAGCACATGATCCCAGCTAAGGATAAGGATGGGTTGACTATGGATAGGCTATATTCATGGGTTTTGTTGCCATGGAGATTAGACACTAATGCAGCATGTGGGCAGTGACATCAGCGCTAGTCATCCAGGAACTCCTGCTGGTGGATAAAGCAATTGGCTGACACAGCACAAGAACCAAATCAGCCTTCGTAGTCGCACACTGCACAGATGATGAACCAGCGGACTGCTTCTGCAGCAGGCACAGTGATAGCTGCATCATGATACATAACACCCCCCCCCCCCAAGTTAGGCTGTTTACTTACAGTTTGAGCACAGCTGAGCGCTTGCCAAGCATCATCTTGACAAAGTCTCTGTAGTTGATGGTGTTGCTGCTGCCACCGGTCACTTCTACGATCATTTTTTTCAACTCCAAGTGAGTCTTGGGTACCCCAAGCTTCTCCATCGTTCTCTTCAGACCCATCAGATCTGAGACAAAGATAAAAAGATTTTAGTGTCAGTCTGTAGAGTTATGCTGATTTACATAAGTACGCTGCCCAAAGCATAAAACTATGACCTTGTCCAAACAACTGAAAGATAGAAGTACCAATCACACATGCCTGTATGGCTCGGTAAAGTTTGTTTACTAATGCTAGCTGACTGCATGTCTAAGCAAACAGTATCCTGTGTGGTGCACTGTTGCTGTGATCCAGGAGCAGGAAAAAAGTTTTGACATGCACTTGAAGTGGCTTGAAAAAGAGTTCATGTGCACAATGGGAAATGGAGATCTTTTTTTTTTTTTTTAAATACATTCTTCAATAGCGAATATTTAATTAATTTGGCTGATTCGCTGACCAATCCCCTGGATCTTCCTGAATATTCCCCTAAAGCACAAAAACATAACTGATATTAGCTAGTAGAAACAATTTACCTGTTTCATCCATGAAAAAACATCATAGCCATTTGTAATTGCATTGTTATTGTAAATTTAAGTTACACCTTCAACAGGGACTGTTTTGAGAGAGCTGTGCTATGAACGAAGACACAGTGTTTTATGTTAAAGCATCAATGCCAAAACTTGAAAATACACAAAATTCCTCCTTTTGCAGCTCTCTACTATCTGTCAAACCAAAACTCTATATATAAAGACAAATGAACTTGATGTAACTTCACACCACTGTGCAAAAGTGACTGCACTTTTCCAGGCCTCTGTGTCGAGCTGCAGAGTAGAGCAGTAGAGTCGAGTTTAATGGAACCTCATGGGCGATAGGTAAATATATCCTCCTACTTGTCTGAAAACACCCATGGGCTGTTTAAACCTCCCATCACAGGGAACATTTTCTACTGTCTGAAAGCAGACAGGAGTAGGATTCTGTCTTCCTCTTGAATTACACCATACTGAAAGAAAACTATGGACCTTTTACCCAAAGATGCCAAACAACTATTGATGTCTGCAGTGTTAACAGACTAGTTTGTAGAGTTTGAGGACAGAACAAGCTGAAACACTGTTCTAGATGGAAAAAAAAGGGTAACACTGTGCTCTGCTTCTACTCTGTTTATTAGAGCCATGATTAAAGTGTAGCCTAAAGCTCTGTATAGAAACATATATAATCTACAGTCTAATTTTTTTGGGGAAAGTCAGCAAAGGTGCTCATTTTTTAAAAGGCACTTGATAACCACTTCAAAGTGGAAGTAAAAAAGGGATTCATACACAAACACTTCACATATATGACACATTAATTTTTTAAATGTCTTTGGTCAACATGCAGCAGTGTGGAAGTCTTCGGCCACCATCAGCTTTGTTGGTTAGGTTAACCCTTAGGGGTGCTGGAGTATTTTTTTAAATATATATTAAATTTTGATATGAAGATTTCAAAAAGCTGTCTGTTTCATTCAGTTATGTTGCTTTTTGCAATATTGTGACTTTGGCGCTTAAAGGGTTAATATGAACACAGCCAGTGGATTTCTCAGTAAAAGCTGTGGGGGTCATCTGGCCAGAGAAAAGAATAAAAGACAGACCCAGATGTAAAAATAAAACTCTCAGTTGTTCTGAAAGAAGTCTACTGTGCACATATTTTTTATTACCCCGCCCCCCAAAGGGAAGGCAAGGGGTATTGTTCTTGTTTGGTTTGTTGCTTTGTTTGTTTAACACTCAAGAGGAAAAACTATTGGATGAATTCATATCAAACTTGGTTTATAGATTGCCAGAGACCCATAATAGATCTCCCTACATTGTACGAAAAATAGGTCAATGTTCATATTTTTTATGAATTTCTCAAATCATTTTTTTTCACCATTTACTTACAATGGGTGAAATTTCAAATCTCTATAGCAACAAAACTATTGGTTGAATTCACACCAAACTGGGTTTATAGGTTGGCAGTGACCCAGAATAAATGTCATTACATTTTGTTCAAATCTGTAATGACTTTTTTTTACATCTTTTTTTTTTCTTCTCCCATTTACTTATAATGGGAGAGATATCACATGTCTATAAAAAGATCAATTTTGTTTCAATTTACTTCAAACTTGGCACATATATAGAGGCAATTGATATGCTGACATCAGCACATGCATAGAAATGATGACATCAGCTGGATCAATGCCAAAATAAGCTTTAATATGTTGCACGCAGGGTGGGGTCTGTTGTGTCTGGCACTTGTATCTACATAAAAGCACTGAGAGATAAAGACAAATACTCATCATTACCCTGCAAAAACAGGAAAAAGCTAAAGGCAGCCCAAGACTTTTCCAAAGTGCTACAATTTAAGGATAACTGGATAATTTCTACATGAAAAATCTTGCCACTCCCCTATATGTATGTCTTTTGATGGGCGATACATGTTACAGCTAGCTAAAAAAAAAGCACTCTAACACACTTAGGAGCTTATCAGGATCTAGAGACAAAGATCATTTCTGATGTGTGACTCCCAGACAAAAGCTCGACTCACATATGTTCACCGTCTCGAGGCTGTTCACACTGCTATACAGTATGAGCTCAATTTACACATGGGACACAAACAAGACATATGAGCCTGCTCAAGCTCTGTTCTCACATAGGTCAGACAATACACACACAATATTAATTACTGTTTCCTCATGTGAGCACTTCACATGGGTCAGCTGACAGTTGTTATCTGGGGTGCAGTTGGTGTTTCAGTGCTGGCAATTACTCACCAATCTCCCCCTGGTCATTCAGGTCAAACTCAGCATATTTATCTGCAAAACAAATATACACAAGAGGTTATTACATACAGTGGTAATTAATTCTCAATGAGCGCTGAGCATCCTCTTGTGTAACATTTCCACACAGGTCTCCAGCTGGTATATTACATGTCAGCAAAACTGTGAACACACTGAACAGTCATTTCACTGTCTTACACACTGCCGACAGCTGACTTGGCAAAAGGACAGCCACAAACAGCTGATAATGGCAGGTGTGTGTGTTTGTGTTTGTCAGTGGAAAGCAGGCGGAGAACAGCTGAATGTGGCTGATTAAAAAGGGGGTCAAGAAGAACCTGGGAGAATGACAAACACGGAGATTAGGAAGTTAAAGGGAATGTGATTGGGTTGAAATTTGTGCGCCAGTTAATGGGCTTTTTCCACCTCCACATCCACCAGCATCTAATCTGATCCTCCTAAGCCTGGGGAAATACAGACTAAACAAGGCTGATTACAAATCACAACTCACAATTACAGTACTGAAAAACGTCTACATGTGTAAAAACAATAAAGCTTTTGAAACATTACATGGAAATCATGGCCAACTGTGCTTAAAGGAGCCACGTTTAGTATTTCTACCATAAAATAGGGCTACACATTACTTTAAAGAAACTGACATTATGATTTTTTTAAAACCCTGGGATATATATTGCGATATGAAATAGCTGTGTGGTGCCGACGTAAATGGTCAAACTAATTAGTTGTGTTTCCTCTCATTGTGGCGACAGGTGGAAGGCACAGTTGACACAGAACCCGTCTTTCAGTATCATCCTTCTTGTAGCAGAAATAATTCCAGATAACTGTCGTTGCTTTTCTTTTTGACACCAAGTCTTTGTTTTTAGTGATTTTCTCTTGTTCATTGCTCATTTTTGCAAAGTTGTTACCATCGACTCGCTCAATTTGCAGGGGTGTGGTCTGCTTCAGTAAACTGATTAAGAACGATTGCGATTGGTGGATCGCTGCATGCAGTATGTGTCAGGTACCCTTGACATTAGTTGAGAACATGTTGAGCTCATTTGCCTCCTACATTGCAGGACCTGCAATGTGACTTTTGCGCACACGTACATCGCGATGATGATGCTAAAACGATATATTGTGTGTATCAACTAATGACCAATCATTAGAGTGTTCAGAATAAGGAGTCCTGAAGGTAAGCCAAAGACATTAATGTATTGGATAGTAGAGATATGAACTGAACTTATTTACCCAGACAGACTGATATGGTAAGGAAAACTAATACCAAAGGGCCTGTGATCACAGCATCCATAAGGGTGTTTACACACGGAGTATATGAATCCATACAATACTTGGATACCCTCACACCTTTTCTGCAGATGTTGCGTTCACAAGCTTGTACCACAGCCTGTGCCTGAGTACAAGTGGGTGTTACACGGCCAAAATAATAGGTGGCGGTGTGGAAGGAATTCTGTTGCTATCCAACAAACGCGGAACTGACAAACCCTTACGTCATCAACTGATCGACTGTTCTGCTTATTTGTCTACAATGACGGCAAGACAGGTAATACTTTTCTATCTGTTAGCCAGTTTGAGGCAAAGAGAAGAAGAGCGACCTTCGTTGTCCCTGATATATCACTGAGTGGTTCGGTCGGTGAGGCGAGCCCGTGCTGCAAGGCTTTTTCAGGAGGCAACAGGAGCACCGTCTATGGACTCATGGTGATGAGGTCACATCTGTTCTCGGACATGGATCGCTTTCACACTGCAACGTACCGTACTGGAGTCCACACAGTCTGTAACCAGGCCTATCTTCTCAGCTGGACTTGGGTACAGTACACATGTATGGAACAATTGCATTCACACTGATAAAATTAAGTGGACTTTGAGGTCCAACGTATTCAGATATGGACTCGGTATGCAGTGTGAAAACACCTTAAGTAATGAAATGGGATGAGAACCACTAAGAAACAATTTTTAGAGTCAAAAAAAGTTGACGCAATGATAAAAGCTAAAAGTGCTGTTGTTGTTTTCACCACTGGACACAGCTTTAAACAAAAAGAATAGAGTTCAAAGCTGAAATTTCAGGGTTCTTCTACATGGGCAAGTTTGATTATGAGGCTTATGAAGGTACATTGTTATGACGCTATTATGTTCACTAAATTCACTGTTTGTTGATCCACGGTTCAGTTCTGTCTTTGTTTGGATGACTATAAACAGGTCTTTAGTGCCACTATTGACAACACAAGCTGCACTAAAAACTGAGGTGATTTGTAGTTGTACTGACAGAGCTAAGGGAACAGAGCTATAATATAAACAATCAATTGTAAGACTTTGAGACAGTCTTATTTCGACTGGTTGTCAAATACTATTCTGTGAGATTTTAATTTGACTAAAAAACATTTGATGACACCACATACAGATATGTACAAACAATGAACTTTATACTTAATTCAGTGAGTGATAAAGTCTCTGAAGAGGTAACAATAATTCCTTGGTGGAACAGGGCTTCTCCTTGTTGTTGATAGTCTGGAATATCAACATATGATCACTTTAAGTCATCAGCTTTCCAAAGTAATAAATGGATTTGATACCAGGCCAAACTATGTGATGTTAAATCTCGTTATCAACGTATTGGTGAAATGGCTGATAGAAGGCCTTTTCCCGCTTCTTCCTAAATTTCGTCATTCTCTTTTCACTAGAAGACCACTTTAGTCAGATTACACTTGCTATTTCTATCTCACAATGGGAGCTCTGTGTGTGTATTGGGAGGGAGGGAGAGGAGGAAGCTGTGAAGCCTTGGGGAGTGGGACGGGACAATGCTGACCCTGTTCGTAAACTCTGAGGAGAGGGCCTCCACACGCACACGCACACACACACACACGCACACACACACACACACACACAGCAGTAGTTTTTGAGTGGGAAAGTTGTCGAGGGGGCAGCCTGTTTATCATCTACAGCAGAAAGGGACTCAACTAGATAACACTAAAGTCTTCAGTGTTTCTTCCTGACCAATGTTCCTTTGGTTCCTGAAATAATAGTACCATTAGTTATGAACTGTCATTTTTCCTCTATCTACTCCTCTTAAATGTTCATAGGAGTTCTGAGATAAAGACTGTGTCTGAAGCTTGAAATTACAATGTCAAAGTTTTCACTTTGATGAATCTGTGACAATGTGGATTCAACACCAACCACAGGGGCAGATATCACTGAAAGGGGACTTTCCACTGCTGTAAAGGACACTGTGTCTGAAGGCGTAAAATGATAAAAATAAGATAAGAAAAATTCTGTTGGCCCTAGTGTCAGATGGGAACTCTAGTTGAGTCTTCTGTCACTTAACAAACTTATAAAAAAAAAAGAACTTCTTTTGTCCTTTGTTGCTGTTGAGGCTGACCATTAAAGCATTTTTTAGCTATTTCTAAATTTGAAGATATCAGCTACATCACGGTGAAGGAAACTGACTCAATGCAGTGACTCAGTAAGGAGCTGGTGGACATAAATGTCCTCTGGTGCAGTGTTTACTTCATTAATGGGCAAATTTCTTTTATATTACTTCCACCTAACTTATAAATTTAGCAAAACTGTGCCAAAATTTGTAGTTAAATGGCAGGTGGAAAAAAAACCCATCATATTACCCAAACCAACCAGAAACCAAGAGCAAACTGTTAGGGTTTAAGAAATGTGGATGATGACTCTACCTCAAAAGATTGGCATTTGATACACAACAAATTATCTGATTCTTGCCAAAATAAAAAAACAACTTAGATTTAGAAGTGTTAGATAATGTATCTTGTTTTAAGAGTTAATTTCTTATTTTAAGTGTTCATACATCTATAAGAAGCCTTACCTTACTTAATCTTACCTTTTTCCACAAATTCAGTGATTATATTTTGTTTTTAGACACCCCTTTTTGCAGTGTATGATACTGATACACAAAATATTCATACACGTAAGGTCTTGGATAATCTAAGCCACTGTTTCTCAACCTTTTTTGAACCAAGTCCCACTACCGGCATCAACCTACTGCCACCTCCTCTGTCCTTGGAAAAATTTGGGACCCAGGGTGGGGTGATGATGTACAATGTTCTGATGTACAACAGTTGCTGCTAACACACACCATTTATGCCTGAGCACCCCCTCTCAGCTTTCTTGTTCCAAATACCCCCACAATGCTCCCTCCCCCCCAGATTGAGTACCTCTGATCTAGGCAATTACTAGCAAGAAACGTGAGGAACACCAGCATGTGTTGCTGCCAGTCTGTGTGTACATGTTAAAACAATGTATGATTAAGAATGTTTTGGTTACTGGAAATGTTGATATGATTTGAAGGTGGTTGTGGACATGATGTTTCACAGCACCTCTGGGTCAGTAGGACAGTATGAGGGGAAAAATAGGGAAGGACTGAAAAAAAAAAAAAACCTTTTCCTCTCAGGACTTGGGTGCTGGCTCCTATTTCTGTTTATATATCACTGCTCCATTTCCTCCAGCTCGCAGAGACACTAAGTAGGGCATTGAAGCATGATTCTCATTTCAAGACTTATCCTCCTCTATTACAATAAACAGTCTTATGTTATTCTGTCTGGAAGATGGCAGATTATATACAATCTGAGAAGGAAAACACACTCTCTACACAGACCCTAGACATACATGTGAATACACATGCTACGCAATATCCGAGGATTTGGTCGTTTTGTAAATCATGCAATTTAATTCCCATAATTAGCTCCTCAGACCCATATTTTTCTTATTCCCAGGAGCACAGGGTTTACCAAGCAATGTTCTGAAATATTGTAACAACAGCCAGTGGAACGTCCGCCACATTCCTTCAAGGCCACGAAGGACTTGGCCTTACAAACCTCGCAGAAATCCCAGTAGTCAATCTTTCCCACAGAGGATAACAAAATACTTTAGACCTTACTTTCAAACAAACAAATGGTGCATATAGAACAAAAGGCACACCCTCATAAAGACAACTGCGCACCAGTGATTGAAAAACAACAAAAATATGAACATCTGTCTTGACTCACTTTTAAAACCCTCCAATTTCTCTGCCAGGTCATCTTCATCCCTGTATTTCTGGTCTTCTAAGTATTCCTGAGGAAGAGAAACAAAGAGTTAACACGGCTCAATTTAAACTGGAACTATTTGAGGCTACCTTCAGACTGCAGGCAAATGTGGCCCCAATCTGAGTTTTTGCTCGTATCATTTTATATGTAAAGCACTTTGTGCTACATTTCACTGTATCAAAAGTGCTATATAAATAAAGATTGATTGATTGATTGATGTGACCTGTATTTGATCTGTTAGACAGTTAGAATGGCACAAATCCGATTTTTCAAATTCGGCCCAGGCCACTTTCATATGTAGTCCTAAATCTGATAAGTATCCGATATTTTGCAATGCAACTTCAGTCTGAATGGCCAGGTCGCATCATTGAAACGCATTAAATGTCACAATTCTGTGTCCCAGGAGGAGGAGAGGAAAGGAAAATATATTTACTTCAGTAAACACAGTGCATGTCTGCGTGGTCACATATTACGTCAGGTAGGGCTGGGCAATAAAATGATAATAAATATCACAATATAACTTTTCCTCAATAGAAATATGAGACATGCTGGATACAATTTTGATAGAATTCATTCATCCATGTTTTGACAGACAAAAGAACAGCCAATCATAGTTAAGTAGTGCCGTATCGAACCAGTCACACAAGAGCCATGGCAAGTTAGGTTGACACACACAGCACAGGTGTAAGCAGCCACAGCACACATGGTAATGTTTGGGCTGCAGCGGGAGGTAATGAGTGTTCCCTCGGGAGAAAATCTGACTGAGAAGTAGGGTGCGGCATAGAAACCAGGAGTCAAGGACTCAGATGTTCAAAGCATGTTAACTTTCAATTTCAGTTTATGCCAGTTATGGAACACACCCCCACGTATATATCTCCAGCATTGTTTCATGAAGATGTTCTGCTTTGTGTTCTCTTTTAAAACTCTTTTAAAACTTGAAAGCTTTTGCCTGCTGGTCAGACTTTTATAGTGCTGCCACTAATGACAAATTTTCTAATGACTAATCTTTATGATTTTGTTGTGCTCAGAATGAATGAGGTACGCACGGATCCTGATCTGC
>JAPTYQ010000005.1:30519602-30530913 GCA_029814465.1 Ostorhinchus cyanosoma | reverse complement strand
AAGTAGTCCACATGCATGCCCACACACACACACACACACACACACACACACACACAAACACACACATACACACTCCTTTAATGTACCTTATGGTAAAGGTGCATCTAGGCGTGAGGCCGTGGTTAGGTTCAAGCACCAGCTGAGGTGAAAGGTCAGCGTAGAGGTTGATTCCAGAGCCTTGGAGGAATAGGGTGACGCGATGTGGGAGCAGCTCTGGCGCCTCAGAAGTGAAGGTGATGAAAAGAAGCTGGCCATAACTGCGCACCTGCTGACCCAGGAATTTCTCTAGCGAGGGAGAGGCAAAGGTGGGGTGTTAAAGGTGAGAGGAGAGGAGGGAGCTTTTTCTATACACTCTATATACTGTTGTCTCACACTAGTTACCTGTCAGTGGAGAGAACACATGGAACTGTGTGTGCACGTGTGTTGCATAAAGAAACATTCGCTTCAATTCAAAATGTATGACTACGTTTTTTTAGAGACTTATTAGAAACAATTATGAAAATCAACAACTGACTGTTAAATTCTACTAATAGAAGGGGGTCTACTGTTAAATTCTACTAATAGAAGGGGGTCTACTGCTAAATTCTACTAATAGAGGGGGGTCTACTGTTAAATTCTACTAATAGAAGGGGGTCTACTGCTAAATTCTACTAATAGAAGGTGGTCTACTGTTAAATTCTACTAATAGAAGGGGGTCTATCTGGAGCACTGTAAAGGGGGAGGTAAATGTGACAAATTCATTGGGCCCAGTGTTTCTGGGGGGCCCATAGAGCAGTGGGGGGGTTCAGTGGATAAAGGTTAGAACTTGTAAAAATTTTGTGTAAGATCTGCAGTATAATACACACAGAGAAGCCAGGAGTCGGATGAAGAAACAATGTTAAGTTTCATTTTCACTTCACGCCAGCTTCAGTTATGTTAGGTATGGACTGCACCCATATACGTAACCCCCCCCTCAAATCAAGAAAATACTGAATTTTAGAAAGGGCCCACAACGTTTAGCTTTCATCGGGCCCACCGTTGATAGCATCGCCCCAGGAGTCTCCTGCTAAATTCTACTAATAGGAGGAGTCTTCTGGGCGTGAGCTATTTATAACAAGAGTCTATTATGATAAACGGAGAGCCTCGGGTGCAGATTTTTGCATCCCAAACACTGTTACGTCCCAGCCTAGGGGTTTACCAGTACGTACATAATGTGCTTCTCCAGCGCTCTCCTAACTCCCAGTTCACAAATGCCAGTCTGAAAACCACAGTCCAAAAACATTTACTGAAACAAATCAAAGAGGACAGCGGAGTGCTCAAACAAAACAACAAACAAAAAGTCTTCTTCCAAACAAAAAGTCTTATCTCCTAAAATAACTTCCAGAAATAAAATTCAATAACTTCAACTCCCTGAGCCAAAACAGGTGAAAAAGGTGAAAACAAAAAGAGCCACTCTACTCTATCAAAAACCAAGGACTGTGTTAACAAAAATACTATTTACAACTATTTACAAAACACAACTATTACTAACACACATTATACAAAACTGGCGATCAAAACACACAGGATCACAGTTGGAAGCTGGCAGAGAACAGAGATAAAGCTAACTGCTGCGTTCAGGGCCAATCAACAGCTTCCTGAAACTAACAAAAGGAAACACAGCATCCAAACACACTCATAGAAACACATATAAACAGAATTTATGAGCCGGGGTCATAACAACAGGAAACACGTCATTTGACTGCTCACTAAAAACATTTCTCGAATGCAGATAATCACGGTACTCAGGGGCTGTATCATGTTTAGCTTGTTAAAATAGATATTAGTATTTTTGTCAAACTATTTTATGCGATTCCTATCGTCGTCTTCTTCGGGTGAAACAGGTGAAGCGGTGCTCTAGCGCCCTCTGTTGGCGAGCTGTTACTGGTGAAGATACTCACAGAGGGTGACTGTTATTGCAGAACAGACTGTGGACTTTCTTACACGACTTCAAGGCTGTGACGTCACCGACTGAATGTGATCTCGCATCTTTACGCATTTATACGTCTTATGGTGCTTTTCCACTGCAAACCCCTACACCACTCTACTCGGCACGCTTCGGCACGGCACGGCTCTACCCACTTGTCGGACCGGTACGGTTGTTTTTCCACTGCCAGCCGTTACCAGTCGGGACTAGTTGAAGTGGGTGGAGTTGGCGGAATCGACACTCCTGTACGTCATTTTCAGGCGACTAATAAAGTATAAACAGTAAAGTAAACAACAACAATGGAGGCGGTACTGCTGCTGCTGTTGACGTTCTCGCAGGTATGTTTTTCCACACATGGCAGGTGATTATTTAAAGATCCCAGAGCTTCGTCGCGCATATGACGACATTTCCTCTGACCAATCAGCGGACAGCACTGTTCACGTCACGTTTTAGTGTCGGCTCAGCACGGCTAGAGCCACCTCTGAAACAAGTACGAGAAATCGTAACGGGTCCAAGGTCCAACCCCCAGTGGAAAAGGAACAAATGGGGGTGGAGTCAAACCGTGCCATGTGGAACTGTTACCAAAACGCGCAGTGGAAAAGGACCATTAGTGTAATACGCAGCCATTTTGTTGAGTCAGCGAGAGCCCATTACAACCTCCAGAAGAAAACTGCAGCGTGAATCCATAAAGATCCGCAAAGGAAAAGGCAGAACATGTATTTCAACAGCATGTCATAGCATTCAGATAATTATTCCCAAAAGCTGCACATGCCTCTGCTGTTCTGCCTTCCTCCCCCTCCTCCCCCTTCCTCCCCCTCCTCGTATGAGTGAATGCATGGACACATTTTCTGTGTGAGGGCAGAGGTGCAGTGTTTCTGAGCCCACGTGGAGCTCTGCAGGAGTCTATGTGTAATTACCCACCCTCTCATCTCCGGCTCATTATAGCACATTAACAGGACTTCAAAGAGCCTAGCCACAACTCAACCCCCCCCACACACACACACACACACACACGCACACACACACTCTCCATACACATACGCTCCACTAGCAAAAGTGCTAAAATAAAAAAAAAAACATAACCAAGTTGTATATTTTTGACATACAAAAATAGGCAGGAGACTTGTCCTGTCTTGCTACAGAAAGCTGAAAACATAAACAAATACGTGTTATTGTAGACGTTCTTACATCAGTTATGGTGCTCGGAAAAAATGAGCAAATCATAACAATTTCGGAAAGCCAACCACGCTGCAACTCTCAACCACATCAGAGTGAGCGGGTGGGCAAAACTGACAGGTTGCACGCTTGGTTGCCATCTTGTTTTTGAGCGTAATCGTGTGTGAAGTACATCCTGAGCTCTTCTGGGGGTTGGGAGGACTAAAGGACTTGAGTGGGTGATTTTGCTTGCACGGGGCCTTTGGCGTCATTCACAGCAATTCAACTGTCTGTTTGTCTAATACCTGCTCAGCCAACAGCAGCCTTTTATCATCTCTGCAGTGCCCTTCTGACATCCACAGCCCACTCTGTGTCTGTGACATCCTCAAGCAGTTTGATCAATGTTTTTATTTGACCTACAACACTTTTGAGAGCCCACTGTTTTTGTCTTTTGACTTCCTCTTGGAGTGATGTGTTAAAGGAATGTTATTTTTTTTTAATATAATGACTTTTCATTTCCTGGTCTGATAAATGAATCTATTGAATCTCTCTTTGTTTTTTGTTAAATTAGTATTCCTCATTAATATTTCCAGATACTTTTGTAGATGCTCTCGTAATTTTCTAAACTGTTTCAATGTCAAGGCATTAAAAAGACTTCTTTTTAAATGTATTCAAGTGACACATTACTCTGTCTCTGTTCAGTGAAAAATGAACATAAATGTGTTTTGTAATGAGCTGCAGGCTCTTACAGTTTTCAAACCAAACCCCAAAGTTGAGCTGTGGCATCTTTTTTTTTTTTTTTTTTTTTTTTACAGCTTTACATAACCCAACACATCCTTTTTGCATCACAATCGTCAGCTCTTAAACCATTTCAGCTCAAGTAGCTCCACGAATGAATGAGGCGCCGCACATGTCTTATCTTACAATTGTGGGGTCTGTACTGTAGGAAATGAAAACAAAGCTGTAAT
Source organism: Ostorhinchus cyanosoma (assembly GCA_029814465.1). Classification (NCBI taxonomy): domain Eukaryota; kingdom Metazoa; phylum Chordata; class Actinopteri; order Kurtiformes; family Apogonidae; genus Ostorhinchus; species Ostorhinchus cyanosoma. Next base: position 30,526,845 of record JAPTYQ010000005.1, on the reverse strand, counting down.
AAAAGGAAAGAAGCTTTCATTTACATGAGTAATGAACAGCATTATCTCCTCTAAATCCAATATAGCATTAATCCTGTCAATGTGACTTTGGAATCAATGAGAATAGATAATTACAGCCAATCAGAAACAGGGGTGAAGACAAAACGCGTGAAATGAGCTCCCACATATCTCTGTATAGTTTCATAATCAATATATATTGACGCCTCAGGATAAGAAGTAAAATTAGCCAGAAAAGAAGCCTCGGATGAACTCTTCTCAATTAGAATTTCTTCACAAAGCCTCCTCACATCTAAACATCTGAACCTAAAAGGAAAAAAACAAAACAACTGATGAAGAAAGGAAGGAATCTGAATGAAATAACAGATCAATATGACACTGGAGACTGAAAGAACACACCAGGTCAGATTTAGGATCCATAAACGAATCCATATATTATGATTAATAAAGTTACACAGCGTGGAACTGAAAATAGTGCATTATTTATTACGGTTATTATAGGGTCATATAATATGCATTTAAAACTACAAACTGCAAATTAGTGGCCGACTGTATCAACAACATCTAAACGATCTGCACGGAACAATGTTTTCTGCTTCCAACCTGTGATTTCCTGCAGCCGCCAGACGTAAGGATAAGGATCTACTCTGACTTCGGTGGCACTTCCTAAATCAACTTTTCTCTCTATTAAACCTTTACTAAGTGATTTATCACCATTTGGTATAATATATTCCTCTGAATTTAGCATTTTTTTTCCAGTGAAAATCATCTGTTTTTCTCTGTTAACTGACTCATCATGTAGATGTTCATAAAAGCCCACAGTAAAGTCAAAGGTTATTTTATCAAAGTGAGTTTTTCAGTAAAATCCATCACTAACTGAACATAAACTCAGTGTGTCCTCTAGATTTCACCTTTCTTATTATAATACTATCCTCTGTATTTTCAGTTTTTCCAATGAGAACCCTGTCTTTTCTTGTATTTAACCCTGTAAAGCCTGAACCATTAAATCATTGGCAGAAAATTCCAGTTCTTTGAAAATGGAGCCTTTATTGGACCTTCTGAACTACCAAATAAACATTTTTGAAATATCAATTTCCATGTATGATTTTCAGTTTTGTATCACATTTGATACATCGGGTCTCAATGCTCAAATATAAATTTTGAACAAAAACATAATATAACACAAACATGTCTTACAAATTGGTAATTCCTTTTCAAAATTGTCAAAGTTTTGCCTTCTTCCTCATTAATGACAGTCTTGTATGGAAAGGCCTCTGGTGAACGGATTCCTCCCCCTGGTGGATTATCTGTGTATTGCATGTATCTAATTGTATACATCAGGTTTTTCACACTGATCATGTAGAGGGCTTCAAAACTCATGTATCAAATATGATACGTTCGGCATTATAGGGTTAATTTGCTGATCCTGCAGATATTCATAAACTATCAGATTAAAGACGAGGGTTATTATGTCAGAAACAGAGAAAACTGAAGAAAAGTCTTTTTTTTTCAGCAAAGATATTAGAAACTGATCATAAAAACAAGCCACTCCATCACAACAGCTGTGATTTTTGAATGAGTGGATTGATTTTAAAAGCAATTAATGTGTTAAATAACAAATGCCCTGCCACAGGTGTCATAGGTTCTTTTTTTAACCTATAAAAACCCAGTTCTACTTTAATGTTAGTTCAGAAATAAATTTTTCTCTCTATTGACCCTTTCTTAAGTGATTTATCACCATTTTCCATAATATTATCCTCTGTATTTTGCATTTTTCAGTGAAAATCAGGCATTTTCCTATATTTATTTCACTGATCATGTACTTTAATCTTCATGCTGTGGATACATTTGAGGGTTATCATACCAAAAACAGAGAAAACTTGAGAAAAAGTGACTTTTCAGTAAAATCTATCATTAACTGAACATAAACCCAGTGTGTCCATCCACTGTCAATGATCCGACTCCATGAGTTTTACTGGTGAATCAATGTCGCAGAAGATGACGGTGTTTCCACGGTAACTACGGAGCCTCTGAACTTCCAAATGGGTCATATCTGATGATCATGAAACGATGACAAACTCCATTTTACACCAGTTATTTACAGGTATTGATAGGATTAATGGATCAACAGCTTAGATCAGTAGATGCTTTCGGTTGACGGTGGATGTTTGGGTCTTTATGGGTTATGTTGGAGCAGCTGGGGTAAAATAAATACTTCTTAGGAGCTGTTTAATGTTCCTTGTGTACTGCACGCATCGCTGTTTGATGAACAGCTTTAGAAGCATGTGTTTAATCTGAACTGTGCATTTTTCCCCCTTAGTTGTCCTTTGAACACATGAGGACATGCAGCGCAGCCTTAGCTCTGATCACTGTTTATCACACAGAGCTCAGCAGTGTTTGTCAGGTCTGTAGCTCTAGGCCCATACAAGACACCCTGAACACACCAGGCAGCTGTATATGTTCAATGCGTTACACAAATCCAATATGTCAGCTCGCCTTAAGGTCAAGTAACGCCGTGTATCGATGCAGTCACAAGTTGTAACTATATGTAATATGCAGTGTGGGAGTGATTTGTTAGAATTACAAACTCAGAAACCTCAGGAAGAAAGATCCTAATGAGGTCCACGTAGAAAGAGAGGATTATAACGACTGTAGGAAAAAGAAGACTGTTCACGCATCAATATTCCATATGCATCTGCAACGAGTTTTCGAAAAAGCAAGTACAAGTAAAGCTGTAGGAATTTTGGTGTTGGGACAATGAAGACTGACAGGAGCCTTAATCCTGCAAAAACGCTTTTTTTCTTTTTAATACAAGCAGCATCCAGCAGGAAATCGTCATTGATCAAGTATGATGGATGGTGAAGCTGTGGCAATGCATGTAAAATATATACAGCTCAGCCAAAAAGGAAAGTCAGACACACAGTATTCTGCTGGAGCACCTTTAGCGTTGATTATGATATGCATTCACTGTGGCGTTAGTGATGTCCAGGGTCAATCTGGACTCATCAGACCACATGACCTGTATCCATTGAAATACACTCCAATATTTATGCTTTCTGTTAAAGAACAATAATAATGAACTGAAGGAGACAAAGAGCTAAAACAGTCCAGTTGAACCGAGAAGAACGATGAGAATTTACACAGACAACGGTAATAATCTGCAGTAATTATCCAATTGAATAAACCAGGGGTCTTAAACATGTGACCCACCAAAGGTTCCAATCCGGCCCCTGGGATGAATTTTAGTTCAGGTTCCACATACGGACCGATATGATAAAATAATAACAATAACCCTACAAAAAAAAAATGACTCCATATTTTCTTCTCAGTTTGATGTGAAAAAAAAATTACATTATGCTGATAAATAATGACAACTTCACATTTTTTGTCTTTGTTTTAGAGCAAAAAATAACATTCAATTATGAAAATATTCACATTTACAAACTATCCTGCAACAATAAAATGTGAATAACCTGAAGAAATATGAACAACCTGAAATGTTTAAAGGAAAATTAAGCACAATTTAAGTGTTTAGTGTCTTTGTAGATCTGATCCATAATTCACATGTAGAAATGATAAGTTGAGGCTGAATATTGTTAAAATTTCACGTATTTTTCTGAAGAAATTTCAGTTTTTTCAGGTTATTCACATCTTTTTTTGTTTGGAGAGTTTATCAAAGTAAGTACTTTTATTTTCATAATTTAATGGTGTTTTTTAGCACTAAAACAAAGACAAAAATTGGAAGTTGTCATTATTTATAGGTTATTATGTTATTATTTTACTGGAGATAAAATCAGGCTGAATGTGGCACGTGAAAGAAAATGAGTTGGAGACCCCTGGAATAAACATAAGTATTTGCTGAAGTGAACATGAAGTGTTGAAGTTTTTTCTCATTTTCTCATTAAAAATATTTATACAAAACAACTATGATGATTTTTGTAAAGCTGCCAATCCTCCTCTGAATCCTCTGATGACCTGCTGTATTTTTCACTGTTTTACATCAGTTGTTTCCTGCAGCCAGTCACTCAGACAAATAAAAGCTCAAGCTGCTCTAAACACAATAACATCCACAAACCTGATCGTTGTAGCATTAGGTTTATAAATGAGAAAGGTCTCAGAAGAGTCAGTATTTTAGGGGAACAGAAAAGTGGTAATTACTTACATTTGGGGAGCGAAACACAGTAATAATGAGTAATGTAAGAAACTCATGTTCACAGAAAATAAAAGTCAACAGATATTACTTTTGAAATGATTAATAGGAAATATACAGCACACTCCTTGCATAACGGTGGGTAATGAGCCCAGTAATACTATTGTGTGACTAAGCTAATATTCTCTCCTAAAGGACTCCCTTATGGTTGTGAGTGGTTGTATTTCAGATGTACTGTGGCTGGCTGGCCATTACTCTGCTGGAGTCTGATTTTCACCCACATGCTTCTCTGGTTTGTCTTTGTTTGTGGGATTGGGGTGGGTTTTTTTTGTTTTTTTTGTTTTTTTTCAGGGGTACACAGTGACAGAGGAAGCAAAGCATAATTAGTCAAATCCCACCCAGGACTGGCCCTCTGGCTAGCACTTCTGCAAACTAATGAATCATTGTAAAATAGCAATGAAAAGATTATTCATGTGGAAGTGTGATCTGCTGTCCGGGTATCGCCATGGATTTATATTCATTATATCTCATATAACAAATAGGAGAGAATGAAAAGGTTTGTCATCCGGCTGAATGGAAATGTACCAGGTCTTTTAGCGTCTTGTATTTTTTCCATACAATTACCCCATTAAAAAAAAACTTCAATAAATAATAATAATAATAATATTAATAATAATAAGTGGTGCCAGACACAACAAACCCCGCCCCTCACAAAGGTTTGACCTGATTTGCCCTATCTCTTATCATTGTGAAAACACATGTTTGGTGACCTTGACCTTTGACCTACATTCACTAAAATTTAATGGGGTCTATTCTGGACTACCTCGAATGTAGTTTTTGCGTAAAAGTTGTTGTTAACCAGACAAACGGACAAACAAAAAAACGGAACCAAATTTCGTATTGATTTTAAATTTTAGTCTTGACTTTCCGGGCGTTGCATGATCAGGCCCCTGAATATATTGCAGACTTATTGTGCTGCTCCTCCTCTGGGCGCTGCCTTAGGTCTTCAGGCCAGAGCCTCCTGAAGGTCCCAAAGACTCGTTTTAAAAGTCGGGCAGACCTGTCCTTTCAGACTGTAGCCCCCAGACTCTGGAATGACCTGCCCCTCCATGTGGTCGACTCTGGGGACTCATTTAAAAAGCAGCTCTAGATGTTTTTATTTATCTTTTTGGTAGATTGATTTATCCTTTTTACTTATTTTATGAAATATTCATATGTTTTATTGAACTCATTTTATGTACAGCACTTTGCGATTTTTATCTGTGAAAAGCGCTTCATAAATACATTTTACTTACTTACAATCCCTCTTAGTAAATCACATGCAAACTGCGCTTCAACCCCACACTTGCACATGCAAATTAGTATACGCAAATTGAGCTCTTAGTAGATCCAGCTCTAAATGACTAGGACTTCAGCTCTTCATGACAAAAATATCTGTAGGAATCCATCCAATAGCTGTCGAACCATTTCAGACTGGATTAAAGTAATGGAAAAAAATCCCATCTCCAGAGGGATGCCACTAGCATGGCTAAAAACATCAAGAAAGAAGCCAATGCCTTAGTCTGTGCCACTCTATTTCCATTCTGTCTCTATGAGACTGTTAGATTGATCTGAAGTCCACTGACTGTGCCTGTGTTGACACCCCGCCAGGAACACATAAAAATGCCATCACAAAAAGTGATAGATGCCCATATAACTTTTGGGGAATGGCGGAGGAGCTCACGATCAATCAGGGGGTTTAGACTCCGCTCCAACCAAATTAAATCAACTCCATTTCAATTAAATCACTGCTGCCTTGCACAAACACAAGTCCCAGTGAGGCTCTAACATCGACCACCATGCAGACAGTGTGAGGGCAAAGGCTGCATGGACAAACTTTCAACTTTTAAACTGGTCCAACACTGTCAGCACAGAGTAAGGTACTAAACTGCACTACCTGCAGGCACCAAATGTGATCAGAACCCGAACCACGTCAGAGCAAAGGAAGGGGGGGGCGGGTCCATTTTCAGGGGACTTTTAAATCACTATACATTACACATACAGACTTGTATACATGCAAATGAAATCCACCCAAGCAGCTACCAGTACTGATTTATCTCAGACATAAATTTTAAAACAGGAAGCAAATAAGAATCCTAACTGTAACTCTGTGGTGAAGTTAGAACAAATACCTGTCTGTCCTTAATGAGATTATTTCAGTGACCGGTCCGATGTGAGAGGGTTTTTGTTCAACCCACACAAAAGGTGTTTGCGAGCTTTTTCAAAAAACGTCAATGAAGGAGCCATTGTGTTTTCATTTCACTAGTAGGTGTTGAAACCAAAAATAGAAAGCACTAAAAAAACAAAACAAGACAAAAACAATCAGTGCATCAGTGTGGATACATTTTTCTGCTTTAACTCTGATGCGAATATTTTGAGGTATTGGATAAATGTTGGGATGGTGGTATTTTGCAGCAGATAAAGCACTATTATAATGTGTTTAGACCAAATTATTCATTAGATGCTGAAAGTCAGTGCAGGGTTTTAAAAACATAATACTCAAGATTTTCCTAAAAAACATATATATATATAAAAATATGTCAATTACAACCCACTATAAAGGTATGATGGTATGTTTACCTGCAATCTACCTGTATTTTCTTACTTTCCTCTTGTTTTTCTGTGATGAAGATGTTACTGAGCGTTGACCTTTAGGTAGCCCCCAGCCAGTACATGCACCGTGCAGGGACTATAGATGGGTGGGACTATGGTTACATCACTGTCTGCTGTCTCTACTCTGGTCTCAGTCTGATACAGGTTCTTTTGTCCATTTCACTGAGACATGCACATAGCCACAAAGGCCTAATTCAGATTTGGCATCAGCATGACTCATCTAATTACAGGATGCACTGACGACTTTTTCAGATCTGTTCATTCAGACCACAAACAGAGGTGACCTGAGCTGCATGTAGTGGCAACCCTTTAGCAGTGTCAACATGGATATGTGAAACAACAGCATACTCACATAACATATATACATATACATACATACATACATACATATATATATATATATGTGTGTGTGTGTGTGTGTGTGTGTGTGTGTGTGTGTGTGTG
>JAPTYQ010000005.1:30475113-30493998 GCA_029814465.1 Ostorhinchus cyanosoma | reverse complement strand
GTGGTGTAAGAGCAACCACAATCTGTGCACACTTATAATTAGGGGTGCAATGGTACACGTACCTTTTGTACCAATCGTACACCCCTAGTGGTTCAATACGAGCATGTATTGTAGTTTGGCTCGTTTGTCATTTTCAAATTACATTTCCGGACAACTCACATTTATAGTGGAGCTTTGCAAGATGACTGACCTTAGAGAATTGTACTGTTACTGGTTGGAGCTGGACGTGAAGCTCGGCCAAGCACAGCCGACCAGAACCAAGGGTGTGTGCTGCACCCAGCACGTTTGACAAACTGAACTCGTATCCAGGTCTTTTAAGGGCTTATTTATTTATGCTCTATGTTAAAGATGTAGACAGATATGGATGGAGTGTTCTGTCTGTCCCCTGCACACATTACGTATGTAATTCTGTCCGTTTTCCGGGAGCTCGCGGATGTGTACCCAGACGGAGAATACGGAGCAGTACCACTGGGAACTGTGGAGGGAGTGTTGAGATTTGAACAGAATAATTTCTGTAAATAGTGGAACTTTTCAAAGAGCAACTGTGAGGGTTAGTGAAAAACTACAGACATATTTATGACAACTCTCTAAATCAACATTATCCACATTAGTAAAACCTCCTCTGTCGTCGCAATGTTTATTAACTTTCTTCTCAAAAAACTTTACTCTTCTCCATGGTATTTGACCGTATGGTAACTAAGAACCGTGCCCTCCTGTGGACTGAGGGAAGCTTATTCCAATATACAGGACCCATGGAAGTATGAAGGCAGTGACGCATGACAGCATTAGAAATGGACGTACCTATTTGCATATGTAAAGCAAGCATAAATAAGCCTTAAGGCTCTCCATCAGCTCCCAGTTAAATTTTGGTGTACAGCCAGGCTCCAGTCGCCTCTGCGTCCGAACCATACCATGACTCAAGAACCACAACATGTACCGAACTGTGAATAACCAGTTATCCACAGTTCAGTTCCTGTGCCATTGCATCCCTACTTATACCAAGGCAGAGGGACATAAAAACCATCTTCTACAGAAAGACTTTGGACAGCTTTCCCCAGCTCCTGTTTAGTAATCTCAACCACATTTCAAGCTTCCATCCTGTATGTGCTGTTTCTTCAGAGCAGGTCTGATGACCACATCTGTGATGAATACATGCATTTTATTAGCTCCTCATGAACCCTCTACAGGACATGCTACTGCCTCATATGCTAATGTTAAAAAGAAAGCGAGCAGACTTGCAACTTCATAACTTAATTGTTTTGATTAAGCATGACTCCTGCAGGTTCGAACCATCCTAAACTACTGAATCATCCTTTCCCTGTGCCATTTTTACCTGAGGAGTATGTCTCTCCCTCTGCAAAATTTTCTGCATTGTGAGGCCTATGCCGTTCCTCAGGGCTTTGTCTCCAAGAGATTAGCCGTCCACATAGTGAAAGCAATATTGCTCTTATATCCAGAGCCACACAGCCCATCACAACCAAGAATAAACTGTTATTGCAGGATAGCAGTGTGGTATAGCACAAAAAGAATCAAGGATAAATCCTGTAACTTCACAAGGATGTGGTATCTGGGGCAATTTAAAAGTATAAAAGTAATAAGCTTAAGATTATCAGCTTGCTGATGGGTGTCTTTTCTGTAAAACACAAGTCAATACTTTGTGAACGAAACACCAATTTTAAGGTTAGCTGAAAATGTGTGCTATGTTCACATAAAGACTGCTTTTAAAATCACTAAAATAACAGCAATACATGCAGAACACAGAAAGTCTTTAAGTATGGAAAAAAGTTTATCTTATAGTGTAATTTTAAAGTATGCTCAACGGCACAATCTTGTAAGATAAGAAATGTGTGAGGAAAGCATAAAAAAGAACTTAATGATTTCACTAACCTGTTGGTACTGGAATGATTCTAATGAAGCTTGTGTGATATCCATGCACTTTTGTGATTTTTCATGTTTTGAAAACATTTCTGTCAGTAAAACCATAATTTACTGCGAATTATGCATCCATCCATTCATTCACACATGAGAGGGGTAGCAGTTTTGAAAGTCTGGAATTTTTATTTGAATAAAGAACAAGCACCCTGAGAGAAAACATTAGCTTCACTTATGTTGGAAATTGTATCATATTTTCCTGATTTAAAACTCTTGCATACCCTCTTATCAGTGAGCCACAGTCATGGGAGCTCAAGTGGGTTCCCACTTAACCCCACCTGAAGGAAACCTGATTCAAACCGTCAAATATCTTATTGTCCTCTTGCCCTTTATATGAATAAAATCCTTAGGGCTGTTACACAATGCTTCGGCAAAAGGGACCACAATCCCTGCAGGCACCATAATTTCTCATTTTAACATGTAATTTGTTGGACAAATGAGACGTCGGACAAGCCAAGTGAGTAGAACACCAGCAGTGATAAGAAAGCAGTCTGAGAGACAGCACTGTATACTGCCTGACCTGTACTGGGAGAGAAAAATCAGACCTTTGTCTATTTTGCCAATTAAAGATATGCTTTTATAATACAAGTCCAAAAGGCAGGATTTGTAGAGGCAATCAGCCAGTTTTTCAGTTTGAAGCAATTTTAGTTATGCCATCATAGTTTTGACACTTAAGAGACTGCTCTCAGTGTATCCATGGACCTTTGACTCATACTTAGAGTACAGTAAAAGGGCAAAAGTCTCTATCATGTAACCCTGCAAGAAATAAAAAAGGCTGTGGTGCATTTTAAAGCATGTCAACAAGCACGAGAAAGCACAGTTTGCCAAAGTGCCCTTTTGTCCCACTACTTACAGAGTTTGCACAGATGGACTTTATCGCATTGAAGGAAACTGTAATGTGGATCACGTAGACTCAACCATGTGACAGTTGGGGCGGAAAAGACTCTGCAGGAAATGAGGTGGAAGGATACTGACAGGTGCCATTTTGCATTTCAGGAAGGAAGTGACCATCAGACTTGTATCACTCATTGTTCAGGATGCATTGTAAAGTTTAGTTCAAACTACAGTATGTTTTTTTCATGAAAAATACTGTATACATACTAGACGTGAACTTTGCATATAATACCATGCATCTGCATCAATAAAACACTGAAAAAAATTATAGAAAACACTGATGAAAATGTAGTGTCAAGTGGTAAATGGATATTAAATACAGCAGTCTTGTCAGTTTCAACATAACATAACATACAGGATAGTACATAATACAATACAATACAGTAAAATTGGTATTTTTATGTTGAAGCTGATTTGACAGAAATCAGGTAAGAGGTAGTTTAAATAAAAAAAATATTGGACCCAAAATCCTATTTAAAACACAAACACTTATTTGTATCATGGTGCCTCTGACCACTTTGGACAACCTTCAAAATGTCCTGTATTTTCTCCTTACTGACATTGTACAAATAATATGGTTAAACTTGGGGTGTCTATGTACTGTGCCACCAGCACAATGGAAACTTCTACACAATACGATTTAATACATTCCACAATGTAATATTGCTATTTTGAACCCCTGTGTTCATTTTAAGCCAGATCTTGTACTATCACTGCAGGTGTGTCTGTTAGCATAATTATTTATTTGTAGGAAAAAAAGCCACAGGAAAACAATGTTTACACAGTCAAAACAAAACAAAAAAACTTGGAGTTGGAAGACTTTTATTTTGAAAGGTCCGTCTCTAATGCAAATCTCAAATAAAGGCCTGGTACCTTCTGCTATGTTGGGAATGAAGGTGTCAGACAGTGTTTGAGTAAATACAGTATTTGTCGTTAAAACTTGACACAGTGTCTGGATTATGTTGAAGAGTTAATGGTTTCTTTTAGTAATAGCCTGAAGTATTAGAATCCACTTTGAAAAGGAGAAAAAAAAGCACAAAAAAATTACAAGTAATTAAAAGGATTTTAGGCTTAAACGTACCTCAGACACACAGGATACGAATTTGATATATTTGTTATGAACAAGATTTTTTTTAATCAGAAAAATGATCAAAGTCTCCCATCTGAACCGTACAACTTCAACCTTAAATCAGCAGCAACTAAAAAAGGATTTAAAGTGTCTCCCCACTAGAACAGCCTCAGGCTAAGCCTGTGACAACATCAAACAAACAACTAAAATCATGAAGACCTGCAGCAACCTGCCAGGGCTGTAAATGATTTTGGTCTCAGACGAGTAGAGTCTCAAGGAGAATGGCATCCAATCGCATTCTCAATAAATAACACACATTCACATGACCACCTTGGATAACCCTGTGGAAATTTCTCTAAAAAAACAAACATGAATGCAAACAAACACAAAAAAATCTGCCATCCAATATTAGGTTTGATAAACAGCCTGGCCTGATAGTGAAATTACTCATAAAAACACTCACACGGTCACACAACACTGAAACGTTCACATAAAAAGCCCCCTAAAGCTTCAATTTACCACCTGCTACCACTATTCATGGCTCAACAACAGGCAGATAATAATCACACAAGGTTGTTGCTACTTTTCTTATTTTTCCTTTTTTTATTTTAACTTCTCCTAAAAATATGTTCATAAAAACTCAATAGCTGCACACAACACTTTTTAATGAGGTGGGTGAAGAGTTTACACTGAATATTGTTGTATTTTTGGGGAAGTGTTTGAAGTGTTCTGATTGGTCAGTATCAACCATTAACCCATAAAGACCCAAACCTTCACCAGCAACCAAATCCATCCACTGATCTAAAATGTCTAATACCTGTTGATCCACTAATTTTGTCAATCCATGTAAATAATTGGTGTTTAAATGTAGTTTTTCATCTTTTCATGGACATCAGATATGACCCATTTGAACATTCAGAGGCTCCATAGTAAAAATGGAAACACTGTCATCTTCTACAACATTGATAACCCTTGGAGTTGGATCAATGATAGTGGATGGACACTTGTTTTTTTATTGACTTATTATTATATTTGTGAAAGTCCCTTTTTCTTAAGTTTTGATATAACTTTTGTATTAACTCTGGTTTTTCATGAAAATCTAAATTAAATATAGGAAATAGGGCTGCAACTTATGATAATTATAATAATTGATTAATCTGTAATTATATTAATAACATTGATTCATTGGAGAAACCCAAAAGGCTCAATTCTCAAAGATTGCTATTTAACCCAAAGCAATATAGTCTGCAGACAAATCACTAATGATTACATCCGCAACGGCTTTGGGTATAGTTAGTGAAAACTAGCCTGCTGCTTAGACTTCTATGGCTAGAGACTAGCAGGATATAGTCTTCAACCAACTCCGGTTATAGTCTATCAAACTAGTGTTGTACATATTAGTTCCAGTCAGTGATACGTAACGTTAGTCTGGTGGCCTGACAAACGGAGATGGATGAAAACGTTACGATGATGGTGTCTAACTAGCTAGTGGGCTAAAGTAATGATGACACGTAGGCTATTTTAAGTTAGGTTTACATTCTGTTCCTGTTGGCCACCTGGTTTTGTTAATTTAACGGTGCACTACGTTTGGGCCAAACAAGGCTGCTGTGGCCACCGCCAGTATCATGTAAACCGAGCTTTGGTAATCTGGGCCGACCCAACGAATCGAATGCTGACTTCATCGCCAACTCTTTTAAGAATTTGGATTGATTTAATCAATTTGTTGTTGCAGCACTAACAGAAAATACATGATTTACAGTGAAAAACAAAGAATACAGAGGATAATTTAATAAATGGTGATAAATCACTTAAAGGTTAAATACAGAGAAAAAAACCATTGGGGCTACTGCCATAAAACGAGCACTGGGTCTTTATGGGTTAATTTTCAACATTCTGGCTCATTTCTAACATAAATCTGATAAACTTTTTATATCCACACAAATGCAAATGGCCTTGGTTTTGCATTGACACTGAACATGAAGAGTATATTGTTTTCATGTCTATTATATCTTATTCTCGTTTGTTTGTGTTTTTCTCTTACTTGAAAGGTCATAAATTTATTGTAGTTTAGCTAAAGTTATTTGCAAAACTATCGTTTGAAAGGGATATTTGACATTTTTGAGAGTTTTTTTTTTTTTTTTAAATAATGCCTCCCTCTTTCAGCAGTGATAAGTGTCATTGTAAATAGCAGACGTAATTGCACGGCATGTCCTTTGGTGTAGCATCACCTTTCAGAATGTCTGTTTGTACCAGAGTAATTAGAGTCAACGCTGCAAAGTGTCAGCGAATGAGCTGCTGCCTCTAATCTGCACGACTGCACCATATACATAATCATACCTCTGTCAGGTCGGGCTGCTGTGTTACTAATTGCTTTTGCTGCATTGTGCTACAATGAAAATGGAAGTTAATAATTTCAACTTTTCTCCTATTAAATGTGTTAATACATAGATGTAAGTTGTCTGGCTGTTTTTGTGCATTTGTTTGAGAAAGTAGCTGATGTGAAAAATGCTAATTAGCTTTACATGCACGTTTATAACACCAGCGCTATCACCCTGTAATTAAAATTGTGAGGAAAACACTCATACACAGTTGATACACACAGGAAAAATATCTCTATTTCACACACATTTCATCTACTCAGTATCTATATAATGCAGTCATTTCTAATAATAATGCATCTTAACACACAAATTATCACTACATATCACACACTGAACCTTTAAAGATAGGGTCGGAGATCCTGGAAAAGCAGTTTGAGCCATCTACAGTTTGAAAATACACAATTCAAAACTCCAAACCCCTAATTGATGGGCCGGTTAAAATGATTCCATGGCATTTTTTCTGTCCTGTTCCTTCCACAGGTGACTAAAATTTTGGATTTTTGTGTTAGAACATTAATTAATTGGTTGCAATTGGGGTACGAAGGGGATTTTAAGCAATATAGTAAAAAACGCTCCAGGAAAACATCTCCTACCCTACCTTTAAGTTAGTGGCTGTATAACATCTGATAATTCTTACTGCAAGAACTGTGTGTTGTTTATCTGTTCAGTGATGGGCTGAATAAAAACAGAGCAGATACTAAGCCAAATAGAAAAAAAAAAGATCTAAAAATAATATTAAAAATACCCTCCTTTACGCAACCAGACCACACACAAAAGCTACTTAGTCTTTTGGCGCAAATAACTCATCAAGATGTCTCTCAGGTCCTGAATGCTCACTACAGTCATAATGAAAATAACATGGCATTAGCCCTGTTAAAGTCTAGTATCTTTAAAAGGATAAGAACATTTTGGACACAGCTCGTGACATACTGCGGTCAAACATATAATGTGCTGTATGTGGCACAGCTCTTGCATTTTGTGTTTTTTTTTTTTTTTGACGCCACTATTTTTCCAGGCTTAATTGAATCCCTGATAAACATGCATGTCGTACCACATGTAACAAGATGCATTTACAGTGGTGTATGCAGAGCGGGCAGTGTAAACAACACATATCTCATTACATCCACACATGTAACACATCACATTCTAGATCATACAGAGTCAAATTACTGTCTTGGACATAACGACATACTTTTCCTCTCCTCTTCCACTTCCTCTCAATTCAATCATCATGTTCCTATCTATTTAAATAATTAGGACTATTCTGAAAATGCTCCTTGTAACCTACTTCGGTCTAAATTTAACGCCCCTCCATCACTTATACGTTTCAACCCGTAGGCCACAAGAGACAGGAAACCCCAAACGTGATGACGGTGAGACGAGAGATCAATCCAGGAAACCTCATTTGAGAAGCAGTTCAGTCAATTTAAAGGCTCCTACGAAACCACAATTACTAAGCAGAGGGTGATTACAATTTGAGATTCTGCAACAGAGCGAAAGTAATTACCCAAAGCAAATTTGCAGATCTAATGCATACATTCATGTAACTAAACAGCCTGTGAGGCATTTTGCTGTATGAAATAATGTTAAGTTGCAACAAAATTGAACTACATGCACACAAGCAACACTTACTGCTATAATGGTCCAATAATATTGGAATTTTTTTTTCCCGGCTGTATGGCTGCAGCCCGCACTAGTTTTTCAGAAGAAACTGTGCAAACCTAGTTTGGTTTGGTAGTTTCCATGACATGCCAAATGACAATAAAGCTCTGTTCTAATAGGTCAAAGTTATTGTTTTTGTTTTTTTATTAAATGTTTGCAAACATAGATTTTTTGGGGATTTATATGAATGTAAATATACTAGTCCTTAAATTTTCCATTTCACCTTTCATGCACTGACTCTCTCCTTTCCAGTTTGAGTTCAGTATTAATGTCCTGTCCAAACTGATATGGATATTTTTCTGGTATTTTCATTTTTTTTTCAACATAACCTTTGTTTTGCAAAATGTAGTATCTTTATTCACACTAGAAGTAAAAATGACTGCAGACCTTCTGATAAATCTTAATTTCTAATGGTCTTTTAAACTGTAGGCAAATTTAAGAAGTTGATAAGCAATAATACTTTAAGTGACACACTAAAGTTAACTTAAAAGTGCTGCATGTGGTTGTTTTCATTTATCTTTTATTTATCCAAGAAGGTCTTACTGAAATACAAGACCTATTTCAGGGCATCCTGGTCTCCAGGGAGTCCTGGTCCTGGTTGAAGTGTGTTCTTTGTAAGATTTCACGGTACATGTCTCTCTCACAAATGTGTCTGTGGTGCACTGGATCTGCTTCAGGTAGTGAACTGACCTATAAACCTATGGGACATATCTATATACCTGCCACACTGCCAAAATCAAAATCTTACCGTGTGTGTGTGTGTGTGTGTGTGTGTGTGTGTGTGTGTGTGTGTATATTTATTTATTTTTTCCTTAATTCAAGCAAAAAAATCTGCCAATGGAACTAGTGAAAATTATCTTGGCAAGATTTCTTGAAATAAGATTTTCCAGATGTATTGTCTAAAACTAAGTTCTTATATCTCACAGAAAAGTTACCCTATATGTGATTTTGTCGGACTACATGACTATAAATGAGAAAAATACACTTAGTAAGATTTAGATTTTTGCAGTGCATAGCTGTTGTTGTCTATCCACGCTGATACACACAAGTTGAAGTGCTTAAATGTCTTCATTTTGGATTTTTTTAATGAACGTCTTAATTTTAGTGAGACTTTTTTTGTGTACGAACAAAAATTATAATTTTGCAAAAAAATATCCGCAGCATTGTGGATAGAGCAGGAGTCTGACACATAAATCCTACTAATATTTATACTACTTTGAAAAGCATTAATTATTTAAAAGTTCAGTCATATCTAAGCTGATGCAGACTGGATACAGAATTGTTCATGATAATAATCACCAGTGGCTAAAATTATGTTTTGTCAAAATGTTCAGCTTTAACATGGTGGGGATATTATGGCTGCTGTTCTGGAGCCTTACATGGAAATGTGAAAGGTTGGTAGGGCAAACTGAGGCAAAATGAGTTTTGTTGCCAGATAGAGATGAGCAATTACACTGAGCATTCAGTTTTACACTTCCACATTCTGTGTCTCTTTTATATGGTGTGAGTTTATTTATTAATATACTGCATTGATTAAGTTGGGTGTAGTACTCTATTTAAGACGCCATCTGCTTGGAACCAAGAGTAAGAGTAATTAAAACAAGCTTGCTGCTTAATAGAATTCAGCAAAAAAGAAGGAAAGAAAAAAAAAAATACAAAAACAATTTGTGCGCCACTCTCCTTTATGGTTTTTATGCTGCAGCCAATTACACTTCATCCTCGACAGCATTCAGTGAAATCACAGTGTGATAAGCCAAACCTGAAAATACTTATGCTAATTTTACATAAAGAACCAGTGATGTGAGGGTGGCTGCAAGCATGTGCAAAGGCAAAATGTGTATGAAAACCTCCAGTTAAATAACAACAATGAAACACTAAAACATTCCATGATGTTTTTATCTTTACTAGGAAACATATCAGTCTGCTTCGCTATTTATTTTATGAACATTCAGAAACCAGGATGAACTTTTTTGTTTAACTTGGAAAGTCCTTTGTTCTGCTTATTTGATTCAGATTGAATGCAGACTATTTTTTTCATTTTGGATGACTCACATTCTCAAATTGCGCAAATATAACTTGCATATAAAAATTAACCTAATGGAAAAATGACAATTTTCCAAAACTCTCATTTTTGAATTAAGTTTTTGCGCTGGCAAGAGGTGGTTTTTTGGGCGTAGCGCAACGATATGTTACGCAAAACTGCAATGGAAAGACCTTTCCGCAACTAGTCAGGTGAATTAAAAATATGGATGTTACAACAAGTGAAGACGAAGAGCTTTAAAAGAAACACGGCGAGTACATGTGGACACACCAGGGAACCGAATAATTTTTTAATTTAGCATGGGATAGAGGGGTAATAATAATAATAATAATAATAATAATGACTATATCTGTAAATCAACACGATATTTACAGTCGTTGCCATTTTTATGGAATGACCTTAGGTTGAGTGCAAATGTTTCAATGTCCATTGTGGTGGGCTTGTATTTTAATTGTATTTTTAATGGTATTTTAATTTGATTTTATTTCACACTGTAAAGCACTTTGTGACTGTCTGTGAAAAGTGCTCTATAAATAAACTGTATTTACTTAGATTGACAGGTCTCTGACCGCTCACTCACCTGCTTAGTTGGACTGTAAAATGACTTTGTAAAA
The DNA here is from genome assembly GCA_029814465.1 of Ostorhinchus cyanosoma. NCBI lineage: Eukaryota > Metazoa > Chordata > Actinopteri > Kurtiformes > Apogonidae > Ostorhinchus > Ostorhinchus cyanosoma. The sequence goes on along the minus strand of JAPTYQ010000005.1, from coordinate 30,483,405 downwards.
AATACACTTTGTCAAGCACCGTGAAACAGTCATTAAGCTAGTGTTTAGCATTAGCTCACCCCTCGCAGATGGTTCTGACCCCTCATACTCTTGCAGCTCCACCCATTTTATGGTCCTGTCACAGTTCTTTTATCCTCTAGTTATTTACAGTCTGGTAGTGACAGATGAACAGCTAAATATCTGATGTAATAAAGTATAATACAATTCACAACACAATGACAATCAAAGTTGAACTTCAGTGCACTCTGTCAGTACAATTCTTTCATTCAAACTAAAGAGTTGACCATGCAGCAAATGAAAACGTTGCATGTCAAAGAATCAGAAATGAATAACCTCAAAAAATGCACTGCAGATTGACATCAGGTGGCGCAGTGATGGCTTTGATGGGGCCTCTAACACTCTGAGCTTGTCAGTTGAATTCAACACTGTCCTGTAGATTTTGCAGTGGCTGCACCCAGTCGGTTTTTGACAAGTGTCCCAAAAGCAGGGTACTCACTCAGACACTCGTTGGCGGAGTCCCCTGTGGCCCTGGCCCATGGTCTGTCCTGGTAGAAGGGGTGACATCTCTGGCAGTCAGCTCCCACTGTGTTATGTTGGCACACACAGACCAAACCACCGTGCTCTCCGTCGACACACTCACTGGCGTGACCGTTACACTTACATCTGAGAAGAACAAAGACAGATGGTTTTCGCACGAGGACGACGCAAGCCCAATTTTTCCCCATACACTGCCTCTGTCTGTTTTCTCCTGGCTGAGTCAAGTGTCGGCAGGCGTACTTATGCACACACTGAATGGAGTAGAAAGTGAAGAAGAGAGGAAAGTGAGTAGTATTTCCACCGTAAGGAGTTGTCACTTCCTATTATCTTTCACGGGCATAAACATGTCTGGAGAAAAGGTGGAGTTTTCATTCCCCTTCAGCTACTGCACACTTCAGAAGTGTACTCATTGTTGATACACTCACTGTGCGTATTAGAAGCATGTGTTTCTAGAAGTTCTGTTGTGTACTATTCACCTGCTTGAGTGCACACTAATAACAAAATTTACACATTTTATGTTCACTTTCACAACAAGGTAGTAAATATCTGCTAATATCCTCTTCCTGTGCATCATTTTCTTTTAAGCATGCAAACAGAGGATGTAGCAGCTATGCCTGTCTCCATGTGCTATTTCCTGGCAGCATGGATGGGTTCTGTCGAATGGCTGTGATAGGGGACAGGGACTTGTCGCTGAGTGGCAGACTCTGTCAAATTTAGCCAGCTGTCCCGGATCCAGACGTATGCTCGCCTCAGGCCCATACCCAGTTATTTCTGTTGTCGTTGAGACGACAACCGAGTAACTCCAAAGTGCCTCCAATCCACATATCAAATCTCTCTGTTTAGAGTAAACTGCACAGAATTAAACCTCTTGAATATGTTGTGAAAGCGATCCAAACTCAGAATGTGTGGCAGTCAAGGTTTTACAGCTAAATTAAGTAATGCATAACAAGTTTGTCTATAGTGTGACTCATTCCTAACACAACTCTATCTGCAGTGGCTCATCTTATCATTATGACCAGGGTGCGATTTGTTGGGGGGAAGTTTACATCCCTACTTCTGCTCAATGAATTTCATCCTTGGGGAAATAACATCCAGGTTGTGACAGCTTTCTTCCACCTATATCCTACATTACTGGCACTAACATTCACCTGAACCCAAATGTTGGCAGTCTCAGAATTTGTGACCGTCCCCATGCACTAGGGCGCCATAAAGGGGGAGTAAATGTGACAAATCTGTGGGGCCTAGCATTTGTGTGTCCAGTGGATACAGGTTAGAAGTAGGGGACATTTTGTGTAAGATTCACTGTATAATAGAGGAGTAGAACCCGAGAGTTGGATGATGAAAGTATGTACGTAGTTTCATGCCAGTGTAAGTTACGTTAATTATGGACTGCACTCCCATTTATGTAACTGCTGCCCCCTGCTCTGACAAAAAACAAAACAAACAACAACATTCCCCCATCTGTTCTTTTGACAAATCGCACCCTGATTATGACTACGTTGACGTTTCATGGAAAATCACTTGCAAGCCAACTCCGAAGCATATGTGAACAGGACTGGCCAACTTGCTGAGGTGTAAAGGCATATGTATTTGCACAGAAGCACTGGTACGAGGCTAACATGTTGTCGTGTGGGCTTCTCCCCCAGGTGTTGTGACACTGGTCGGTAATTTGTCTTGCCGCTGTGGTGAGCTTAAGTGTTTATGACAGGTGTCAGATCAAGTTTATATTCCTCCTGAAGGCTTCATTGCAACTACTTAATGGTGAACTTCTTTCTGCAGTGCCAAGGTGCAGCCTGGTCCTTGGCGCTGTGTCCTCTCTCATTACTGTGAGTAATAAACCCAAAGAACTGGAAGGAGGATGCAGGATTATTGTGGTTTATTTTCATCTTCTATTTGACAGACAGAAAGGTGGTTTTTATTAGTTAAGCATCCTGGGATATGGTGTTTTGATTGCTTGTCTCTTGTGTAACAACATGTATATGGACCATGTCATGTCTGTAGAGCTGTCAGATTACCCATTTGGACATGGGACTTCTGATGGCAATTTTTTTTTTTTTTTTTTAATTTTGCTTTGATCAGCATCATACAAATGCTCCTACCGCAAGATACTTAGTTTACAGATAGATTACAGCAGTGCCACAAATACTAAAGAATTAAATGCCAACGCAATTCTTAACATGATTAAGTATCCGTGCTTATTTGCTTAAGATTTCCAACATGAATTTTGTAGTCTAATGCTCTGTCAACACTAATGTGGACATTTCTCAAAAGTGATATTCTTCACTGTTTGAGCCTCTTGTCCATATGTTTTAGGCTGCAAAAACTGAGATTTTCATAACCATCAGTTTGCATCTACCTATGTGGACAGGAAAAATGAAAAGACCGGAAAACAAAGACCTAACACTAGTTTTGCTCATGTCTATTTTTGCTTTGTGTAATGAAGCTGCACCTCAAACATTAAATCTGGGTGTATGACCTGATGTAGATGGAGGTCAGCACAAGTACCTTTGGAACACGGATGGGACTGGTGTTATGGACAAATACACCTCAACAACCTAACCCATAAAGACCCAAACAGCCACCGGCGACTAAAACCATATACTGATCTAAAATATTTAATACCTGTTGATCCACTAATCCTATCAATACATGTAAATAATTGATGTAAAATACAGTTTGTCATCTTTTCAGGGACATTCAGAGGCTTGGTAGTTACCGTGTAAATACCCTCATCTTCTACTATATTGATTCACCAGTAAAACCCATGGATAATGATAGTGGATGGAAACACTTGGTTTATGCTCAGTTAATGATATATTTTGTTGAAACGTATCAGTTTTCTTAATTTGTCATAATATCAGCAACAGAGAAAATGAACTTTAACCTGAGTTTTAATGAACATCTACATGATCACTGAATTAAATGTGGGAAAACACCTGATTTTCACAGGAAAAAAAAAGAAAAATACAGTGGATAATATTCCAAATTACAATGAATGGTGATAAATTAGTTAAGAAAGGTTAAATGGAGAGAAAAATTCATGTGGGAAGTGACACAAAAGCAGCACTGGATCATGTTGTTTATGGATTAAATAAAGCCTCTGCATCAGCTACATCCAGTGTGGGCTCTATGCACAGCTCCACTACTGCCTGAACTTAAAGCAGCTCCTTTATTCCCTGTCTTTCATCATTGGACACTGATTAATCCAGGTGTGTCTGACCACAGTATCACAACAAGGAGTAGCAGGAACACCTGGAGTAATCAGTGTGTCCAATATTGAAAGACAGGAACTAAAGGAGCTGCTTTAAGTTCAGGAAGTAGAGGGTCTGTGCATAAAGCCCTTTATCCACAGTTTTAAGTCCAACAAAAACTAATGTAGAAGGGACAGTAGGACTGCACATTTTTAGTCAAAAATAGAATCCCACATTTTTTTCTCTCTAAAAATTCAATTTTTTTCAATTTTCTGGCAAAACTATAAAAGACAACAGAAGTCAGCATGTTGTTTTTGTGAGCAGCCCTAAATGCAACACACTGCTCCATACGTCAAATCTGTAACGGTATCACAGAATCCCTAAAATTCTGTGATGGGCCCACAGAAATGATACCTATGTAAGTTGGTGCTTGGACAATGTAAGATGAGTGATCCCCATGCAGTTCTATTTAAATTGGGGGTCAGTGCATGGAGTAGACCGACCCAGGACATGCTGGAGGGATCATATCTCTGGGCTGGCCTGGGGCTGGTGGATGTGGCTGGGCAAAAGGCCATCTGGGCTACTCTGCTGAGGCAGCTACCCCCGCGTCCCAGACCTGGATCTGAAGAAGACGGTACGGTACAGATCTGTGCGTGGACAACCTAAGATGAGTGATCCCCATGTGCTTATAATTGAATTGCGGGATCTGTGCGTGGACCACGGCTTACATTGGTATCACTACTGTGGGCCCATCACAGATTTAAGGTCCGTGGTCATTACACGGACTTCTGGGAAAGACTGCTGTCACAGTTGGGAGGAGGAGCCTATGATAGCGTGGAAGTGCACAGCTCGGAGGCAAGAGAGAGATGAAATTGATGTGACGATTTCCCTGTTTTAAAAATCGTCCTGATTTAAAAAATCCGATTTCGACTTAAAATTGATTAATCACGCAGCCTTAGGGGACAGATTTTTTTTTTTTTTTGTTTGGAATAAAGAAATAAAATATGCATTTTCCTAAATATCCATGTCCATGTGGACAGGGCATATGTATCTGCCTCTCTGACGGTGCTGATTCGCTTTGGTTGGGTTGGTCTTGACAGGTACGTGGCTCAGGTCCAGCTACAGGACCTGGATGCTGCCTTTTATCTCATGGATCATGTTCTGCATATTCATTCATATAACATATGTGCACATTTCTGCACACGTGACACTTACTGCACACCCAGTTTCTTCCACCCCCAGTTAAATGGATTTTTTTGCAGGCTTTTCATTATTCACACTGAGGTTTGAAGGACTGAGGCTGTCGTACATTGTAAGGACTGAATAGTCCCTTGAGGCATATGTGCAATTTGAGATATTGGGCTATATTATTAAAATCAATTTGACTTGACTAGTATGTGAATATGCAGTATCTTTTAGGAGACGGGGTTGGTGTTGAATTATGTTTGAAAAAGGACACAACTTAATATGGAGAACTCAATACTTTATGAAGATTGTGATGTTATTGCATAATAAAACACACTTGCACAGTTTGGAGACTTACTGTGTGCATTGGTTTTGAGTTCAAACTCTGATTTCTGGAAAAGGAGGGTTAAATCTCAAAGTGACTCATTTTAAACACTGGAGATGCTGGATGACATTGTCCTGGAGGATAGTTTTTCATGTGTCTTTTACCTGCCGCCCACGGAGAAATCGGAGATGGCATAGAAGTACGATCGCAACACTTTAGCGTCCCTGAAGACCTCATCCCCAAAGGTGTTGAGCCTGTCCAAAGAAATGAGCAGGTCAGTGGCTGTCACCCATTCCTGGAACAGGAAAAAAAAGAACGGGGAAGGGGGGGAAAGAAAGGACCAACAGGGTAGGAAAGATGTTAGAAAACACTCTTTGATGTCAACCACTTTAAAATGTTGAATGAAAGTGAACTGAAGGAGCAATGGGGGGTGAGCTGCTGCTACACTCCACAGCAAAAGGAAGCAGACAGGAAGTAAGGAGGAGGAGAACAGACTGGGCTTTGGTTAAGATGAGCAAAAGTGAAGAAAAGTAAGACAGCAAAAGAAAGAGACAGAAGATGATGATGGTATAACGCATGAGAGAGAACAGATGTAATGGGAAGATAATGAGTGTGGTGTAAGAAATGGAGTTAATGTCAGAAAGAGGGTCGAAGAAAGAAGGGGATTAATGGAGACAAAAGCCAAAATATGAAAAAAACATGAGGAAAGAGACAACACCGCCGCAGTATTTCAGTATAATGGATGGCACTTGGCAAAGCTCCTATCCCTGATATGATTTAAGCTTCTCTGTTTGAGCCACTGCAAAGGTAAAGACAGGATGAAGCAAGAGTGGGAGAGGAAAGTGAGGAGGAATAACACAAACCCATGAACGCCATATGGGAAGTGCAATAGTGGGCTGGAAGATAAAAGCGAGGGCAAGGTAAAGGGAGAACAAATGACATGAGGAATCTCTTCCAACAGAACCAACTTTAAAACAAATAGCTGGAGAGAGTTTCTATCTACCACAGAGTCCCAAAGCAGCCAGGAAACGGTCCTGAAAAGCCTGTAATGCTGTACATTTTGAAGCTTCTCCCCAGAGATGTCTTTGATCTGTGGCAGTGGGAGACGAGGAGACTGGAGCGGATGGGCCTCAGACTAAAAACACATGTGATGAGTTAATTCACATCTTAAGTGTTTTAGTTTGTGTGTACGGCGCTAAAGCCTGGGTATCACTGAACGTAAGGAGCCCAGTTTGCCTTATAGGTTTATTTCATTACTTGTACATTCAGCTCCATTAGCAGTGCAGCCTTTTCAGGGTTCCCACAGGATCTTAAAAAGTCATAAAAGTCTTGAATTTACAAATCTACATTTAAAGCCTTAAAAAAAGTCTTTAAATGCTGTTAAATTTGACTTATTCACTGTACTGTGAGTCTGGGAAATGTCCCCGCTGCAAAGACAGTAACATTAGTCGACTCGGTTCCATTCATTCCAACCTGACAATTTATACTGAAATTAGGAGCCAATTATTGCTAGCTTTGCAGCCCCTGGTGAGAAAAAATATATATAAATAAATGTGTATATATGCCGTCCTCCTCTGTGTTTCCCTTTACAGTTTTCTTTCAACCCGAACGCTCACTTTAAACCCAGGCTTTTTTCCTCTCTGCTCTTTTCAGTTACATCATATTAATAACATTTGCATGTGGAGTTTAAATCTTTTTCTAAGATTCTGTGAAGTTTTAGTACCAACCCGCAGGTTTTGGTTCTTGTTGATGTTAAGTTAAAACTGGGTGTATTTCAAGACATTTACACCTATAGAAATGATCAAAACACATATTTCATAGCATGGCTGCATTTATTAAATCCACTGATCAATTAATTTCAATAGATGGTAGATTTTTTTCTGTGGATAAATAAAGTTAGAATAAAATTTGATTTATTCTCAGGTCGAAGGTGATAACTGACGTGTCTAAATATGAATAAAATGACAATTATGACTCATGAAGAAAAAATCTGACTGAAAAAGAGAACTTATTATGCATGCACAATATATTCGAAATAAGTAAATAATATAGAAATAATACTAAATAAATGCATTTTCCTAAATTCTAGGAGTCACACATTTTTGTCAGTATGTCTGTGAAATGGGTATTAAATTCTGTTCTAAGTAAAAAGTCTTAAATTTAACTTGAAACCAGTAGGATCCCTGTTATTTTCCCTAAGTTTCTGACTCACAGGATTCCAGGGTCAGATTCATGACCCATGCTGTGGGAGTGGAGTTGCTTAACAGTCAATCCATCACAGCAATAAACAGTCTTCTTTATGTAAGTGGAATAATAATAATAATAATAATAATGATGAAGAAATTTCAATTCTACCAGCACCTTCAGGGATACTTCACCATTTCCTGTTTAAACCTTCACTGCAAATTTGCCACTTGCTGCTTAGTCACAGACAAGGAAACTGCATTTGTTATGAAAGCCAGAAAACAAAGGCAAACATGAATTGAGCTGTTTCTGTCACTAAAAAGATTACACGTTGACAACCAATGCTGAAATCCTGTCTTTTTGCCTCTTGTTATCATGCAATGAGAACATCCAAAGCAATCAACTTTTATGGATTATCAATCGTTGGCGAGCTTCATATGACTGCAAGAAGGTTTTCATACTGTGGAAAAATGAAAACAACAAGACATCTACAGTATCTCCAGAGGGTATGAGAGCGGTTTGATAATAATGGACTGAAGCATGAAAACAACAAGTATAGTTCTTTACTCCACAGTTCTATATCAAGAACCTTGAGCAAATATGACATTTTTATCCGTTCGCTTTCTAAAAGTTGCCATGTAAAACAACAAAGCTAATCATTTCACTTTGTTTGGCAAAGGAAGGCAGTGGTTTAACTGTTTACTGTCCAGAAATAACAAACTCACAACGCCGAATGCTTTGAGAACCTTTTCACAGCCACCTGATGTGATGTACTTTCAATTTTAAATAGCCTGAACGCAGCAGTAAAATTTAATATTATCCTTCAAAGTGCTGCTTCTGGGGCTTTCTCATTCTGTCAGTGAGACTGTC
>JAPTYQ010000005.1:30439325-30452121 GCA_029814465.1 Ostorhinchus cyanosoma | reverse complement strand
CCCCCCACATCGCCACCTACTGTTTGGCCCTGGAACACCCAGACTTATCTGGATGTTTTATTTTGCTTAATGCACCTTATGATCCGGTGCACCTTATGGATGAAAATAGACCCATTCATTGATATTGTGCCTTATAATCTGTTGCGCCTTATGGTCCGAAAAATACGGTATAAATAAAGACACAGTTTTAAACTTGATGATCCTAGTGGTTTGTCTAATCCAGACATGCAGGTTTTTCATGAATCTCAGTCTCATTCCAGGTTTTGTGTGTAACCTATCATGTCCACTTGCGTTACATGCAGAACCTGCCCAGTTCAACGCAAATAAATCGCAAATGATTTTGCAACAGCGTTCGTTTTTGTGAAACACTCTGCCTTGAATAATTAGTTTAATTCCCAAAATGTACCTGTGAGAGAATAAAGAGATATTAAAAAAAATAGTAGGGTGTAATTTTCGTGTCGTTTTGACCGTGTTACATACAGATATTTGTATTAAATATAGTCTAAAATAATTAATGTGTTTTATCTGAAAAATAGTTTCTTTTATCTCAGTACTGTAAGTAATTTTAAAATAGACCCAAAGTGCTTCCAAACTTGCTTCATAACATTAGTCTACATCTGGGTTGAATGTTTAGCCCCATGTCCTGTTTTTAGGACCAGTTTCATAGAAGCACCCGGTTGCATTAGAGGGCAAAATTCTAGTTGATAAAACTACCATCCAGTTTTTCTTCTTTTGCTCTCAGCTGTTAAGTAAAGCCAGGGCATTGCGATGGCTGCACCGCACAATGACCACAAAGGTCTACGCTGTAGTTGACACTTAGACTACCTGTTTCGTATCATGCTCCTTTCACTTAATCCGTAGTCCCTTAATTCCTTAATCCCACATAATCCTTTCATGGTGAGAAAAAGTATTTCTCAGTTCATGCACGGAGCATGTATTTCCAACCCAAAGACATATAACTTACTTCACAAACAGCAGACCAGGCTCATTCCTTTATGTCCCACAAACCCAGAGTGTCCCACCAGAGCCCCGAATTATATAAAAGATAGATACACAAGCCAAAATAGCACAGTGGTGAAGGGATTAATCAGAAAAAGGACAATTTCATAATCTCTGAGCTAGAAAACCAGGCTGCAGCTACCTTTTTTTTTTTTTTGGTAAGCACTCTAAAATTGCTCTCATGCAAAAATGGAGATCCAGAAGGGATGTAAAGAAAAGCCACGCACAAGAAGAGGGAGGAAAGAGGATGAAGAAGGGAATAAGGGGGTGGTTATGAACGATGCTTATGGTTTGTCAAGGTCTCCTACAGAATCTTCCAGAAAGATTTTTTTTTTATTATTATTTAAACTGTGACTTACTGCTAAGCCACAGAAATGTAGGTTTTATTTTTATTTTATTTTTTTTTGGTCGCCTTTTATTATTGTCCTTGCAAGACTGAAGGACTCAAATCTTTGGGCCTCTGGCTCAGGAGCACAAATCCAGTTCTCCGTGGAGATTCCTCTTTCATGTGGCTGTGTGTCGTCTTACTGACAGTAGCCTGCCACACAATGTGCCCATCCCATAGCAACTCTAAGGCTAATCCAATAGTGCATTTCATTTCTATTTTCACTTTGCTTCACACCCATGGGGACCTTGCATAGAAGAGATGAGGAGAAAATATCTTTATCCTTCTGCTCAGTGCAGCTTAGCATATGCTCGAGAACTGATGTGGCGTCGCCGCTGCTGTCTTTCCCTCCATCTTTTCCCCGTTAAAAATGGGATCACTGCCTCTTTCTACTCTGTAGGAGGTTGCGAAAGAGAGGCATCCCACATTGAAAGTGCCATAGTTGATGAGAGGGGAGGTTTTACGAGTAGACAGCATCCGGCGCAGACAACACATGTGTGTAATAGTGTAGTAAGTGGGTGGGGGTGGGGCTAAGGTATGTGCAAGAACAGATACCATATGTAGCCTTAAGCATCTGTCAGCTGTTCCCCTTTTAAATCGCACCTATTTAACTAATGTGAGATGTCACAAAAGTCTGATTATTTTCATAGTGCAGTGAACCAGAGATTTAAAGGCATTGTTTCTCATGTCACTTTTGTAGTTAGGATCAGGAAAACACATGTTCTCTAAAAAGTAAATCACTTCGTTTGAGAAATGAATTCTACATCTTTCAAATACAGCAAGTAATTTGCTGAGCAAGACATTTTTCTGCCTACAGCCAACCTCCATTCAGCTCCAGATGTTCCTGTTCACTGACTGTTGCATTGAAAAACTGGAAGTCTAACACCGTTCGGTTTAAAAATATCAAGACTCTGTTTAGAAATCTACTAATACTGGCTGTGTTCTACTGTGATCACCTTTAAAATGATTTCATCTGCACTTTTTATGACTAATTCTTTGTCAGATTCTACCAGCTCTTTAGACAGCTGAACACACATTCCCCCAAAAGTCTGTTGTTTTTTTTTTGTTTTTTTTTTATTAAGACATCTTTCATATTGTTGGGAGTGGGTTATGATTATGCGAGGTTACGCTGCATATGCACCACATATTTTTCAAAAGACACCCGTACGCTTCTTATTTAATGATGTGGAGGAGGACAGCTTCCTTTCAGAGCAGGGAGCCTTCTATTGCTAGATATTTCTATACTACATTTAAGGAGAAAGGTCAGAGAGAACCTGTTAGTGTGATCATTTTCTCGTTAAACATTCTGCAGCATGTCAAGAGGGAAGCTATAACACAAGATAAAGCCTTACCTGAAGCAAATTCTGCTGCATGTCAGCAACACTACTTGAACGATATTGTTGTTTTAAAGGGGGGAAGTGAAAATAGAAACAGGCAGATACAGGGAAAAAGTCTCAACAGAAATAGTCGACTGTTTAAATGTGGTCTATGTGAACCATGATAACATGAGTGGATATCATCAGGTTAATCCAGGTCAGAAGTGGAAACAAACAAACCAAGAAAATATGAGTGTGGAAAATGGCAGAGAAATGGAGTTGTAATGTTCTGTGTTGCATTACATAAAAACTGTCTTTTGAGAGTACATTCACTTGCAGATGTGGTTTTTCTCCTACATCCTATCCCATCATGCATCAGTCCTACAGATGCATGATGGGATGTGGTCTATCCCATTAAATTGGCTTGAATGTATCTTTATCTGTGGTACACCGTTATTTTTCTAGTGTCTTTTTGTTATATTTAAGGCTGAAAATCAATATAAAATGGTACTTAAGCCTAAATGAAGTAACTACTTCAAGATAACTTGAAGTTGCAATTTGTCAATTTCTTTCCACAAAACTCACCAGAAGTCACAATTTACAGGGTTATTTTGCAAAATTTTCTTCTATGGGAGAAAGCCCCAGGACCCCCCTAGTGTTGCTAGGTTACCAACGCAGCACCGGTACAGCAGACGTTTCTAAGTGAAACGCTAGAGAAGACATGGCTAAAGTGATGACCCATCATCTCTAGTGTCTTCAGTACAAGCCTGTTGGGTCAGTGTTATGATCTGGGGTTGGTCTAGGTTCAGTAACATGAATGAAGTCGCCTGAATATACTGCATGACCAGGTCTGAACATCAGTGGATTGTTTTCTTTGCTGATGACATAGACATATTCCAACATGGCAATGCCATGATACGTCAGGCTCAGTTAGAGTGGTTCAGGAGTATGAGGCATTTCACCCATGGATTGGACACCACAGAGTCCACACCTGAGCCTCACTGGGATGTAGCGGAGAAGACTTTGGCCTGTTTCAGCCTGATAATAAAATGTCAAGTTATTATTTTTAGGTACTTGGAGCACAGTATTCAAACAGCAAGAACACCATATATATAAATCTTAAAATATATTGTTTGTTGCACTGAGATTAAACAAAAGCATCTTAATGTTACCCCTGGTTCCTCAGTTTTCTCCTGCAGAACTCACTCCTGTGCAGGATAGTCACATGGCATTTCATTTTCCTCTATAAAGAAAATCTGGATTGTAAATATAATCACCCACCATAATGAAATTGGGAAAACAAATAGATTGACTATGACTGTGTAGTGTATAGCAATGCAATTTCTAGGAGACAGGATAGAGAATGTGGTAGTGGCATAAATAAACAAATACCTGAGTAAAAAGTACTTTTACACTGTGCCTTCCCTGTTACTGTCATTATTACTTCTATCTATTCAGCTTTTAGTCACGCGGCAGCAGCACAGTAGAGTCCACCCTGATGTAGGTCGGCAATAATAGGATGATGAGCTTTCGGATTTTAAGATGGAAGCAAAGAAAATGAAATATCAGTACCTAACTCCTAATCACTCAAGTTTCCATTTCACTAAATGCTGGGGTAGGATTCTGCATGTAACTGAATATGCCGGCTACTGTAATTCCCCAATTTAGATAGTGCTCTCTTTTTCAAATTGCTTAGTCGTAAAACCACTTCAGTTTGGAAGTGGGTGATCCTAATTTCATATCCTGATCTGCACTACTGTCTGTATAGAAACTGGGGTACTATTATATACAGTAGCATTGTGATATATGGCCTCTCTCCTAGATGGTCCTGCAGGATCTCTGCTGCAGTTAGACTTCAGGACTGCTGTTGTGAGGTTACTTTTATATTTTGGTCCATTACAGTTAACTGTAAGCTGGGAATACTGTCACATACCGTACTTAATTTTCCCTGAAGGCGTGTATATATATTTATAGCCCCTGATAACACACATGAAGGATACTATCCCAAGTGATAGTCACTGTACAAGTGAAAAAAGACTCATGCATACTCCCACCACTACAAAGGAGTGGCTGCATTAAGTGCTTTATTTACTCAGTTTTAGCCATGCTTTACTGTACCCACCCCTCCCAGTACTTCCCTCAAGAGGCTGCCATTAATTCAGCACAGCTCTCTCAAGGCTTCATCAATGTTAATCAGAGCTAAACATAACATTAGATTCCCCTCAGCTGCTTTGAAAGAAGCTTGAAGATATGAATATATATGTGAGGCTACTGGATGTTTGTTTGGGTAAAATGTGGGCGTGGATGATCCAGTCCACATGTCAGTTGATGGAGTATTAAATAATGGTACAAGTGTATGTGAACATATGTTGCCTGCTGTATTTCCTCAAATAAAAACTGACACTCAATTACGAGTCAGGGTTTATATTAATAGAAGATAAGGTTGACATGAACGAATAAGTCTGTTTTCAATTGCAACCTGGATAAAAAAAAATATGGATAAACTTCTGATGCCTGTCATGTAATGTGCTAAGAGTTAAATCTTTCATTTATTTGTTTTGAGCAGAAGAAAAATTAAGCATTTTTTGTGTACAAGGAACTAATGGCAGAGCAAATATGTTAATAAATAAAGGTAATCAAGACAGTTAGCAATTACCATGTACGCTAGTAGTAACAAATAAATTCAATATGTACTCCACTAAAAGGAGTAGGAAGAAGAAAATGTATTAAATCCCACCCCGACCCTCACATTTATACAACATAACACATTATTTTTGCTTCCTTAATGATAAAGTAACATCTGTTTAGAGTCCTAATAATGTAAATAACAGATTAGGAAAAAGGATGCATATGACACACAGTCTGCATAACTTATAATACAGTATATTTCAACAATAATCACATACTAACACTGGTAATGGTACGGTATGTTTGATCAAAATAAACCACTTTGGCTGTATTTGGTTTTTTATTAAAATATTCATATCAACGTCACAGTCATAAAACTGGAATAGTCGTCATATGTGGCATTGCAAGAAACGCTCACACGTATGTGTCCACGAATCACAGGTTCTTTGGAGCGTCTACAATGGAAGGAGTTAATAATTGGTTTTACTCAGTTTTGTGGTGGTGTTTATTAAATGCAGCTGTGTGGTTTCAGGATTGCCGACTTGGTTACAACTGAGAGGCATTGATTGTTTTGGTGGGACAATTACATCAATAGCCTCTTTTACACAGCACTGCTGTTCCGGGAATTAGTGGTGTGCGATACTGCGTATTTTGGTATCGATCCGATACATGTATCTACAGGGCGAGTATCGACGATATCAATATCAATACAGATATTGATAATTAAGGCAGATGCATGCACGAATTGCTAAATCTGAATCTTGAAATAAGCAAAAAAAAAAATCTTGCATTAAGCAAAAAAATATCTGCTATTTGTGGTATTTTGTTCTTACCAGTGTTGGTATGTATGTAAATTGATGGTTGAATGTTACTCATGGTAATACTGCCAGGCGAGTACTTTATTTCTATTTTTCACCCACATTTTGGTTTTATACACTGCAAAAATCAAAATCTTACTAAGTGTATTTTTCTCATTTCAAGTCCAAATATGTCATCACACTCAAAATAAGACATAATCACCTGAAGAGTAACTTTTCAGTGAGATATAAGAACTTATTTTTAGAAAATACATCTGGAAAATCTTATTTCAAGAAATCTTACCAAGATAAATTTCACTTGTTCATTGGCAGATTTTTTTTTTCTTTTTTTTTTTTGTTGCTAAATTCAAGATTGTTCAAGTGAAAAAAATCCGCCAATGGAACAAGTGAAAATAATCTTGGTAAGATTTCTTGAACTAAGTTTTTCCAGATCCAGTTCTTATATCTCACTTAAAAGTTACTCTTTAGGTGATTCTGTCTTATTTTAAGTGTGATGAGATATTAGGACTAGAAATGAGAAAAATACACTTGGTAAGATTTAGATTTTTACAGTGTAATGAAAAGAACTTCACGAACACATAATAATATAGCCTCACCTGCAGCACCAGACTTTGGTCAAAATTGTAGGCACTTGGACGTCCCTCCAGGGTCGAGTAGGCCACATTCCCTCCAGTAAGTGGGGAGATGTCACTGAAGTCATCCGTGCACACAGCCGTCCTCTCATCATCCCCTGGGCGGATGTAACCCTTGGGATCTTTTCCATACGTTTCCTTACAAGAGGCGCTGTAGTACTGGTAGGGCAGCCAGGGCCCATCCTCGCCTGTGCGCTTGTAAATGGCGAAGCTCTCCGGTCGAATGGTGTAGAATTTCAATCGTATATAGGTTATCTCAAAGGCCTTCCCTGTGGAAAATGGATATGATTAGTTTGGAATAGATTTATTGAAAAATTACTGTAAGAACTCCATCCATTGTGTTTATACTGTTCTACAGATCTGGACTGGTTATGATGGAGATGAATACTGCAGGGTGAGAGTTGAAGACCCAGGAGCAAAGAAAAAAAAAAAAAACCTGACACAATTGTATTATAGAAAGAAAGAAAACAATGGGGGATAGGCTTAATTTCCCGTGCCTCTATGCAGGGTAAATGAATGTCAGTCCTGCAGGGGTGGAAGAATACAGAGGATTATTTTCTCATTATCCAGATCATAATAGGGCCCACAAGTGAAACATAGGTCAAAGGGAAACAGACTAAAAAAAGTGTTTTTAGTCATATCAACTGGAGAAAAGGCCAATGAATGCAAAACTGAAGAAGGTGCATTTAGTGTTTGTTAAAAATAGTCTGATGCAACATTCGAGGCTCAACAACCAAACTGTTAAAGTGATTAATGATATAAACTAAATTAACCCAAAATGACCCAGTGTGATTTTTGTGGCAGTTCCCACTGGGATTTTTCTCTCTATTTAACCTTTCCTAAGTGATTTATCACCATTTGTAGTATTGTAGTTTTATTCTTATCATTGTTGGTATGTAATTATTATAATGCACTATGCATTATAATACACTGCAAAAATCTAAATCTTTCTCATTTCTAGTCAAAATGTCTTGTCACATTTAAAATAAGACATAATCATCTACAGAGTAGCTTTTCAGTGAGATATAAGAACTTACTTTTAGACGATAGATCTGGAAAAACTTATTTCAATAAATCTTATAATAAGATAATTTTCACTTGTTCCATTGGCAGGTTTTTGTTTTTTTTTTGCTAAATTCAAGATTTTTTTTGCTTAATTTATTATAAAATAGTACTCGGTATTTTCCGTTTTTCCTGTGAAAATCTGGTATTTCCCAATGTGTAATGTACTGACCATGTAAATGTTCATAAAAGCTCAGATCACAGTTGAGGGATATTATATCAAAAACTGAAGAAAAAGTGACTTTGAGTAAAATATATCATTAACTGACATAAAACTCCATGGGTTTCACTGGTGAATCAATGTTGTAGAAGATGACGTGTTTCCACAGTAACTACGGAGCCTCTGAACATCCAAATGGGTCATATATCTGATGACCATGAACTGTATTTTACACCAATTATTTCAACATTGATTGGATTAGTGGTATTAAACATATTAGATCAGTAGATGGTTTTGGTTGTTTGGGTCTTTATGGGTTAAATTAAGGTTACATTTTAGCTTTACACAGGCTATGGAGGTAAAGGACAGCTGAGGGAACAGAGGATGCATTTCCTCAAAGTTATGAAACAAATGTTGCCTATGAAAAAAAGGAAATGTTTCAAAACACCATTTCTGTGTCTCAAAGATCTGGTGCAAATGAGCTATACCTCAATTTCCATTTGAGTTGGAGCTGGGGAATTTAACAGATCCAAATAACCTCTGCTATAATTGGTGTTGCTTTGTAACAAGAAATGTCTGTAAAGTAATTTCTGAAGGTGCATAATAGATTAAAGGATAAATCTCTCAGGTACATGTTTAATTAAATGAAAAGCAAGGTTAGAAGAGAATGCATTTTGGCAAATCGCATAGTCTTTTGCATATTTGTGCTGGCAAAATGATTTTTGCTTGAGCAGATAGCTCAAATTAATTCGTGATTTTTATCACAGTGTTTCCAAATGGATTTGGGCAGTTTCTGATTTGCAACATAGCTGTTATTATTATTTGGTTTTGTGAGAGAACTGACATCTTCCAGCCTCGCCTCGACACAGAACCGTCCATTTTCGAGCTAAAGCTGGGAGACTTGCGGTTGTACTTACTGTAGCTGATCACCCTTATGTGGACAATTTCAAATTCTGCCAAAAACGTGACACGGTTTGAAGAGGGATTATCTGGGCAAAGACAAACTGAAATCATATTGAGACTAAAGTGAGAAATAGCATGCAGAAATTCTCTTAACAGCCTTCTCCATTGCTCTCTCAGGGCTTTTTTCTACATCATTAGCTACAAAGTCTCCACCGTTCGGCACATTCAGAGGGATGCCATCCTCTGGTACAGCCATCATGACATCTGTTGCTTTTCTTTGCCAAGGCAGAACTCGGCATCTCTGTCTCTTGTCTCCGCAGCAATCTCTAATGGTATCTTTCCTTTAGGAGTCCTAAGATCATTTAGCTTTCATTTACTCCCTGCATGGAGTGAGCTCAGCCCTGCTGGGACGGAGGCAAAAATCTAAAAGATTCAGAAGATGAAACATTTGTTGGATATCCCCTGTGATGAAATGCAGACTAATTGCAAAGGATATTTGTGTGTTTGTATGCACAGTGTTTAATGATTCGTGAGTCATGCGCTTTAGAATTGAGATGGGCAAAACAACAGGCTTTTAAGCTGTCATATTTTAAATAATCCAAATAATATACAGTAACAAGACAAAAGCTGTCAAAACAAATCACGTTTCTTTTCAGTTTCGATGACTGAATTAACAAGTTAGAAAATCTTGTTTGGCTTTTTGTGCACTGCAACTTAAAATCCTCAAACAATTGAAATACAGTTTGAGAGATCGATAAAATCAACCTCAATGTTTAATATAATCAAGTTGTCACAAAAAAGGACATTCCATATTCAATTTAAATATTAGTCAAAAATTTATTTACCTCTAATAAATATTTCACAAATACATTTAAGCTACTCACTAAAATCATTATGTTGGAATAATTTATGTCTGCTACACTCAATCTGTTATTATTCATAAGCTTCAAAACCTGCAATAACCTACCAAAAATAATGACTCCATATTTTCTTTCTGGTTTGGCATGAAAATGATATTACATTACGCTTATAAATAATGACAACTTCACATTTTTGTCTGTTTTAGTCCAATAAATAACATTCAAATTTGAAAATATTTACATTTACACACTATCCTGTAACAATAAAATGTGAATAACCAGAACAAATATGAACAACCTGACAATATCTAAAGAAAGTTAAGCAGAATTTTAATAATTTTCTGCCTGTTACTAAGTGTTTAGTGCCTTTTTAGATCCGATCCATAATGCACATGTAGAAATGTTGAGGCAGAATATTGTTAAAATTGTACTTATTTTTCTTAAGAAATTTCTTTTTTTTATCAGATTATTCACAAGTTTTTGCTTTGGATCGTTTATAAAAGCATTTTCATAATTTAATGTGGGTTTTTTTTTTTTGCACTAAAACAAAGACAGAAATTTGGAGTTGTCATTATTTATAGGTTATGATGTTATTATTTTACTGGTCTGGCCCACTGGGGATCAAATCGGGCTGAATGTCGCCGCTGATAAAAAAAAAAAAAAGAGCTTGAGACCCCTGCTTTAGCCGGTTTTATCAGCATAACGTTGTTTTGGGGGGTTTAGTATTATTTTTTTGCAGGGTGTCTTTTCTGATCCAGAATGGAGTTGTATACGTCAAACTGCCAGAGTTCACGCTGCGTACAGACATAACACGACTAGAGTGTGTGGACGCAGACGTGTTCTAGAGTAAGGGCTGGAGGATGCAGGTGTTTGGTGTTTGACCTGTTCCTGAGTCATCCAGGCGAATGTAACACAGCTGCTGTCGCCGGTTAGATCCGGACAGGCTGAGACTAAACTCACCAGATACACAAGTACTGTAGACTCAATATTTACAGTCTGTTTACTAGAGGCTGAGATTTCTGTCATCAGCAAATACACGGACGGGAGGATTTATCCTCTAATTGTGCTGCGTCTGAGAGTTTAAGCATAAAATGGAAGTCTCTTACACAATCACGCGCGCGAGCCAATAATCCGGCTGCGAGAGCGCCGTGCCAACTGTGGCAGACTTTTATCATTGTTTCACATCTGAGACAGGATGTTGCTTTTCTTTGACGGCCCTCAACGAAAACCAGCTGCAGGCATCGACGTGCGCTGTTAGAATGCCTGTCTGTGTGTGTGTCTTTGTGGGAAAAACCTGACCCCGATTTCTTACCAGCAAACCGCCCCGCATTTTCATTTCTTTCTTCAACCCCCCCCTTCTTCCTCATTATGTTTTGTTTACTCCCCTTGAAGCACCCCCTTCCTTTCTACCCTTCCACAGACCCACTCTGACCTGGCTGCAATGTGTGTCCCTGCATCCTACTGCTGTGTTTATCATCCCAGCATTTGCCTGTATTCCCTTCAGAGAGAGCCTGTTTTGTTTGGAGAGCCAAAAGAAAACAGTCATGTCAAAGACACCTCCCACCAGCACCCCAGATGGATCACAGCGCTTTCATATGGACCAAAAGGATGGCAGACACGCAGAACTTGTGGGTATTCAGTTAAAATTTCTCTTACAGAAACACAATCATCTTATCCTACAAAACGACTGACCTCAGCTACAAACAACAACTGCAGAAAAACATGTTTGGTGGGTTGTGCAGAGAGGTCAAAGGTCAATTTAGTCTGAGGAAGACTGAGTTTGGAATGTTTAAAGCATAACATTACTTCCAGACGACACAGAATAGACAGCAGAAGCAGCAGTCGAAGCTTTTTTTCAGGAAAAGACTCAGACTTAACTGTCAACACATCTCAGCATCTACGACACTATCCCAAAACCAGCCAAGATCCCAAGTGGAGTGATATTACTAAATATCCCAGGCACTGTTTAATCTATTAACACCATTAATAGGATTTGCACAAAAAAAGACATCAAGTATTTCTTTTGGGTGTAAAGCATTTTTCTAATTCTTCATTCTTCTTTCCTAAGGCTACTTCATTTTATCTACTCAATAGTAAGGGGAATCATCTCATCCCCACACCCAATTTGCAAACATTAAAGCAGTGAATGATGTTCGTCAACAATTTCTCATCAGATCTGCAAAACTCCAGTGATGGCCTAAGGCTGAATCTCAATTCACCCCTTACCCGTCCTCCTCCATTTTGTGCATCCACGTGAAGGGGTAGAGGTGTCCCGATACTCTATTAGACGGAAGGGGAAGGGCTAAAGGGGAGGGCTGTGTAGCTCTTGAAACTGAGATTTTTCAAGACCGCACTACGTACAGAGGCGTAGGAGAAATTTCCCATAATTCTGTTCGAATCATTGGTAAGATGGAGGTAAACGCAACACAAAAGTGCAGCAGTGTGATGAAAGAAACACACAAATGGACGTATTTTCTTCATTAACAACTTAATCATTTGATCAACAGTTTAATGCCATTTCAGGATCACATTTCTGTGGTTTATAGTTGATAGCCGTAAAAAGATGTCCAAAGCCCATGGAACAGAGACGGTTACAGCTGCTGACGACATGATGAATTCTGTCTGTAACATCTGTTAATAGTGGCATTGATGACTGTTGATGATGCAACAGGTCTTGAAGGATTGTCCCACTTCATAGGGGAATGTTTCAACCCCTTCCCCTTTCAGCTTTGTTTCAAGGGGTAGTACCAAGTACAAGGGTCAAGGGGAGGGGTAAGGGGAAGGGCCAAGGGGTGAATTGGGATTGGGCCTAAGTATCACAAATCCATTAGTCTTTCCGTGATTACGCACCTGAATCACTCCCCTCACAGTGAAGCACTTCGAAAACTGACTCTATCACAAGCAGTCCGTTTGTTTACATACCAACCAAAACCAACCAAAAACCACTCTGGCCTTTTCGGAATTCCACGCAGCTACAGTATGGCCGCAGCAGCAACAAACACCAAAATAGCTTCATTGCTTCTTGCTGCTGTG
>JAPTYQ010000005.1:30227854-30240028 GCA_029814465.1 Ostorhinchus cyanosoma | reverse complement strand
CTTCTACAACATTGATTCACCAGTAAAACCCATGGAGTTGGATCAATGACAGTGGATGGAAACACTGGGTTTATGTTAATATGTTAATGATAGATTTTGCTGAAAGAGTCACTTTTTCTTCTGTTTGTAATATAATTAACTTCAAATTTTCAGAGTTGACATGAACATCAACATGATCTGTGAATTAAATATTGGAAAATACATGATTTACACCAAAAAATATAATCCAATATATAGAGTATAATTTTTAAATCCATTAAGAAAATTAGAAATAAAGAAAAACATTATTTGGGAACTGCCATAAAAGTAGTACTGAGTGTTTATGGGTTAAATAGTGAAACGTTGTAAACTTTGATGATCATTCTAGTGAAAAAGGGCAAAAATGGAGCCAGAATGCCACCATTTAGGACCAGTAATTGAGGTTTATTGAGATTCTAGTGAAATTGTCTGTTTCTTTATAAGTATTTTAGTCAATTTGCTAAATGCTTCTATTTTACGCTACATTATGTTTCTACTAAGTTATGTTTTAGATGTAAATATTGCAATTCATAAAGTATGGCAGAGAGCCAGGAGCGCTGGTGATTATAGACATAAATGCAAATGTTTAATCAGCTTGGTTTTTACTAGATTAACTATCAATCAGAATGTAAAATGCTAGACTATGATAAAGGAGT
The DNA here is from genome assembly GCA_029814465.1 of Ostorhinchus cyanosoma. Taxonomy (NCBI): domain Eukaryota; kingdom Metazoa; phylum Chordata; class Actinopteri; order Kurtiformes; family Apogonidae; genus Ostorhinchus; species Ostorhinchus cyanosoma. The sequence goes on along the minus strand of JAPTYQ010000005.1, from coordinate 30,239,354 downwards.
GGGCGCTTCAGGCACGGCTCTGAGAGAAAGGCTGAATAAGCGAATATTAATCTGACTTTGAAGTATTTAAGGGTAACCACGCATGCATGATGTTACGATGTGAATCTGTACCAGTGTTAGCCTGCACCCCCACTCTGTCTGTGGAGAATCCCACCTGGGAAAAGGTCCACTTTGTCTGCACTGTCAGTATCTGTTGGTGTATTTGTTGATGTCTTTTTTTCTGCTTTTGAAGACGTTAAATGACCCATAATGAACAAAGAAAATGGGTGGGACCTTTCTGTGTGGAGTTTACATGTTCTCCCCGTGTTCTGTGTGGGTTTTCTCCAGGTACTCCGCCCGCCCTCCCACCATCCAATCACATGCACTGATGGCGTTAATGTTGTTCTCTATATGTAGTAGTAATTCTATTCATCCATTTGACAGAACATGATATATACGTACATAGAGTTCAAATCTCCAAAAAAGCAGAGGCTGAAGCAACAGCGTATTTATGCCGACACTATTTACAAGAAAGAAAGTTGCATAAATAACACAAGATCACCAAATGGCACAGTTTTAAACAATCATATAATAAATGATTTCATCTGTACAAAGTCTTAGATTCATACAGAGAATTGGGTTACTTTATTCTTACATTTTAGATTTATTGAATACCTTAGTTTTAAACATCCTTTTAAATGCCCTGCACTGGGAAAAAAAATCTTTTCAGTGAGATGTATTTATTTATTTTTGCTTAATTCAAGCATAAAACAATCTACCAATGAAACAAGTGAAAATTATCTTGGTAAGATTTCTTGAAATAAGATTTTCCAGATGTATTGTCTTTAAATAAGTTCTTATATCTCACTGAAAAGTTCCTCTTTAGGTGATTATGTCTTTTTTTTTTTAAGTGTGATGAGATATTTGGACTAGAAATGAGAAAAATACACTTGGTAAGATTTAGATTTTCGCAGTGTGTGATGAACCGGTGACATGTCCAGGGGGAACCCCGCCTTCACCCATTAATAGTTGGAATAGGCTTCAGCGACCCCCGTGGTCGTAATGAGGATAAAGCAGGTTCTGATGTTCAATGAATACATGAAATAAAGAAAATTAAACCTAAATAAAAATAAGAATGTACAATGCACAAACTGTTCCATACTCCACAACTTGTCTCAATCCACAATATTCTTAAACAATAAACAAAAAACAAATTATGGCCTCTGTTTCCTCCTTTTTGTCAGCTGGTGACACAGCTTAGTTCTGGGCTTTTTAATTAAGAGGATATTAAATTTAGTCTGCACTCATAATAGGTGACAGTAATGCACTTTAATGCTGGGTGACACCCACAGCCAAATGGGAAAAAATAAAAACTGAGAGCTTGTTTTTTTAGCTACTGGAGAAACACGGCAGAAAATATGATGCTTTTGCACCAAATCATATTATTTTAACTCATTATTAGCTCTAAATTTCTCCAGTGTCGGTATTTGTAGCCTGAACGTGGGGAATAAATGAAATAATGTTGACCAGATAATAAATATATTGTGTTCATATTGTCTCCAATTAAATATGGCATTATTTTTCATTTGCATTCATCCCACTGTAGTATCCATTGATATACGCATTAGCATGTTGACATGAATGCCCTAACTGTCACTCTAAGCTGCATGTGGTTGAGGAATACTGATGGGTAATAATGCCCCATGACATTGACCCAGTGCCTCATGGGATATGTGTTGTGTTGTGTGTGTGTGCGTGTGTGTGTGTGTAAGTCAACCTTCCAATAAAGTCGAAACAATACATGCAATTCAGAAAAATAAAAGGTTGAATGGAGCACCCTGGTGAAGTGAATTCTCCTTAGGTCTGTCAAAGACAACTAATGACAAAATGAACAGAATTTGTGGTTTAACCCTTAAAAACCCAAACATCCACCGTTCACTAAAACCATCTACTGATGAAAAACTGTTTCATACCTGTTAATCCACTAATCTTATCAATACATGTAAATAATTGGTGTAAAATTCAGTTTTTCATCTTTTCATGGTCATCAGATATGACCCATTTGGATGTTCAGAGGCTCCGTAGTTACCATGGAAACACCGTCATCTTCTACAACATTGATTCACCAGTAAAAGCCATGGAGTTGGATCAATGACTGTGGATGGAGACACTTGGTTTTACATTCAGTTATTGATATATTTGTTGAAAAAAGTCAATTTCTCTTAATTTGTCTCTATTTCAGATACAATAACCCTCAACTTTAATCTGAACTTTTATGAACATCGACATGATCAGTAAATTAAATGCAATAAAACACCCAACAGGATATCGTGACTCATGTAAATATATACGCCACTTTTAATTGCCGTGTTTTCTGTACACATTCTAAGGTTTCTGTGTGTATGTTCATGCCGTTATTAGCCTCCTGTCCAACCTGAATCAATCCATTAAATACAACACACTGAGGGTTAGGGTTAATGTTAGGGTTAAGTGAACCGGAGATCTTGGCGTCACTTGGCACACCATCAAATGGCATTGAATAACACACAAAAGCTTGAAATGCATATGTATAGCCCACCAAATGCCATAGGAACTGACGTGACATACATCACATGAGATCAGTGTCTGATTTTCACAGAAAAATGCTAAGTAAAGAAGATAATCTTACAATAAATGGTAATAAATCATTTTTGAAAGGTTAACTATAGAGGAAAAATTCCTTTGGGAACTGCACTGTGTCTTTATGGGTTAATGATATTGTGGAACGAGAGGAAGAGTGGATTTATTAGCCTCGGCAGACGTCTGAGCGCACTTCTAATTATGTAGTTGCACAGCATCTCTTAAACAATGGGATATCATGAATTGTGTACAGATAATAAACCACTTTGAATTGGCATGTGTATGCATTATAAAAACTTAAATATAAAAACATTTTTGTTTTCATTAGCTTTTGAAAGGAGATAAAAATGGGGTCACAATTCCTGACCATGAATATGCACTGTTTTTAGTTTTTATTTTATTTTATTCTATTTTGATAATTTATGTATAATCACTTACTATTGCATCCTTATTTCACCCCTGTCTCATGCAAATCTGTGCAAATTTCTTCTTATTTCTTGTACTTTTATAATTTTGTGTTGAATCAAATCTTAATGTATTTCTTATTTCACCTCTGTCTTAAAATTGTATTTTTAATTTTAACCAATGTGAAGCACTTTGGGCTACAATTTCTGTATGAAAGGTGGTATACAAGTAAAGTTTATTATTTTTATTATTATTATTAGCTTTCAGTGTGTATGTTTATGCTGTGTAAAATAACATGCCATTAGTGCCATTAGCAGCTAGCACCATTAGCTGTTATGGATTAGCAATTACCGCGCTTAGCAGCCAGCGTAGTTAGGGTTAGCGATTAGCGGCTAGCGCATTGACATGCCATCAAATGGCGATGAATAACACTCAAAAGGATGAAAATGCTCACGTATAACACCAAATGCAATAAACTGGTGTGACATACATGACACGAGTCTGCTCTCAAACTACTGCTCCTTCTTTTAGGTCTGTTATCTGTTTTGTTTGTTTGTTTTAAGCTTTAGCTGTTCTTTACTTCAGAGGGAAAGGGCTGAAATGACAAAGGTTAGGCTCTCAAAAGGAGAGAAAGGTTTAAAGGGAAGAGTGTAAGAAAAGAGGAGAACAAAAGAACGCCTCAGAAATCCGGAGCTTGACTGACATCATCATTATCTTCAGTAACAGGTGTCATTTTATTTCCTTTGTCTTCCCCCACAGGGAGGCTACGGGTCAGAGGTTATGGCTCAATCACGTAGCATCAGCTGTATATCTTCTCCCGTTCATCGTCTCTGTCCTCATCCTCATTCATCCATCCTGATTACACCTCTAATGGTTCCTCTTCACAGCAGCCACCAACTGTAATGGAATTATGCTTGAATGAACAGCCATCTCTGCGCTTCTCCCTCTTCCTCACCCCTCTGTCTTTCTCTATTCTCCTACTAAACACACACACACACACATACACACACACACACACACACACACACACTCGCTTCTTTGCATTTTCATTTATAGAAAGCTGTTTGCACATTAAATACTCCAATGAATTCTACACCACTGGGGCGCGTGAGAAGGAAGAAAACATTACTGTCAAATTTTCAGATTTAGAGTATTTATTTTCTGCACTTTTAGTCAGGAGAAGGAGAACAAACACTGCAGAGGAACCCAACATTCATCCAGTCTATGAAACATTCAGCTCAATAGGAAAATACACTTCATCCTCTTCTACTGTACCTCTCTACTTCCTCTGCACAGGAAAATGTTTTGATAATCGCTCATATTTAGCATTATTCTTCGATTTTACCCCTAAACCCCTTTGAGCCTGTCTCCACCTTTAAAAGACTGCATTGTGACACTTTACAGTATCCTCTTGTTCTCCCTAGAGAAAATCATCCTTTCCGTCGACCAACAGCCTTATCAGTAACTGGGGAGAGATGAATAAGGGATCAAAAGAGTCTTTTCTCTCCTTTTTTTCACACTGTCAGGTTATATTTACTCTGGGTCCCAGTGGCTCAGTACAATGCCGCACACACCAATTACACATGACAGGCTTTTTCATTTCGAGGACCCGGGGTGGTGCGGTGGTGTCGTTATTGAAACCTTTCTTCCAAACATCTTCAAGGGCAGAGTAGGAAAACACCTATGAGGTTAAGGGTAAATATTCGTCCCCCGAAGCTGTTAGTTTTTACAGTATCTGGAATATACTGAGGGTTTTTGGAGCCAAAGAGTTAAGAGAGAAGTTTGGAATTATGTGAAACACTCTTACTTAGTTTTTTCAGCACACACATATTCGATGGATGTCGTTCAATATGTGACTGGGAACAAGATGAAACTGCTGCTGTGTTCAACTGAGGCATACATCAAAAAATAAAAGTATAGTTATGTGCTGGAGTAGGTCTTAGCCAGGTTTAGCCGTATGGTGCTGGCAAGAAATTAAGTTTGGGTTTTTTTTTTTTTTTGGTTTGTTTTTGTAAATCTGGATGAGAAACACTTCATGACCACATATAAACCATAATATGATGGTTTTACACTTAAGTTCCAAACAAATAAATAAATGTTTTCAGGCACAACAAACCCCGCCCCCCACACGTATCGCAGCTTATGTTGGTATCGATCCAGCTGATGTCATCATATCAATTGCCTCTAAATATGTGCCAAGTTTGAAGTAAATGGAATGAAAATGGATGTTTGTATGGACATTTGAAAAAGATTTTAACCCTAAAATGCCAAACGTATCATATTTGATACATGAGTGTTGAAGCCCTCGACATGATCAGTGTGATATTTTCTAGCCTTTGAAAAACCTGATGTAGACAATTAGATACATGCAATGCACAGATTATCCACCAGAGGCCTTTCCTATGACACTACAAGACTGTGATTAATGAGGAAGGAGGTAAGACTTTGACAATTTTGAAAAGAAATTAACAATTTGTTAGACATGTTTGTGTTATATTATGTTTTTGTTTGTTCAAAAATAATATTTGAGCATTGAGACCTGATGTATCAAATATGACACAAAATTGAAACTCATACTTGGAAATTGATATATTAAAAAAAAAAAAACTGTGAGGTTGTTCAGAAAGACTAATAAAGACTACAGTTTCAAAGAACTAGAATTTTCTGTCAAAGATTTAACGGTTCAGGCTTTACAGGGTTTAAAATTCACACTAAATTTTAACTTTGACCAACTTTTCCCAAAATGTAACCATATGTATTCTAGGTCACTGACAATGTATAAACCCAATTTGGTATAAATTCAACCAATAGTTCTGCTGCTACAGACATGTGAAATTTTGCCCATTATAAGTAAATGGGGTGAAAAAAGTTTTAAAAATGTCATAAAAAAAATGTGAACTTTGAAAATGTAATGACATCTATTCTGGGTCACTGGCAATCTATAAACCCAATTTGGTATGAATTCAACCATTAGTGGTGGGGGTGAGGGGGGGGTTAGGTAAACACTAATCAGTCCAAGAGCTTTAGTGCTTTAGTTTTCTTACCTTTGGACTATGCCAGACTGTCTCTTGGCTGTAGCTTCATATTTAGCGGACAGAGTTGCATTGATGTTCTTATCAGTCTCTTGGCCACGGAACAGGTAAATAGCCTGATCAAAAAAAAAAAAAAAGGTCCTTGGATTTAACTGCACAAATAGGTAAGGGCTATTGGATAATTACTGTTGTGATTAACATGTTTCAGCTGCAACAAGTTTAACCTGTTCAATCCTGGGCCATTTGTTTGTAGTCCCAATCATTTCAATGTAACACAACAATAGATTAGCTGATAATGGAAGTTTCATTCATATAAAACCAAACAAATGGCAAAATTTGCGATCATCACATCATAGTACGACTTTTATTTTTGCATTTGACCTCATTCAGTGAGTTTCTGCACTAGAGAAATAATACTTGTACTGTTGGATGTAATCTGAATCGTGCAAAATGTGTTGCAATTGACTTGTTTAATGAAATTACTCATGACATACTCTCGTCTTGGATGGTTAGCTTGTTTTAGATTCGTGCCCATTTAAGCGCTTGTTGTTTGAGTTGTGTTTTGTTGTCTGTCAGTTGGTTTTATTGAGCTTTTAGTTGACGTTCCTCTGGTTACATGGATGTGTAGCATGTGTATATTGCTGCGAGCCTCCTGTGGCATTACCATGGCAACACAGACAAATGCCCCTGGTGCCGGGGGCAACCAACCTATGAGGCTACACATCAGAGGAGAAACCTTGTGGAAAACATGTCATTCTTTTTCAGAAGGGTTAAATTATTGACCTGTGTCAAGCTAAAAAAAAAAAAAAAGAAAAAGAAACAGCCAAGGGGATGCTGAAACTACGGAAATTGGGTTAAAAACTGTCGAATAAATTATGAAAATGTGGATTGATAGAAATAAATCATCATATTCAAGGAAGAAATGTAGTCAGAAAAGAATCTTAAATGTTCTTAACCCATAAAGACCCAGTGCTACTTTTGAGGCAGTTCTCTAGTTTTAACCTTTCCTAAGTGATTTATCAACATTTATTCTAATATTGTGCTTTGTATTTTCCATTCTTAAATGAAAACCATTTCATTTATTGATCATGTAGATGTTCATAAAAGCTCAAATTAAAGTTGAGGGTTAGTATATCAAAAAACACAGAAAACTGAAGAAAAAGTGACTTTTTTTTTTAGTCAAATCTATCATAAACTGAACATAAACCCAGTGTTTCCATCCACTGTCATTGATCCAACTCCATGGGTTTTACTGGTGAATCAACGTAGAAGATGACGGTGCTTCCATGGTAACTACGTGCAAATGGGTCATATCTGATGACCATGAAAAGATGATACACTGTACTTTACACCAATTATTTACATCTAGGATTAGCAGAGCAACAGTGATTGAACTTTTTATATCAGTAAATGATTTTGGTGATGAGTGGATGTTCGGGTCTTTATGGGTTAATCAAAGTTGTATAAGAATCGCCTTTAGAACCTGTGGAGATGGAAGTAAAAGCAGTTCCATTCACAATGCAAAGATAACTCAAGGGATTGGAACTAAACAGCTGTGTAGCCTTAGGAGAAAAAAAAAAAAAGAAGTGACGATCCATCATGCCTAGTGCCTACAGTACAAGTCAGTGGGGGTAGTGTTATGATCTGGGATTGGTCCAGTTGGTCAGGTCTACATTCCGCAACGTTACTGTTACACAGCGGTCCTGCATTCTGGAATCAAAGGGGTGGTGATACAGCACAGCGTATAGTGTGATGTATAACTTGCATGTTGGAAATACCTCCAAGCATAGCGGTGTTGCGAACCTCTTCAGCATCAGCAGGTCCTTCACAGTTCCATGAATGATAGTATGGATAGTCTTCTACACAATAGTCTTCTACATCATCAAGGCTTTACCCTTTGGTTGCGTAACGAGGTGTTCCTTTTACACAGCGCTCCAGAATCATGAGTCCACCTTTATCACGGCCCTGTTCCAACATCCAGAGCTGTGACAGAGGTGGAACCAAATGATCCACCATTTCATTTGCACGGACATCGTTCCGGACTAAAGGTGAAATATTCCCGGAACAGAAGTGTTGTGTAAAAGAGGCTTAAGTTTCCACCGGAGTACAAGAAAGGATTCATTTAGTGTAGCTGTATCTGTCGTGCAGAGGACTATATACCGACCAAAGAACAGGTAAGTGTGTTTATCAAAATGGGACTCTATTGATTTCAGCCTCTGACTTTTCTGCAAGTTTTCATAGCATGTTTCACAGCTGGTGTCCCCCTACCATATACCTCAGAGGATATTTACAAAAGACAAGAAATGGGATGAGTGAAAGAAAAAAGTAAAAAAAAAAAAAAAGTATCACTAAGCAACTGTTGCATCATGTGAGACCAATCATCTTGAACCACAAATGGACAGCTTGTCTGGCAGTGTGATTCATCCACGGATACTCTGCTGGTTCAAACAAATTCTGCTGTAAGAGAAAAAAAAAAAAAAAAATTCCCCAAATCCCACAAATCATTTATAAAGAAACAATGGCTAACAGCAGCAGGGAAGCCAATGTAATGACCTGTGCCTCGTTCTTTTACAGGATAAACACATACCTCCTTTCATAATTTTGCACAATCCGTACCTTTAGCACATGTCCCTAGAAGCACCCCTTTGCCATTAAAAATAAGATCAAGGTTAATAACTAATCCTTCATAAAACAGGCAATTTAATTTTGCAAAACTAAAGCAGGCCAAGATTCCCAATGTGTTTGAGTGTTTACCCAGACCCCATTACAATGTACTAAAACCTTGGCTCTGGTGTTGAGGACTGGCAATAACCCACCACTTAATGAGTAAGGCCTACTCCTGCGCCTGCCAGCCGATAATCTTCTCTTGGCATAACCAAATCAAGCACAGAAATGTTCTTATCAGGAAAAAGCAGCAGACATCCTCCCCAAACACCCAACGGACCCCTGACTTAATTGATTTTTCACCGTCCCAAGGCAGCTCATTCCGTGCGTCAGACTATTTTATTTACTGGACTGTTTGTTTGGTTGCTAGATTGTTTTCTGCCTCTCTTTTCGCCATTTGATTTGATGATGTGATTCAGGTCTTCCATAGCAGAGCTGCAAAAATAGATTGTTGAAGTGGGTGGTTTTGTTAGACTTGCTTATCTTCGATATAAGTCATGTAAGTTTTCTTAAAACATGTTCGAGTGCAATCAAAACGGCGAGTAAAATGCTTACAAAGTAACATTTTACCGCTGTTACAATTAAAACTTAATTAAATCTTGCTTTTTGGTTGGAGTTTTCCTTCCGTCCCTGTAGAGGAATCCCTGCACAGTGCAATCTGGTTTCAAATAATTCAAGTGGATCTTAATGAATAAATTACATTTTGTGTTTCTTTTCACAATAATTCATAGTAACATAGACACTGATATGCTTTTTTTTTATTTGCTTAAACACATTTTGTTAATAGGTCTCATAAATTTAACTCTGATCTTCTATATTTCACTAATTCTACACCACTTAACACATGTCTTTTGGCTCTTTTTACCCCGGCCCGTCCCAAAGGGGAGGCAAGGGGTACTGTTTTTGGTTCCGTTTGTTTGTTTTTGTGTTTGTTTCTTTGTTTGTTGAAGACTCTAGCAGCAAAACTAATGGTTGAATTCATACCAAATTTGGTTTATAGATCCCCAGTGACATAGAATAGATGTCATTATGTTTTGGAAAAAAGGAGGTCAAAAATAAAAAAAATTGTATGAATTTTTCAATCCTTTAAATTTTTTTTCCATCATTTACTTTTAATGGGTGAAATTTCAAATGTCTATAGCAGTAAAACCATTGGGTGAATTCATACCAAATTTGTTTTATAGATTGCCAGTGACCTAGAATACATGTCATTGCATTTTGGGAAAAGTAGGTAAAAGTTCACATTTTTTATAACATTTTTTACATCTTTTTTTTCTCATTTACTTATAATGGGTGAAATTTTAAATGTCTGTAGCAGCAAAACTACCCGGTGAATTCATACCAAATTTGGCATATAGATTACCAATGACCTAGAATAGATATTATTACATTTTGGGAAAAGTAGGTCAAAGTTCAAATTTATATGAATTTTTTACACCTCTTTTTTTCCCATTAACTTATAATTCAGCAAATTTCAAATGCATGTAGCAGCAAAACACCTTGGTGAATTCATACCAAATTTGGTTTATAGATTACCAGTGACCCAGAATATATATCCTTATATTTTAGGAAAAGTAGGTCAAAGTTCAGATTTATATGAATTTTTATACATCTTGTTTCCCATTTACTTATAATGGGTGACAGCAGCAGAACTATTGGTTGAATTCACACCAAATCGACTTTATAGATTGCCAGTGACCCCAAATAGATCTCATTCCATTTTTGAAACAGTAGGTTAAAGTTCACATTTTTTATGAATTTTAAAATTGTTCCATTTACTTAAAAAAGGGGTGAAATATGTGCGAGGGGCGGGGTTTGTTGTGCCTGGTTGTTAAAACATGTGTCTTAGTCTCAGTCCGATTAGAAAAGTTTACATCCAGCAGAACGAAGCTCATCAGTTTTTTCATTTTCTCCCTTAACTATTCCACTTTTCTCTCTTCCCTGGAGCGCTAGCGTTAATCTCATTACATTTAGCTGTTTCTTTTTCTTGTTTAATCATGAATGTTTTCAGGTGAAGGAATTAGCTGGGTAATATATCTTACCGTTTCAAATAATGAAACTGAATTCTGGCAGTTTTGCTAATTGCACATTGACAGGAATAGTCTTGCTAATCACCATTTGTGTTTTGCTGCATGTTTCAAAAAACCCCTTTAGACCAATGACCAGGGACAGATGTGCTTTCCTTCACCACTGGTACAAATTAGCTCTGAAAGATAAAGAAGCTCTACAACAAAAGTTTAATTGTGGACAGGCACTTATGAAACAAGATAACTCACTAATTATGAATGTTCTGTATAAATAATTAACTCTGACTTGTAGGTGAGTTCGTGTAAAGTATGAGGTGCCCAAAATACCACATTAAACTGAAATAAAGGTGCATTTTACCAGACACTTGAGTTTCTGTGTGGCATATTAAAACGTGTAATTAGTTCTCTTCTTCTGTTGCCAATGGAATAGTTCTGCTTTATCAAAAATTCAAGATGCACAAACATGAAAAATGAACCTGCTTCAGTGTCTGAAACAGTGTCTGAAACCTGGGAGATATATATATATACAGTCAAACCTCGGTTATCGAATGCTTCTGTTCTCGACCAAATCAGTTTTCGACCAGAAAATTTGAGAATTTTACGTCTCTGAACTCGACCAAAAATTAGGCTCTCGACCAAACCGAAACAAGCCGAGCGTACTTGAACGCGACTCACTCGGGAGCCGAGCGAACTCGAATGCCCAGGATGCTTCCTCCGTAGTGCATTCGTGTTCAAAGTTTGTTCGGAGCAGACCTGTTCCTGGTGATTTACGCA
>JAPTYQ010000005.1:30096796-30119212 GCA_029814465.1 Ostorhinchus cyanosoma | reverse complement strand
AATCAAGTAACGCGTTGGTAAATGAGCTGCGCATTCAGCCAATGAAAGGCCTTTACAGTGTGCGCGCGCGTCACTTGACAGCCAAAGACGAGCGGATGAGAGAAGACAACACTGGAGCAGGCGCAAAAAAAATTAAGATTTGTTTAACTTTTACACAATGGCTGGCGGAGAGAATGTGGAGGATAATGACGTTCTAAAATGTATCAAACCGGCCCCTGGGGAAGATTTCACTGTGGACGGTTCCGCCGCGTGATGGACACGGAGGAAGTGTGTGGGAAATCCCTCCGCAGGAGTTAGTCCGGCCTCAAACTGGAACCACAGTGCGGAGGAAGTGTCGGCCCCGGAGCCTCTGCAGGCCAGCCGCGGAAGTCGATCCTTCTAGGATTATAAACTTGGGTCCACTCAGGAACAGGAAAGCGACAATGACGGACCGCTACCCCCCCCACCCCCCTCTGCTCCGAACCAACGCTCCGAACCAACTATCACAGAGCTGCCCTGTTAGCTCCCTGTTAGCTCCCTGTTAGCTACTTGGAGACAAACTATGATGACCCACCAACACAAGAACTCCTGGACACTGTCCTCTGTGGAGCCCAGGTTCAAGGTCAGCTACTTCAGCAGTGAGAAAGTCCAAGGTGCTCTCACAAATGAGAGACGTAGCACAGAAGGTAGTTATATCACATACTGTATTATCTAAATAGTATATTGTTATTTTTCTGTATATATTTATCGCAGGTCTTATCTTCATCACAGTACTGAACAGTGTCATCACACATTGCATGTTTTCCTCATATCGCCCAGAACATATACGTACACAATGCGCTGTCTATATAAAAATACATCGGTTGCAGAATGTATTGTCTATTTGTCAGCCTAAGATAACTTTCTGCTGTCATGGACTACTGTGTTCTTTTCTACTTTCTCGTGGAGGGTCATCTGCACCATGTCATGCCTCTTTCGCCCACATCTCTGCACAGAAAGCAGCCACCCCTGGTCCATTTACAGTGTTGAACAGCATACTGTTCAGCATTCATTCTATTTCTACCTTTAGTGAGACTAAAGTTCTTGCGCAGACTCGTCTTTCGTGCTCTGCTGTGAACACTGGGATCATGGAGACAGTGTTTAGCACTTTGCACTGATTCTCTCCTGTGACTCCATGACACCATGAGGATTGATTTTAGCCTCTGTAGTTAGAGTCTTGTGAAGGGTGGAAAGCTTGTGATCTCATATGAGTCAGGGTCAACTTCATTAGAGGTCCAATTTGATGGCGTTAGAGCAGCCGGAGGAAATATTAGTCCACTGTATTCCAGCCTACGCTCAATGTTGTAAGACAGCGACACAAAAAAATGAAAAAAAACCCCAAAACAAAACAAAAAATCGTCGGTATCCGTCACTCAGCTGAGAAACCTTCACACATTTGGACATGTGGAAATTTTCAAATTCCTCCTTCAGTCAAGCATACACACCATCAGTTTTGCTCATTGTTCGCAGTGCAACACCCACCTCAGGATTGATGCTGACAGCTGTGGCATCTCTCCTCTGAAGAAAAAAGAACAAGGCCTACAGGGTGTAAGAGCATCTTTATAAAGCCGTCCTCTTTTAAAAACCTTACTATGTCATTTTAGCATGAATGGCCCTACAGCTGACCCCCACCTCAGTAGATCTGCTCACTCCAAAAAGGTTGACTCAGGTCACTTTGCTCTCCCAGAAGAGCATGTAGAAAGCCAGCGTTTGCTTCAACTCTTGCTGTCCTGCGAGTGTACAGTTCCAAGTTGGAAGCTGCAGACTTGAGGGCTCTCATATTTTTTTAGGCATTGAGGAAAGTACAGCAAGTACAGAGTCAATGAACATCTGAAAATGATTTCACCAGACAAATATGTTCCACAGCATCATGACCCACAAGTTCCTGAATCCTGTGTAGCAGCCCATCATAGCGGCAACCCCCATCGATTTCAAAGCCAACAAGCCTTGTCAGATATGTCCTGTGTATCAAGGCTTTGTAGCAGGATGTCACAGTTTGCTGACCCAGTAGGCAAGTGCAGGTCAACAATTTTAAAGAAGAAGTTTCAGAAATCTAATATAGATGATCAGGCGTGTGTTGTTTGACAGTGTTGTGCTCTCCCCAGTGAGAGTACTGAACTTATCAGATGAGTTTTTGATGAACTCCATTAGCTCAGCTGTCATTTTATCTCCACTAAACATGAGCGCATTACAAAAAGCCTCGTCAGGATGCAGCAGACATTCAAGTTTTACAGCGCTGAGTTGCTGCCGCTACCCCAGCTGTGTCTGGATCCTGAATAAAAGGTCATTTTGGCAGATCATATGGGCTGTGCACATGCCGCACTAAGTTGCTTTTAAATTCTACTCATTGTGTTTCCATAGTTATCCGCTGTCTTTTCAATTGCAGCCTCTCGTCTTCTCTGCAAAATTTCTATGCATTTCATATGGGACTGGCACTTTCCATATTTGCTTTGTCATTTAATTTTTTTGCAGACTTTGCTTTTATGCCATTAATAAATGCAGGGTCGATATAAAGCCTCCCTTGAGTGTATGGGCCTAAATCGCTAATGTCAGAGCGTACTGTATATTCAACTGACCCCTCTGTTATGACAGCAAACCACTCTTGACCCTTTCTCCATTTAGCAAAGCATCCCAGCTCACCTCTATCCATACTTTCACGAGGTGGGAGTTTAATGGTAGAAAAGCCCACGTTGTCGTTCCGAATACTCGTTCTTCTCTAATTTCACTGTGTTTTTGTGCTGAAATAAATTAGTGGTGTTTGTTAACATTCTGGAAAGCTGTGCATAGATCAAAGCCAATGGAACCAGAATCACCATATATCAGTGTCACCTCTATCACGGGAGTACAAGCATTCACATTTCATTGTTGTTTGCACTACAGGCTGTTCTCATATTGCAGTGCTTTGCTTAGATGTTTTAAATGAATTTTAATGAAGTAGAATTAATCACTATGAGGGGGATAGATATTGTCTTCAAAATAATTCAGTAGAGGCAGGAATACATTCACCAGAAGTGAGAAATCCGTTCCCCTTTTCATGACAAATTGTACCCAGCACTGCAGTAGATTGCTGAGGTTCATTGCTGCTATCCCTGTATGCTCCTCCAACCAAGAGAAGCAGACAGTACAAGATGGTGGTCAGTACACCATCTGCTGTATGTAACACACACTGACTATGAGTAATTGCCTCATACAACCATAACCTTTTAACCGTGACAAGTGAATACATAACCTTGAATGAAATCCAAGTCAGAGCCCCTAAAAAGAACATTCTATGTGAAGTGAGGTTTTAGGTTGTAGTTGAAGATGGTCAAACCGCCTTCCCTTTGTAAGCCAGGTCCTCACTTCACTCTTCAGTACACTCAAACAGATTTTCATGTCATGCAGTAACGGCAAAAAGCCTAGGTTTCTCTACTATATTCTTCCCTCATGCTGTGCTTAAAGGGTCATTTTTGCAGTGTACCTGTGTGTATTTGTGCACATGCATATGTGTGCAATTCCCTTTATACTTGAATGTGGGCATGAACGTAAATATGCAGTTGTTGTTTGTGTGGGTTAAAGCCCCAGTGCCCATGTAATATGATTGCAGTGCAGCTTGCTGTGCCTCCGGGGTGTGTTGCATAGTTATTGAGGCCAGGGAAAGGCCACTGGAGGTTCTGTCTAATGCAGTTTTAACACCTGAATATAGCTGCATATACCTTTGATAGAAGACTGTGAACTCCTTCTATATGACTTTGAGCACAGCATGCCTGTGTTTGTTTCTGGAAAAGAAAGGGATCAAGAAAAACTCTAAGTGAGAGTCTAGGAGAAGAAAGATACGATTTTCTTTTTTTTTTATACCTGCAACAGTGCATTGTGTTTGTGCAAATGGAGCCAAACACCTGGCTCTGCATAGGCGCTGGCCAACCAGGGCAGAATCTGAAAATGACCTTTCTGCAATGAACAGCACAGAAAGAGCTGCAGGTAAGAAAGTGACCATGGCAGATCGGAGAGGTTACCCTACTCTCTTCTAGTCCTAGCACACACATTCATCACCAGCCTTCCCACAGGGCTTGCTGTGTTTCACAGCATTCACCATGGTGTATTATGGGATAGGGTACTGTGTGGTGTCTTTGCTATACAGGGCAGACTTGGCACATGTTTGTTGGTAACAGTACCCGAAGGACAGTATAGTGCAATTGGTGCTTTATGTTTTAGATCATTAACTACAAATTCAGTTTAGTTGGATGGAGTGGACTTATTTATTTTTTGGAAGAGTATTAACTTTTTTAGACGACGTTCCTGTGGGTTCTATTTTCAATTGACATCATGTTTCTTTCTTGTCAATGTAATTGTCATTGCATGGTCATGCAGTTGAGATTACCATGAAAAATGTCTTTGTCGGTGTGTTCAAGGATGTTTGTGTTGTGTCTGAGCCGGCTGCTTAATGTATTACATACACAAACTGCTGACAAGTCATCATGGACACTGAGAAATACATGAAGTGAATATGCTAGCTAAAATCTCACATTGCACAGACTTGGTTTTATTGCTGAACACACACACACATTTTTCATTTAAATGTGTATTTTTCTTTTCTCTTTCTGTTGCAGCTACTGTCAGACAGCCAGATCAACATGGTGAAGGTAGTGAATTCTGTGAGTGATGCTCTTAACGCCATGCAAAAAGAGAACGTGGGACTGAAGGCACGAGTTAAGGCCGACTTGCAAAGGGCTCCAGTCAGAGGGGCTCGTTTCAAGGGCTGCTCTAACGGTAAGAGAAATGAATATAACTTTATGTACCTGCCTTGAAGGATTTACACCCCTCAGTGTAGTTTTGTCCATCTAATAATAAATGTGTCTCTGTCTCTGTGTATACATTATTCATATATTACTGGCTACCTATATGTTTAACCTTCCGCCACTGTATTCAGCTGTGTCATCATCGCCCCCTCTCTTATCCCAACTCTGCTCTTATGTAAAATTATATTCCACTGTGGTCTGTCTGTCATCCATCTTTGCAAATATTCATTCTCCCCGGCCTCTCCTGGTGATATCAGTATGTTTCTCAGGGCTACATCTCATCCTCCTTGTCCAGTGGCCTTGGTAGAGATGTGGATTTTTTTTTGTACTGTACATGAGAAATGACTTGCACGTCCACTGAGCTCTGTTGCTGAAAGGCAGACAGGGGCCTCAGGCATCATCCCATTGGAAGGCTTTTAACCAGGCGCAGTATACCTGATGGCATTCCCCTGTTGGATTTGCCTTGCATAGGTAGCCAAGGAGTGCACAGTGAAGGCCATCCGTGCACAGCATAAAGCATACAACAACAAAGATGGAGAGCGCTTAGAGGGACACCATATGGATGTGGTCGGATTTTAGCGAAGAAAAATACATTCATAGACCTCTAAAGAAATATGCAGGTCTTCCTTTTGAATGTGATGTTTACTAGAAAACCAGACTAACCATCTGAATGTATTAAAAAGGAGAAACCAGAAGCTCTGTCCATGGTGCTGAATGTTTGCACTGCAGGCACTATAACTGTATGTTACCCTCAACTTAATCCCTAATTGTGCTTTCCCAAATACCATAAACAGTTTAAAACACATCATCAGTGACCAATGACTCAAAACAAACTAGAAATTTGGTTGACAATAAAAAATAATTGTTATCTAAAATACTCTAGATCTGAGCAGAACAGAGATTTGATCCTAGATATGATAGACCCATTAGAAAAGGTTTTGAGCTTTGTTTTTGCCTGGATCTATTTTAATGTGACAGCTGCTGAGACAGTAAAAGGGTATTGGTCCCAGTTGCAAAGGCAACTATAGAGGCACTCTGAGAGTGTATATTTAGTGCCTCCAAATATTACCAAAGCATTATTCCACATGGTCACTGCTTGTTATGTTGCTGCAGTAGGATCCCCAGCCACAACTCAAACAAGCAAAATACATATCTGGTTGGGTTTTAATGACCTTCAAAATGTTTTCAGAAGTGGATAGGATGAATTAAAGCTGATATTAAAAACTGTCTATTCTGAAGTGACATTTCATCAAAATAAGCAAATCTGGCCCACAAAAGGAAAATATAATCATTTTAGATTAACAACTAAACTGAGTTTAAATGTATTTAGTTAATTTTATGTAACTGTATGACCTAAACTATATGAGTTTTTACTATTATTATAATGGAATATGCAGTATCTATAACAAGGGATAGGTTTATATACAGAAACCACATTGTCCAAACTATCCATATAAAACATGGTTAAGTCAGCCTCCAGGTTGTAATGATGATTTCATTAGCCATGGCTCATAGGCTGATGTCTCATTATTTCATACAGATTTAGCTGGAAATAGGTATCCAGTTTAGTTAACTGCCTGTCATTATTACAGTTTATTATTATGTTTTACACATGAGCAGAGTAACATTTAATGAAATGAAAACACTAATTATGCTTCAAAGTTAGTTTACATATTTTGTTGACGTGTTCGTTATCATTCATAAA
The DNA here is from genome assembly GCA_029814465.1 of Ostorhinchus cyanosoma. Lineage (NCBI taxonomy): Eukaryota > Metazoa > Chordata > Actinopteri > Kurtiformes > Apogonidae > Ostorhinchus > Ostorhinchus cyanosoma. The sequence continues at coordinate 30,112,711 of JAPTYQ010000005.1, read as the reverse complement.
TAATGCAGAATAAAAAGGACTGTATTGAACAGTGGGATACATATTATTCCTACATAACTAAGCTGTTCTAAAAAGGGGAGAGAAATAAGAAAGAATAGCCTTGTTTGAAAAAAAAAAGACTGTGATTTCTATTTCATCCTTTATCATGAGAGAAATATTTGAAGTACAGTTCAATTCAGCAGCTCTTGATGTCATTGCTCTCTATGGTGTTAAACCCAAATAGTCTTTAGAAAACTACACGTGTTCAACATTTAACCTTGATTAATGTTTTCCGAATAAGTCGCAATAATACCAGTAATATCCCCACTTTTTTCCTTCCAGGTTAAAAAAAAAAAAAAAGAAAGAAAGAAACCTTTCCTGACTTGGCAATGAATGTCCTCACTTTATACTGACAAAGAATGAGGCAATGATGGCCTAATATTAATACTATTATAGTACAAAATTAGCTACAAAGAGACAAAACCTTCCACTTTTGTAATGGCAGCCACTCTCCCTCCCTTTTCCTTATAATCTCATTTTGCTGTTTTTTGCTTCAATAATCTGCAAAAAGACATTAAATTAAAATAAAGCTTTAAGAAATTTGTTCCCAATTAGCCTAGAATAGTTATGTTGCAATAACAATAGCACTAAGACTTAAGGAATAATTTGCCTGTTGATTGATTTATTATTTATTGCTACTTGAAATTATAGTAGGTTTCATGCAAATATCCAGTGATTGCTTCAGATCGACCCAGTTTAAAGCAGGGATATTCTGAGGCTCTTTAAATGTCAGGGAAAAGGCTGAGCGGAACTTCAGCACCACGGACAGAGCCGCAGCCGTGGACTTCTGTCTGTTGGATTCTTCACACGTGGATTCAGTGGAATTCTGTGTACGGTCCTAAAAAAAAAAAAACAGTATCTTATTAAATCACAGCCAATATGTTAAAGATTATCAAGGTTTATTAAGTCAACTGAATCCATTCAATTCTATATATGGGGCTCGTTTTATCCCTGTTTACTGTCAGGCCAAACTATTTCAGCCTTCATACAGATTTTTTTCGGAGCCTGAAGACGCTGCTGTTCATTTCACATGGCCACAGGTTACATCAAATTCATTCACTTACTGTGGCTAACGCAGTCGTTCTCAATCTTTTTCTGTCGAGCCCCCTTTTTTGGAGGATGAAAAATGCCCAGCCCCCCCTCAACCCTAACAACCCTATAACAGTGGTGCAATTATAACTTTTATTGAAAGAAACATCAATAATGTAACAATACTTTTTGCTTTTTCCTTGAATAATTTTTTGTTCAATTTGAAAATATTTTAGATTTTTGCTTGAACAATACAAATGAACTCAACAAGACTTGTCCCTGAGACAGTATTTTTCCAAACAGAAATAGGAAATAGGCAATTCTCTAGCAACTATGACAAAATTATTATTATTTTTTTTTATAACAACAAACACATTTCGGTAACAAAGATGAACATTTTAATGGAGCATAACACTGATCAATATGTAACTGATGTATGAACTTTTTTTTTTTTTTTTTGCTGTGCGCTCTGCTCTTGTGTCTGCTTAGTTTGTTTCCCTTTGATTTTCATAAACCCCCCCCCTGTCTGATGAACTACTCACCCCCCACCCCTCACAGTGTACTTCTTGTATACATTACAATTGCACTCTGCAGGTGTGGCTGAGTATTAATACCGCATATTAATTAGTTGTTTTAAAGAATGATTTACTAAATAATTTTTATGTCACTACTTCTAAAATACAGACTCACATCTATCTTTTCCCTAAAGTCTGCTCTCCCCAACATAAAAACTGTCACATCTACAACCCATGGTTCCCCATGAGTCGGATACTAGTCTAATATAAGAATATTATACAGCGTTTAAAGTTATGTAAATTATCTTTGTAAGATAAACAAAAATACAGCTGTTTTATTCACGTCCCCCATGACCTAATTACATCCTGTGTTGATCAATGTTCTTATTTCATATATTGGCCAATCTATCGGTTATCGGTAAATTTATCGGATACAGCTTTTTTTAGCCCTAAATATCAGTATCAGCCCCAAAAATCCCATTTTGGTTGGGCTCTACATTTGAACAATATCAGTGGCTGCAGAGAACCCGTTTCCACTGCACATCTCAGAACATTAAAGTGCAAACTGTACAAAAACACAAACATTGCATGTTTCTTTTCAGGTCCTATCCTCATTCATTCTCAAAACTTAAACTCTTGTCCAGTCACAGATCACTATGGCTGTAGATTTGTTTGTTGTACGTCCCTAAAATGAACCCAGGGTGCTCCAACACTAAAACATTAGTTCCACCTACTACATGTTCTAACCTGAAGGGGGAAAAAAGACACCTGGGCAAGCTTTTGCACCCCCCTAAGGGGCCCACCCCATAGTTTGAGAAACACTGGACTAATCCAAGAATGCCACCATCCACTTGGTGTTTTTGTAGTGCCAGCTTTAATATTTGATTAAAGGCACAAACATTAAACAACTAGAAAAACAAGGATAACAGATGGTCACAAATTATTAACCTACATATTCTTCTAATATTTATTACCTCCACCAAGGACGCAATGGTTTCATGTTGTTTGTTTGTCCATTAGTTAGTCTGACTCTCAGCAGTACGACACAAAATCTACTGCACCAATTAGGATGAAACTTAACAGAAGGGTCGGGCAAAAGCTTTACATTTGAAGCCATTCCATAAAAATGTAGCATTTTATAGATTTTGGCACATTAATGTAAATCATGCAACTCTTTTGCTTTTATTCTTGATCACATAAAATCTTAAATGTACTGTAGGTGTGATGCAGTTGTGTTGGTGTATCAAAATAAATATGATAGATATATTACATCACAATAAAACAATGAAATAATGTTCACATACTGAAGTACAAACACACAAGAATCCAATTTTAATTCATTTTTTTTTTTTTTTTTCCCCGACAGTGTTAGTGTAAAACACCATGAGGCATATGGACAGCATGCACACAAACACCTACACAAACAGGATCAGTGTATATAGTAAAGTGCAGCCTAGAACCTTATATAAATATATATATGTTTTTCCTTCCTGTATGTCCCATTGTGCCTGTGAATATCTAAGGTATTCATCTCTGTTCTGTTTGCAGTGGATTCCCATAAGAACACATTAGATTTTCAAAGTCATGTGAATCCAAACTTGACAGCAGTGAAACTCTCCTCAGCTGCGACTGCATCGGGATTTTCAAGCTACATGAAATCGCTGTAGGAGTCCTACTTTTCACTTCATGGACTGAAAAGACATTTTACAGTAATGCTATGACATTATTTATACTCTCTAAGATATTTAAAAACTAAGTCAGTCACTGTTAAAAAATAGAATTTAGATCATTGAATTACTTACGTCTGTAGCTGCATTGATGAATTCTGTGATAAAAACAGGATACATTTGTTGGTTTTTTTGGCATCAGAGAGGATAATTGGAAATGGTAGTGTTAGAATCCACTGCCAACCTGCAGAAGCTGAAGCCTTCTCCTCCAGAAACCTCTGTATTTTCCTTCATCTCTTTATAACAGTGTAGTGGTAGGTAGTCAACAGATCACAGTTGCATAATGAACCATCTTATCCCACCAGTTTAGAGGGTGGCTCCTTCTGATCCAAACTAAACATGGATGCATTTACTTCTGTGATAAACACTAAAGCTATGGTAGTGCTGTTTCTTCGTTCACACAAACAGTCATTTTAGTTCATTTTGAAACATTTGAAAGTAGATGTAGACCATTTAACCCATAAGAACCCAGTGTCAGTTCCCAACAAAATTAACTTTTTTTTTTTTTAATCAATATTTAACCTTTCCTAAACTATTTATCACCATTTATTATAATTTTATCCTCTGAATTTTGTATTTCGTCCAGTGAAAAATCATCTCTTTTCCTATGTTTAATTGATCGATCATGCAGATGTTCATAAAAGCTCAAAGTCAAATCTATCATTAACTGAACATAAAACCCAGTGTGTCCATCCACTGTCATTGATCCAACTCCATGGGTTTTACTGGTGAATCAATGTTGTAGAAGATGACAGTGTTTCCACGTTCACTACGGAGCCTCTGAACGTCCACATGGGTCATATCTGATGACCATGAAAAGATAAAAAACTGTATTTTACACCAATTATTTACATGGAATTATAGGATTAGTGGATCAACAGCTTCGATCAGTAGATGCTTTTGGTCGACGGTGGATGTTTGGGTCTTTATGGGTTAAAATAGCCACACACAAAAATGCGAAACAAAATGCAAGGTTGAGACGACTACTGTCACATGAATGGAAGGTGGACTGAAGTCAACGAGTATTTAAAGTAAATGTCAGGGTTTCCATGGCATCTGAAGTCTTAAGAGTCTTGAGTTTACAAATCTGCTTTTGATATCTTAAAAAAGTCTTTAAAAGGTATTACATTTGTTATGGTGAGTCTTAAGGTATCTTCCACCTGTTCCAATCCAACACTTTGTGTTGAAATTAGGAACCAGTTGTCTTTAACTCTGCAGCCCCAGTGAGAAATGAGTCTGTACAGAGGGAATCAAAGCACTGGAGGGAATAAATGCATTTTCCTAAAGTCTAGGAGTCACAAATGTTTGCCAGTATGGCCATAAAATAGGCATCAAATTCTGTTTTAAGTAGTATTAAAAAGGTCTTAAAAAGTCTGAAATTTAATTTGTAGAGACGTAGGAACCCTGAAATGTTCCTTTATTATTTTAGCTTGACTCTATTTGAAATGATTGTGAGTGAGAATTTCACCTTTCAGGTAAGATTCACAATTCAAATATTTACAACTGGAGAAAAAAAAAGCCACACACACACAAATGTGAATCATGAAATTAATGGTCAAATTCCAATTACTGACACTGGACTCAGAGTCATGCTGTTGTGCATGCTGACTTGCTGTCATGGCTAGCTGAGGTGTTTGATAGAACGGAACCATTGGTGATGTTGTTCCCCACTATTGCTGCACTCATGCAGCAGACTAACAAATAAGAAAACCTCCTTGAAATTCTAGCTTAGCAGAAGGTGGTAACACACAGTATATGGGCTGTATTGACTATTCATAGTCAATACATTCACAAGTGATTAATAATGCAGTTGTTGGTTCCCTTAGTTAGCACATTCTATCAGAGGATGTTTCATACCTCCAGCTGTCAGCAGTGGCTCTGCAGATGAACAGGTTTTTTGCTTTTTGAAACTTATAGTTTGGAATCTCTGAATGTCTCCAGTAAAATTTCCAGATTTTCCTTCTCTGCCACCTATAGCTCTGGTCTGACAAATATGACACGAACTGCAGCGAAACTCAACGGGGTTCGTTTTAAATAGGATATTTAGAAATGGGCTTCGTAATTCATGGATGAATACGTACACGTGGGAATTCAGTCTAAGTGGTGTAGGTAAAGGTAAAGGAGAGTCTGTCAAACAGGAAGACAACGCAACAAGGTACCAAGTCGACGAAAAGTCCAAAAAAAGCAACTTAATGGTCAAATCAGCAGCAACTGAAAAGTGAACTCATGATAGACAATCTGGAGGGAAAGTGAGAGAATGTGGTCGGTATATGTGCCAAGGAGCTGATTAGGAGCCAACTGGTGTACAGGTGGGTGAAGTAGTCAGGCTAAGAATTAGAATGGAGCTAAGTGACAATGGGAAAATGGTGTAAATAACACTAGAAGTGGTTGTAGGCACAACAGGGACATTTTTGACACACTTAGAGTGAAAAGACAGCACATTTACTCAATTATACAGCTCTTAAATCGCTCATTAGCATGAAATGTGTGGAAAGTGCAGAGGATATGAAGGCTTTAATATGAATACCTAATGTGCATCCAGTTGTGGGTAAACATAGTAAATAATGATATTTGAAAATTTGGGGAATATCCATGTGATTATTAAGGCGAGTCTGAAGAAATAAAACCTCTAGTTGAGTATCATTAAACTGAAAAGCTCTTCCTCTAGGGTTCCAAATTCTTAAATAACGATACCCTTTTTTAATGTTCCATAGAATTTTGGCAGCTTCAAGTTTCTATAATGAAAAGAACGACTTCCAAGTGGAAATGCTTATATAACTTATATGGGACGATGATGAAAGTCAGGGCTTATTAGCTGGGTTTTATACAGAGAAATGGAAGTGCTTCAGGGAGACTAAACAGTTCATATCGTGTAGGGACTGAAAAAAAAAAAAAAAGTCTTGTATGGCCTTTTCAGGAATTCTCCTGGCTGTTTTAAATTCAGGTGTTTGACCCAGTGAAGGCTGGCATACATAATCTATGACATTGTCCTCAACGCTGAGTTCCTTTCCAGCTTCCTGGGGAATAGATTTTGTATCCCTTGTGTTAGGACTGGTTTCTCAGTCACAGACAAGGGTGCCACTGTTCGGCTTTGTTGTAGCTTACAAGCTCCCTGTCTCCATCTCCTCTCCTCTTCACTTACTCTTCCTGAATTCTCTTCCTGTCACTCTTTCTGTTATATACTCTCTCCACTCTTTTTGCCACTCTGTCACTCAAATTTATATATCTCCTCGCTACAGCCACACTCCTTCCTGTCTCGTTTCTCTACATCTTTTGTTTTCTTAAATCTCAAATCTATATCTCGGCTCTATATATCTTCAATTTGGTCTTCATTCCACCCTTTCTGTCTTCATTTCCACCTGCTTGCATTCTGTCTTTGTTCTTGTTTTTATCTTTGCTGCACTTAGGCTCTTTTGTCCTGTGTCATCGATCACTTCTCCCTCCCCTAATCCATCTCATCATCCATCGTTTTTCTGTTTCTTTTCTTTCCAAGCAGGCTTTGTTTGCCTCTTAATTGCTCCTCCTCTCTCCTCTCCTGCCCGTATTTCTTTTCCATCTTTAGGAAGGCTACTGAAGAAACAGTGTAAGCTACAGTGGGGGATATTAATCAAATCAAATCTTATTTTATAAAAGGGAAGTGGTGTGTGCGTGTGCATGTGCGTGTGTGTGTTCAGCGTTACACAAAATCCAGAAAGAGCTGACTCCTGCAGTTTTTCAAACTCATGTATTTTTGGTCCAGGAACAGAGTAGCAAAAACAAAAAGTTGATAGGACCAATATTTTGGGAGATATTAGTAACTTTGGAATACAATCCCATCCCATTGCTATGCCCATGACAACTGCATGATGGGAAAGTTTAAAAAAGGCACATTTACTACCTTCAGTCCCTAGATATCAGTATTAATATATTCACTGTCATTTAAATTTGAAAGAATGATTTAGCAAACAACATTTATGTCAGGACTTATATGATATAGAATCACATCTTTTCCCGAAAGTCAGTTCTCCTCAGCATAAAAACGATGACATCTCGAACCCATGCTTCCACACGGGTCAACGCACTAGTTTTATTTATATAGTGCCAAATTATAACAACAGTTATCTCACATTTAGAGCTGGTCTAAACTAGACTCTTTATTGGGCAAGTGACTATTTTTGGTCATTTCCACATACATTACAAGACAGTGACATCAACAGTTCCAGTGAGGACAGTGAGTCAACAATCTCAGGTCCAATGTGGTCTCCAGGGTCTGTAAGGTCCACCTCTGCATGAACACTGAGTGGACCTGCTTTGTTTGGTACCAGGAAGTAATGGTACTAATGTAAGGAATGATGTTAAAGGGTTAATGTGGATGTGGACAGGGGTCTGGATCAGCATGCATGTGGGTCTAATGTTCTAAAAGTGAAATTGTCCAAAATTGAATCAGTTCTTCCTCTCCATGATATTCATTGATACAGAAAATATGGAATATCTAAACCCAATATTTTTCAAGTTATCGCGCTAACATGAAGGATATCTGGTGGCGGCGGAGCTGGTGCAGACGGACAAGCTGGTGGCGGTAGTCGCACCAAAAACATAATGTTCCCGAAACTTAGGTTCGGGGGGATATAATAAAGACAAATCCAAAACAGCTATAAATACTATTTACAGCTGTGTGCACGCTGCTCATGCCACAGGTTGGATAGCGCAGATACTCATACGTACACATACATACACATATCTACACTCATAATTATATATATATATATATAGACATACAGATTATACATGAGTATTTATTGCATTATTTATTACACGGTACATTGCCCAGAATTATTTGGATCAGTTTCTGTTGTGGAGTCTAACAGCTGCAGGAAGGAAAGACCTGCGATACCTCTGCTTCACACACTTTGGGTGTATCATCAAACAAGTGGCTCAGTCTAATGTTATGAAAAAGGACTCTTATTTGTAATTTGCTGCCGTCTTGGTCAGGTCTCCCTTGAAAAAGATATCCATCTCAATGGGACCGAGATGGTTAAATAAAGGTTGAAATAAATACATTAAAAAAATACACAATTCTGAGAACTTAATTTATGTTCTAAAATTATATCATATTGTGTTCCATTTGACAGGAAAAGTCTAATCATACAAGTCCAGACACTCGTGTGCCTGAGCTGCTGAAATGTAGTACTACTGTGGAAAAGATTATAATTTCAGATACATAGTGCATGTGTATGTATCTAAATGGTTCATCCTAAGTTCATTCTAACAAACACAATGCTCATTTTCCTGTGATCAAATATAATTATGAGTATTATATTCTTTTTTTTTTCCCTGCTCTTACATCCTCCTACATGCTTCTAAATCTCATATACTGATTCCACTGTAGGGGAGGATGTATTCACAGTTGGATGTCATGTCACTAAATACTACACATTGAACCTTTATTGTTGTTTTTGTTATTCTCTAGCTCCACTAAAAATAAGGACTGTTAGATGTTCTTAATCTACTTAACACATTCAGCATAAGCACAGCCATCCAGCATGATCCACCAGTATCTGTTTTATCTGTTTTTGTGCGTCACTATTATATAACCTTTGTAAAAACTGACCAGAACAAAGCAAAAATATTTTCCCCATGCATTAGCTCCCTGTGAATAATACTAAAGTCAACATGTGTCTGAGAGTGAATGCACTACCAGCTAATTTCCAAGGTATCATAAATAAATCAGTGTATTCTCTGAAACTACATCAGTAACTTAAATACGCTGCACAACAAATACTCACCAAAAATATGTTCTTTTCAGATAAATGCTGTTTCCATTAAACGTGTCAAACTGATACTTTCTGGATTCCTTCCTAGGTATGTGAAAGGTTATCCCCCTAACTCTCCCTACATTGGGAGCTCGCCCACCTTGTGCCATCTGTTGGCTGAGAAAGCCCCGTTTTGCTGCCTACGACTGGACCAGGTGGGCAGTCGCCGTTTCTCGAACTTAGTCACTCAATTACTTGCTGCCTCCATCATTCCTCCCTTCCTTTTTGCTGTCCTTCATTTCATAAAAGCCTGCCTAAAATACCTGTTTGCCTTTCTCTCATCTGCTCTACGCGCAGGGTTGCCGGCACAACAGTTTTGAAGATGCCAAGGCGTACGGCTTTAAAAACAAGCTTATAATTGTGTCTGCTGAGACCGCTGGCAACGGTCTTTACAACTTTATAGTGCCTCTCAGAGCTTATTACAGACCTAGAAAGGAACTTAACCCCATTGTCTTGCTGTTGGATAATCCGTGAGTTCACTTTAACACACACACACACACACATTTCCTTTCTTTCCTCTCTACTGTTGTCGTTCACCATTTCATGCTGGGGGAACATTATGTATTCTAAAAGCTCACGTCAGCCAAGCACTTAGGACAAGGCTGTGGAGGTGGGACTCCATTGTCAGTCCTGATGTTAGGTTACAGCTGCTGCTCACAGTGACGGTGTGCTGTGAGCGACAAAGAAAAATAAAATAATAATAAAAAAAAAAATCTGCACTCTGTAGTTCCAGACAGTAACCATAGCAACTTGCTTTGCCTTGAACCTGGATGATGATATATATATTGCTACAAGGGGAGAATAAAGATGGAGAAAATCATTTTCTTCGGAGACCACCAAGCAGGCTTTCATTGACAGCCTTGATGTGTGCCTTTTCAGCCCCCACACGTGTGCTCTCAGGACTCTCACAGAAACACGCACATAACAATAAACTCCCCCTTCCCGTGCAGCCCTGGCTTCCTCTCTTATTGCTGTGACACACACAAATATAAACACCCACTCACTCGGATATGCAATTCAAGCACTTACGACAGCCTTGAGATCAAGTCAGCTGGACTGAGCAGCAGAAAAACTAGTGTTCCATCAGGACTGCCGCTCATCGAAGGCAGGCAGTAATAAGGCGAATAAACGGTATAGCACCAAACAGGCTCATCCGTCAGCCTCAAGAAACACTGACAAAGGAGTTGAACTAACCCTGAAGTTGCACATGGTCGAATAGTAAACACGCATCCCTAAAGCAGTTTGTGGAGGTTCTCGTGTAAACTTGTAGAAACTTAGATTTACAGGTGGTACAGTATTTTAATCATACAATAGCCTGAAACTGTGATTTAGGATGTACATGAACATGTACTTTAAAAAGTATTAGTATTGTTACCTAAGTTTTTGAAAATCCTTTTTTACATTTATTGACAGGTTTGGTTCTTCTTCCCAATAATAATAATAATAATAATAATAATAAATACTATTGTCCATGAAGTTGCTTCTTTTTATTCCTATTTATACACATCAGTAACCACATTTGATGATTACATACTGAGTCCCAGTTGCACTTTATCTATTGAGAATAACCACAAAGGAATGAAAAATAAAATATTATTATTTATTAGTGCTGTCCAGTGATTAACAGTAACTCTACTTGGACAAACTGGACCAAATGCGTTGGCAGAGACGTTCAGTCATTCTGCACTGCAGATGGGTTAATTGCATCACAATTTTTAATCATATTAATCATGATGATGGATTAATCTGATAATACCTTAATTTTGACAGCCCTAGTATTTATTAGTGCTATCCAGTAATTAAAATCTTTAATCAGATTAATCACAGGGTTGTTATGGATTAATTTAGATTAATCACGATTAAATGTAATTAAATTTGAATCTATATTAATTACATTTCATTTTGCAAGAGCACACAGACTCAAGAAAGAAGGGAATATATATGCACTTAAAGTGTTTGTCACAAGCTGGGTGATGTGTTAGCCAAAGTGCTAACGGAATCCTAGACTAACGTATGCTTTGTGTTGATGTGGTATTTTAGTGTAAAGAAAACTCCTTCCTGCAGAGCGTGTATAATAGTTTATGTCAGTCGACTGTTCCGTCTTGGAGGTTTTTTTTCCTGCTCATATTTCCATCCAGAGGACCAACCTACTGTTTAGTGTCTTCCATCTTTATGGGTTGGTTCTACTGCCTGTCACTACTGGATCAACTGCCCGTTTGGACATGTGCAACAGTAGCTCTACTTGGACAAACTGCCCTAAATGGCAAAGATGTTCAGAGTCATTCTGTGCTGCAGATGGGTTAACTAAGTAAAAATTTTTTAATCAGATTAATCATGATGATGATGATGATGATGAATCTGCATTAATGCGTCACTTTTGACAGCCCTAGTATTTATCTAAATATTTATGTAAATATAGAATTAATATAGACTTATAGAATTTCCACTCAGATCCTCCTACTGTTTCACATAATGACAGAGTTCACCATCAGGCTTTATGGATACCAAAGGAGGAACAAAACAGGGAAGATGAATTTACACAATGCAACATCTGCCACTGGTGCAAAACACACATTTAATAGGATGTTTAGAGTTGCATGTGAAGATGAATATTAGACCATCTTTTTTTAATCTTATTTGTAATTTGGGGAAAAAAACCTCAATATTAGTGTGCATGTAACCGAAGACATTCAGTAATTGCATCTATCAGTCATGCATTTATTACCTCTAAACGTCTTGGGATGTTTTACCCAGTTAAACCTTTATGTGCTGCAGCTTTAATCATTGCACATTGGTATAATATTTAATATATTATGTATCATCATGCAGATTGCCAGATTCATTCAAATACTCATCCTTATTAGTAAGTTTAATGCAAGTTCTGCAAATCCATACTTGCACTATAAATGGTATATTTCCTTTTTTTTTTCTTGTAGGCCAGATAATCACTTTCTGGAGGCTATCTGCTGTTTTCCAATGGTCTACTACATGGCTGGAACCATAGACAAGTAAGTGTTCTGTTATTGCATCAAAAATGTGAAAGACGAGTTGTACAGTACAGTGTGTCTCAGGTAAGATATTGTGTGTTGTGTTTTTTTGCCATGCAGTCTGGACAGTCTCCTGCAGTGTGGCATTATCTACGCTGACAATTTGGTAGTTGTGGATAAGGAAAGCACAATGAGTGCCGAGGAGGATTACATGGCTGATGCCAAAACTATTGTCAATGTGCAGACGATGTTCAGGTACAATTCATTCTTTCCTTAAATCCTTGAGGGTTGATATTTATTTGCCCACTCTTCCTTTAAAATAATGCACTTCTCTGTGTGTTTTCAGATTGTTTCCCAGCCTCAGTATTATCACAGAGCTTACTCATCCATCCAACATGAGGTTCATGCAGTTCAGAGCTAAGGACTGCTATTCACTTGCACTCTCCAAGCTGGAGAAGGTAAGGCATGGGAGACTTTCAAGAGTGCTTATGATCATGAATTGCACAGAGACAGAGAAGGTCAAGAGATTTAAGTTATGCTTCTGACATATTCTTTTAATGGAAATCTGTCAAACTAAGCGGTGCCATTTTTCATCTCAGTTTCTGCATTAAAAATGACAGAAACAGCCTGTTGAGTGCCATTGCTACTGCTGTGTTTGTCTTCTTCCCCATAGAAAGAGCGTGACAAAGGCTCTAACTTAGCCTTCATGTTTCGCCTACCCTTCGCTGCTGGCAGAGTTTTCAGCATCAGCATGTTAGACACCTTGCTCTACCAGGTTAGTCCATAGCTTTCATCCAAAAACTCAACATACAAAAAAACCTTCAAAATCAAATGAAAAAGATGAATGTGTCCACAGCTTCAGAGAAACAGTAGCAACAGAGGAATCCAACCAACTAGAGCAAAAGTGCCACCTTGTGTTCAGCAGTTAAATGCCAACTTTCTGTGTAATGTAACATTTGTGGCTGTAAAGTTATGCACTTATTATAAATGTTCTATAAATGTTATTTTTCTGTGATTATAGTCCTTTGTGAAAGACTACATGATCCTCATTGCAAGGCTGCTGCTGGGTCTGGACACCACTCCAGGATCAGGATACCTCTGTGCTGTGAGTGAACAGGAGATGGGATTCAGGTCGTCATATGCATTTTTATTTCAATCATCTGAGAAAAAACTTTTCCCAAGAAGCATGAGTTTTGCTCATATTGTTCAAATACTTGGACAAACAGGGGTGTCAAATTCATTCTAGTTCAGGTGCCACATACAAACTAGTGTGAACTCAAGTGGACTGGACCAGTAATATAACAGCACAGTAACCTATAAATAAATAATAATGCACATTGTTTTCTTTAAGTGTGAAAAAAGTTCAAGTAAAACAACCGTATACGACGTGAAAATTCTTATAAGAGCAGTTTCAACACTATTATGTCTCAGCTTATTATTAACACAATTGGATCTACAAATGCACAAAACATTTAGTAACAGGCAGAATATTGTTAAAATTACATTTACTTTTCTTAAAATATTACAGGTTGTTCATATTTGCCCTGGTTATTGACATTTTATAGTGAAAGATAGTTTGTAATTGTAAATTGCTTTTAAAATTGTGGTGTAATTATTTTTTTTAATTAAACCAAGGAGAAAAATTTGGAGTTGTCATCCATTAGATTAGATTATATAGAACTGTATTGATGCCTTAGGCAGACCAATCAGGAAATGAATTACTATTATTGCACTTGGGATCAGATTGCTCTGTGTGTGGCCCCTGATCTAAAATGAGTTTGACACCCCTGAGGTGTAATGTCTTCAGTGTAATTTTTGCACTTTGTGAATTCATTCCATAGGCCTGATTGGACCCTTTGGTGGGCCGGTAGACTATAGAATGAAGGTTGTTTTTGTATTATAACAGCAAACAAATAAGAACCTACCTCAACTTATTTTTATCTAATTTATGAAGTATTTGATGTGTCTGTTTTTAAACTGATAAGAAGAAACTAAAAAGCATGATATATCCTTTTATTCCTGCTAAATGGAGTCATGTGCACTTATAAATAGTGCACTCAGCCTCTGTTTCAATTAAATGAAGTTGAGATTTATTAAATGTATATCCCTTTAGAAGTAAATGGTTTACCTTTTGAAGATAGTAAAGTTAATAAGGCGATGAACAAATGGCAGCACAAATGATGGTAAACTGCATAAATCTTCTCTTCTTAGGATTGGATCATGATAGTTTGTCATTACTGACCACACGGTTAACCATATTGTACATATTTTTCTCTTCTTCCAGATGAAAGTAACTGAGGAAGATTTATGGATAGGTACTTATGGAAGACTGTTTCAGAAGCTCTGTTCATCTAGTGCTGAAATTCCAATCGGGATCTATCGCACAGAATCCCATATTTTCTCCACTTCTGAGGTGAGGACGCTCATATAAAGAAAATATGTTGGGGATTATTACAGTGAATCAACTTTCATATTGAGCATCTGTTGAGTAAAAGTAACGTCCTGGTCTCAGTCTCAGGTGTCAGTCAGCGTGGACGACTGCGAGGACACCAAGGACAGAGGGTGCGAATCCCGGAGCGCTGAGCAATCCGATCACCCCCTGCTGAGGAAGAAGAGCATGCAGTGGGCGCGGCGTCTGAGTAAAAGAAGTGTGAGGTGGCAGGGGGTGAACCGGGACTCCGGCAGGGACCACGCCCAACGCATCGCACAGCAGCGCCTCAACCTGTACCGGCGTTCTGAGAGGGAGGAGCTGTCCGAGCTGGTCCGCAACCGCATGAAACACCTGGGCCTCCCCACGTCCGGATATGGTGAGAATAAACATGTCTGTCACTTTGACTTGTTGAACCTAGAGCACATCTGTGAATGTCATCACATCTGCTTACACCTTGCCCCCCCCAAAAAAAGGGCAGGTAAGGGGTATTGGTTTTGGTTCGGTTTATTTGTTTGTTAACACTTAAGCAGCAAATCTATTGGTTGAATTCATATCTCACCTTATAGATTGCCAGTGACCCAGAATAGATGTGATCACATTTTGGGAAAAGTAGGTCAAAGTTACATTTTTGTAATTAATTTTTTTAATGTTTTTTTTCCCCCCATTTTCTTATAATGGTTGAAATTTGTCTATGCTGTCTATGTCTGTGCTAACATCAACATATGCATCTATAGAGAGCTAAAATAAATAAGCTACAGTATACACGAGGGTTGGGGTTTGTTGTACCTGGCACCACTTGTTTTCATCTTTTTTTGCTGAATGTTTCTTTCTGATGCGTCATGTGTAGAAGATCTGAATAATCTGACCGCTAGTGACGTCATGAACAGAGTGAACCTGGGCTACCTACAAGGCAAGCAGTCCAGTTATTAACAGAGATCAGATCATAGCAATGTCTCGCAGCTGTTCTTAAGTTCTCTAAATGACATGTGATGTATTTGCAGATGAGCAGAACGATCATCAGAACACACTGTCCTACGTCCTGATAAACCCGTCTCCTGACACCAGACTGGAACTCAATGATATTGTGTAAGTATCACTTCTTTTCTTTTCTGTTCTGTTCTGTTTCTTTGTCTGGGTATTTTTATGCTGTTCACATCCTGTGAACTAATATAATATAAATCAAAGGCTGCAGAAGGGAAAGTAGAGACTCAGCGTGAACCAGGTCACAGTCAATGCTTCAGAAATTCATCCAGGGAAAAAAATTTCGGGGAAAGATTTCACAGTTTAAACACCTAAAAAAAGTTTGCGAAGCTTCAGGAAGTAGGGTGTGTGTGTGTGTGTGTGTGTGTGTGTGTGTGTGTGTGTGTGTGTGTGTGTGTGTGTGTGTGTGTGTGT
>JAPTYQ010000005.1:30071268-30081591 GCA_029814465.1 Ostorhinchus cyanosoma | reverse complement strand
GTTGTTCATATTTTTAAGGAAACTACAGTTAAATAATGTAATTGTACTGTACTGGCCTGATGCAGGACTCTGGTACTGACCCCCTACAGGACTCTGGTACTGACCTGGTGCAGGACTCTGGTACTGACCCGGTGCAGGACTCTGGTACTGACCCTGTGCAGGACTCTGGTACTAACCCGGTGCAGGACTCTGGTACTAACTCGTTGCAGGACTCTGGTACTGACCCGGTGCAGGACTCCGGTACTGACGCGATGCAGGACTCTGGTACTGACCCGGTGCAGGACTCTGGTACTGACCCCCTACAGGACTCTGGTACAGACCCGGTGCAGGACTCCGGTACTGACCCCCTACAGGACTCTGGTACTGACCCCTTGCAGGACTCTGGTACAGACCCGGTGCAGGACTCTGGTACTGACCCGGTGCAGGACTCTGGTACTGACCCTGGTCCCAGCCTGTGCTCCTTCGCTCCTTCACTTATTTTCCCTCTGAATCGACATACTTTACGTACTGTCACATCTGTTTAGTTTGAAAAATTAAGGAGCCTATTTTGAGAATGTGCGGAGTGTAAAGTACAGACATGTATGCAAAAATATAGGGAGTAAGAGTAATAACAATAATACTAATAATAAACTTTATTTGTAATAGCACCTTTATTACGAAAATTGTAGCCCAAAGTGCATCACAACGGTTACAATTTACAAGAAATAAAATAAAATGTTCATAAAAAGACTTAATACAGGGACGAAATAAGAAATACATTAATATTTGATTACGCACAAAATTATAAAGCAAAAACTTTCCAGAAAAATAGATACTCAATACTCACTTGTACTTGGTTAGTTCCCACCTCTGGTTGTGAAAGGACACTGTTGACTGTTTTCCATTAGTAACAGCGTTCCTCCTATTCCTGGGATGACAGCAGTATGTGTCACACTTACACTACACAGAAAAACCCTTGGCATCCTGTCTACCTGTGTTAACCGGGTTAACGTAATACAGAAAAATAGCTTTGCGTTGTTTATATGACGTCTTAGAAATCAGGTTACTGCAGAGAGCCAGAGAAGATGTGCCTTCTTAAGTTCATGTAAATGCATAAATTGTATGAATTTGTGTGTGAAAGCAGGGATCAGTGTTTTGTGGATGGTTGTGTGTGTGTGTGTGTGTGTGTGTGTGTGTGTGTTTTTTTTGCTTTCCGTCTGCTCTTGTTTGCTGCTGCTGTGTTCAGAGCACATCTGTCTCTCTGATAGGATTATAAAACATTCACTAACAGATGTTTGTAGTCCTCTTTGAAGATAGCAATTTTGCAGACTGCTGTGGATTTATGAGAGCTCCCATCAGCCAGTGTTGAATTTGTCACCATATCATCAATATTCTTAAGTATGTAATCAAATTGTTCGCAATTCTTTCCAAGTGTGTTTTGATGTATGTTAGATATGTAGGAGCAGGTGTGTGGCAGCTTTCGGAAAGATTTCTATTAAGCCTCAAAGCCTTTTGGCGTTTAGGGGAAGGGGAGGCAAGGGGTATTGGTTCTGGTTGGGTTTATTTGTATATTTGTTAACACTTAAGCAGCAAAACTGTAGGTTGAATTCATACCAAATCTGGTTTATAGATTACCAGTGACCCAGAATAGATGTCATTACATTTTTAGAACAGTAGGTTAAAGTTTTAAAGTTTTATCTTTTTTTTTCCTCCCATTTACTTATAATGGGTGGAATTTCACATGTTTGTAGCAGCAAAACTATTGGTTGATTTTACACCAAATCTGCTTTATAGATTACCGGTGACCCAGAATAGATGTGATTACATTTTGGGAAAAGTAGGTCAAACTTTAAATTTGTTATGATTTTTTTTGTCTTTTTTTTCCTCCCATTTACTTACAATGGGTGAAATTTCAAATCAATTTTGTTTCAATTGACTTCAGACTTGGCACATATATAGAAGTAATCGATATACTGACATCAGCACATGCATTGATATGATGACATCTGCTGGATCAATGTCAAAATAAGCTACAATAAGTGTGAGGGGCGGGGCTTATTTTGCCTTACATATTGCACCATTATTACATAATACGGTGCCACAGAGTGAAATCAGGTACACTAGAACATCAGGTAATTTGAATGAACATAAGAAAACAGCATAATTTTGCACAAGCCACTGTAAGGCAGGGGTGTCAAACATTAAATGTCAAATATTACACTGAAGATATTAACAGTCAGGGATGTCAAACTCATTTTAGTTCAGGGGCTCAAGTAAAATAATACCATAATAACCTATAAATAATGACTCCACATTTTCTTCTTGGTTTAATGTATTATATTATGTCTATAAATAATGACAATGACATGTTTTAGTGTAAAAAAATCATTAAAGTGTGAAAATATTTCTATTTCTGAACTATCCTTTAACTTAATAAAATGTGAATAACCCGAACAAATATGAACGACCTGAAATGTTTATGACGACATCAGCTGGATCGATGCCAAAATAAGCTACAATATGTGCGAGGGGCGGGGTTTATTGGGCCTGGAACCAATTGTTTAATTTGAATTTTTAATTTTTTTAACCATCATTTCCATTTGACAAATGAAATCCAATAGAGGTATTTTAGGGGATACAGTATTACTGGAGTGAATTCTTAGTGGGCCCGAGACATAATAAATAAAACATAATAAAAACACCGTGATAATAAGACAAGAAATGACAAGAAAAGTAAGGTTACCACTTGTTTCATTTATTTATTTATTTATGAACGTACACATTTATCGATTCAGTGTTGATCTCGTTCTGTATTGCATCGACTCCATACATTCCTCATTAAATCGGTACTTTTTTCCTGTTTTCCTTTCCTGTTATACTTCAAGCCTGTCTCTCACGGCTGATGTGTTAATCACCCTCTGAAGATGTTACCAATTATGTTCACTTAGTCAGTATAGAGCTGCGGTACCAAGTGGCATCTGCTGCCAAAGCACCAAACATATAAACATAGTGTGCTCACAGTGTGTACATGCCAGGAGCTAACAAGCTATTGGCACATTTCCTATTTTCCACCCAGTCATATGCCAGATTGTAAATCTTCCCCAATCAGCTTCAGAGAGCTTGTGCTGCTGCTCGCCTGTGTTCCGGTCTGTCAGTCAGTGTGTCCGTCTGTGCGCGCTGTGGGCTCCCACTAGTTGACAGAAAGCGTGCTGAAGAGCTTAAGGCTGCATGTTAAGTAGCCTTCATCTACTGCCGAGATTACAGGGAGCTTAATGTGATCATGCTGCAGTAGCCCTTCAGCATGCATTGGCTGAGATGTGTTATAGATTGAGGTTTGCTTATTAAAACTATCTGAACGTCTTTCCTGACTTTCGTATAATTTTGTTTATCGCTTTTCATAAACTCATCATTCTTCATTTAACGCTTCACATCTATAGCATGCATTTACATATGAATTGGTTTTCAGGCTTTCTAGATTTTTAGGTTTTTTTTTTTTTTTTTTTGCTCTCACTTTCCTAAACTGTCACAGAGTTGAGTCGACTAAGAAGGAAAAATGCATCAGACTTTTCACTCGCTGACACGCTGACTCTCTGACAAAACACGTTACAGCTGCTGCTCTCACCCTCAAAAGA
Organism: Ostorhinchus cyanosoma; assembly: GCA_029814465.1. Classification (NCBI taxonomy): domain Eukaryota; kingdom Metazoa; phylum Chordata; class Actinopteri; order Kurtiformes; family Apogonidae; genus Ostorhinchus; species Ostorhinchus cyanosoma. The sequence continues at coordinate 30,077,980 of JAPTYQ010000005.1, read as the reverse complement.
ACTCTACTACATTTGCGCAACTCGACGAGCTCAGAACTACACTAAAATGTGAATAACCTGAACAAAATACCGAATGTGTTAAGAAAAATAAGTGCAATTTTAATAGTTTTCTGCCTGTTACTACATTTTTTGTGCCTTTGTAGATCTGATCCATAATATACATGTGAAAAATTTAAGTTGAGGTGTAATATTGTTAAAATTGCACCTGTTTTTCTTACATTTTTTCAGGTTATTCACATTCACTTTTTTATTTAGTTTGTAAATGTAAATTTTTTCTGAATTTAATGTACATTTTTTTGCACTACATGTCGTATCAAGAAAGATAATAAGATATGAATTAAAAAAAAAAAAAGGCTGGGTCTGATTTCTGTCAGCATGTTATATATTCATGTTTGGTTGTTTTTTTCTTGTTCCTCTTGTCTTGTTTAAATGGTTGGTGGTTGTGTAATTTTTTTTATTTATTTATTTTTTTGATGACCCCAATAAAAGCCACAATCTGAAACACATTGGCCCAGCTTCAATAAAGTAGTTCTAAACCATAAGTGCAGCTATTTATCTATCTTCTTAAACATCAAAGGAAAAAATCAAATGAACTAAAGGGTGACAACATGTATATTTAATCATTTTCTTTTGACTAATTATTACTGGCATCATTTCTTATACTGATAATTCTTGTTAATAAGCATCTTGTGACTTTAATATGCTTTTAATGTTTCTGTGTTGGAGATAGTCACAGCCATATCTTTATGTTTCCGGGTTCATCTTCCCTTCATTTCATTATGAATGTGACGCTTTGATGGAATTTATTCAGATTTGGTGCAAACGTCCACTTTTAAAGGGCTCATATTTATCTAAAGCACAGGTGTCAAACATAAATCCGGCCCGCCAAAGGGTCCAATCTGGCCCGTAGGATGAATTACACTGAAGATATTAACAATTAATGGTGTAAAAATGATTTTAATTCAGGTTCCACATACAGAACAATTAGATCTCATTTGGGTCAGACCAGTAAAATATGATCATAATAATTATAAATAATGAAAACTGCAGATTTTCTCTTTGTTTTAGTGTAAAAAAGGTCGGGAAATGTTTGAAAATACATAATTCCATTTAAAAAAGCAAAAATATCACTCCTTTAACTCAAGGATGAATGACGATGTAGTGACATTTTACATTTCCACATTCGCCACTTCCACTGTGAAATCATAAATGTATCCATTCTGACCAAAAAAGCCTGAGAATTTCACTTTCACCAAAAACACACTTAACACCTCTTATCAAATTCATTTCCCAAAAGTCTTCTCTGCATATGTTTTGAGTCTCAACAAACATGGCTGTAACTTGGCTGATTGCAGGAGGTAGTAATTCTACGTCTCTCATTCAACATGTTCGGCTGCTGTAGGAACACGGAGGCAAATCTTCGAAAGTTACCTCTGAGAAATGGGTTGTTTAGAGTTTGTGGAGCATGTAGAACAGCTTGTATAAAGAATTAATTACCTAAGAGGTACAAAGAAAAAGGATACAGTTAAAGCACTGCAATATGGAGAACAAAACTGTGAGAGCTACAAGATAGAGGAAATAGAACGTATTAGTGTGCGTCAAAAAGATTCCTGTCGTTTTTTTTCTTTTTTTTTTGTAAGATGGTGGACACAAAAAAAAAATCTATTCCCTAATACAGTTTGATAGTTTTGCAATAAAAGTTACCTTTTTAAGGCTGAAATGTTCACATTTTATGATTTCTGTCAAGGTCAGTCAAGAACAGTACATCTGCACTGTTGTATTATTATACAACAATGTACAATGTGCAATTCTACGTCTATGGGGGGGGGGTGTCAGATTTAACCCTTTAACTCCTGACGTGTCCGTGGTGAGCGTTCTGGATGTATTCTTTATTTGAAATATTCATGAAAATTCAATCATTGGCTCAATAAGAAACATTTAAATAAAAGGTGCTGATAGATTAGATCTTGCACTTTCTATAGACATCGGAGCATGCTCAGTGCACCCCCCACTGCCAGTGCTAAGGTGGGGGGGGGGGCACAAAGCGGTGAATGAGACTGACTCACTATAAAAATAGACAGTTTGGACTTTTTTAACAGGGTTTTTTCCCCTTTCACTGCTGTTTGCAGTATTGTGGTGATTTCCCTTTATTTTTTACTGTGTTTTTGCTTAGTTTTAACCGTGTAACTGCTTTATGGAGTTCAACCAAATGCCAAAAAGCAGCTGGAGCGACTCATGCTACGTTCGGGCTGCAGGCAAATGTGGCCCAAATCTGATTTTTTTGCCCATATGTGACCTATATCCGATCTGTTAAAGACAGTTTAAATAGCACAAATCCAAATTAAATCCAGGCCACTTTCATATATGGTCCTAAATCTGATACGTATCTGATATTTTGTAATGCAACATAAGTCTGAACAGCCAGGTCACATTTATCCAACCTTTACGTTATTGAAATGCGACAAATGGAGGAGCAGCGGGAAAATCTATATTTCCTTCTGTAAAAACAGTGCGTACCTGCGTGGTCATGAATTACGTCAGGACCTCTCCACTTTAATGTGTAATAATGAATGAGCACACAAAAAAATCTGATTTCACCCAAAAAATCCAAACTGTGCATAAAAACCTGCTGTCTAAACGTAGCCTTAGAAAGAAAAAGCAAAAACTACTGAGCCAGAATTCAAATCCATGCTGCTTCAGTTCATGTTCAACATCCTAAATCTCTTACTGATGTACATTCTAGTGTCTTATTTAATCAAAACCTGTCAAACTCCCATTCCTCTCTTTGTCTTTTTCTGTCATTCCACCTGTTTTCCACCCTAAAACACACAGTAAAACAAAACCACTGAAGAAAAAGAAACACAAACACATACTCACAGCAGCTTTTATGACACTGGAACAGACGTAAATTCACAGCAGCGCGTTTACCTGGAATAATGTCACCGGGGTTAAAGGGTTAAATGAATGTTTTCTATGGTCTCAGATTATATTGCAGGGTGAAACACTTGGACTCGCTGAACCCTTTGATATGATGGAACCGTATTTGTGTTGTTGTGGTGTGAACATTACCTGCCACACACCCAACAGGATAAATCTGCCAGTGTGTGACCTTGACAGAAACAACTTTGATGTCTGGCACTGCCCTCTAGCCACAGTGTATCGGAGGATTTGTCTGCTGGGATTCTGAGCTGCATCTCAGTGGAAACTCTGTTTACATCTGTGTGTGGGGGTGTGGGGACGTGACAAGGCTGATTAAAATACAGACATTTAAGCCGGAGTAATGTATGCAAATGCAAACGTTTAAAAAGGAAACACTCTAAACTAGGCAGCTGCTTTGTGTTTTTACATCCGTCATTGAGTCTTGTGATGGGTTGGCCAGTTTTTTTACTGATTAATTAACCCATAAAAACCCAAACATCCACCACTGACCAAAACCATCTACTGAGTTAGAATGTGTAATACCTGTTCAACCATTAATCCTATCAATACATGTAAATATTTGATGTAAAATGCAGTTTATCGTCTTTTCATGCTTATCACATATGACCCATTTGGACGTTCAGAGGCTCCGTAGTTACAATAGATACACTGTTATCTTCTACAACATTGATTCACCAGTAAAACCCATAGAGTTGGATCAATGACAGTGGATGGACACACTTGGTTTATGTTCAGTTAATGATAGATTTTACTGCTAATGTCATTTTTTCTTCAGTTTTCTCTGTTTTTGATACATTAACCCTGAACTTCCATCTGAGCTTTTATGAACATCTACCTGATCAGTGAATTAAATATAGGAAAATACTTCAAAACGTACTTAAAAATGCAAAATACTGAGCATAATGGACCGGATCTATCAAGATCCCAATTGCGTGTATTAATTTGTGTGTGCAATCTAGAATTTTGCATGTGGGGTTGAACCGCAGTTAGCAGCTGGTTTACTCAGATTGCTTGTGCAAATTACAACAGGTGCAAAGTCTTGGAGCCTTAAATGAGATTTAAATGAGGATTTTGTGTGCGCTAAACTGCTCTGGGATCCTCCAGCACTAATGGGAACAGTGACTGAAATGATCCAGATGCACAAAAATGGAATGTTGGGGAGTTTAATCATAGAAGCATGATGCATGACTCACTCATTCATTTATTTTTCATTTTAAAGGTGGTGCGGGGGGTGGGGGTTCTGTGGAGGTTGTTGGACTGACTGTCAAGCGCACATAATTTAGTCACGCTGTAGACTGGTGTCGGTGCATAATCATCAACAGTATGTCTCAATTATTTTTCCCTTCCGTCATTCCAAAAAGGGTGTAAAATGCGTCTCCTTTCATTGTTTCATTGTCTCCTTCTTGGACAATAACCACTTCCATGTGTGTGTAATTATACATCCAAACCGTTTGCTCCTCCCTTTGAGATGTATTAAATATTGACACATTTTCTATCAGAAAAATTACTTTTGGGTTTGATAAATCACTTTGCGTGTGCTAAATTAATATATTTACATTTTCTCCTCCCACCACACCCACAATTGTGTGTAAATGCTTCATATTCCATATTCATTGTGTCAAACGTACTAACTGGGTGCAGACACACTATTTTGCACCTTTGAAAGATGTAACCCTTATTGCGCACTGTTAGTATCAGTTAGTATCAGTATCAGTTTGTAATTTTTTGGTATGTGCAATGAGTTTACATGTTTTTATACACGCAAACCTTTAGTAGATCTGGCCCAATATTTGAATAATTGATGATAGATGATATATCTTCAGTAAGAAAGGTTAAAAATAGAGAAAAGATTTTTTTTTTGTGCTTAATTCAAGCAAAAAAAATCTGCCAATGGAACAAGTGAACATTATCTTGGTCAGATTTCTTGAAATAAGTTTTTTCCAGATTTCTTGTCTAAAAATCAGTTCTTATATCTCACTGAAGAGTTGCTCTTTAGGTGATTCTGTCTTATTTTAAGTGTGATGAGATATTTGGACTAGAAATGAGAAAAATACACTTGGTCAGATTTAGATTTTTTTTCCAGTGTATTGTAAGTCAGTGGCAGGTGTCAGTCGTGCGTGTGGTCCATGTCAGATGAGTGATCCCATGTGGTTGTATTTAAATCGGTGGATCCGTGTGTGGAGGAGACCTGGGGGCTGACCCAGGACACACTGGAGGGTTTATTCCTCTGGACTGGCCTCAGAGCTGGTGGATGTGGCCGGGCAGAGGGTTCTGCTGAGGCTGCTGCCCCCACCACCGCCATCGGAAGGAGACGGTACGGTACGGGTTCGTTCATGGACGACCTAAGAGGAGTGATCCCCATGTTTGAATTGGGGATCTGTGCGTGGACCAGGGCTTACAGCGCTATCACTACTGCAGGCCCATCCCAGATTTAAGCTCTGTGCTCGTTACATGGACTTATGTCAAAGAGCGCTGTTACAGTTTAGGAGGAGGAGCCTACGTTAGCCCGGAGGCACGAGAGAGATGAAATCAATTTGGCAATTTCCCTTTTTTAAAAATCGTCCTAATTAAAAAATCCGATTTGGATCTAAAATTGATTAATCGCGCAGCCACAGATGAGTGTTTGCATGTGTTAACAGGCAGTAAACATACATACGTAAGTTGAGCACATAAAGAGGCGTAAAATAAAAAAAAAAATATGGCTTTTCCAAGGAAACGTAGGGATAAGCGAAGTCCAAATCCCATGTTAGCTGCCACCAGCCAATCAGAACCACTACCTCTCTCCATTCAGACAGAAAATGATTGGTGTCTCTCTAAGCTTTATGTCTCCAGGGAACACACACACATTCTGACCTTCTGGGTCAACATGCAATTAAACCTTAGAGGGGCTCTCTACTCTCAGAAGGATGCTAGACATCCTTGTGAGGAGGAAGGGCCAGAACAAGAGTGTTAACCCTAATCTGAACTGAACTGCTTGGTGGTTAATCGGCTGCTGCAGAGAGCTGCTTCACACCAACATCGGCCTGTTTCTTAGCGCTGCACTGATTCACAGTAGCAGGAAGCCACTGCCGCTACGCTGGTGTCTCAGGTTTTCTGTCAGTGCTGATGTGGAGAACACGAGCCTCACAGAGAGAGAGAGAGAGAGAGAGAGAGAGAGAGAGCTTAGCCCAGACAAGAGTCGACTTCAAGGATCTTTGCTGACCTTATAGAAAATAAAGGAAAGAATTGAAGATGGATTCCTTCTGTTTCTATTTGTCATGTTCCTTGTGAAAGAGAACATAGCGTCTGTCTTTCTTAATGTAGCAACGTTAGAGTTGGATTCTATAGTTATTCTGTTCTCTCCAACTCTAGTCCATGAAGCATCAGTGTCAGGAGTTAGTTTTTTGTTGTTTTAATCTGTGACATTGTAGATAACACATATGACTAACACCTTTGATTGTCATATTATTAGATTTAACCCATAAAGACCCAGTACTACTTTTGTGGCAGTTCTCAAGTCAATTTTTATACATATTTAATTTTCCTTAAGTGATTTATCACTATTTATTGTAATATTATTGTCTGTATTCTGTTCTTTTTTTTTAATCAGGTATTTTCCTGTATTTAATTCAATGATCATGTAGATGTTCATAAAAGCTCAGATTATGAACATATTTCCATCATGCACTTTACTGTCCATATTACTGAACAATTCCATTCAATTATCTATCTATCTATCTATCTATCTATCTATCTATCTATCTATCTATCTATCTATCTATCTATCTATCTA
>JAPTYQ010000005.1:30059978-30071168 GCA_029814465.1 Ostorhinchus cyanosoma | reverse complement strand
TCTATCTATCTATCTATCTATCTATCTATCTATCTATCTATCTATCTATCTATCTATCTATCTATCTATCTATCGTTGAGGGTCATTATATCGGAAACATAAAACTGAAAACAAATCATCTTATTCAGTAAATATATCATTAACTAATCATAAACCCAGTGTGTCGATCCACTGTCATTGATTCAACTCCATGGGTTTTACTGGTGAATCAATGTCGTCGAAGATGACTGTGTTTCCACGGTAACCACGGGTCCTTTGAACGTCCAAACGTCCATGGTCTGATGACCATGAAAAGATGATGAACTGCATTTTACACCAATTATTTACATGCATTGATAGGATTAGTGGCTCATCAGCTATTAAACAGTTTAGATCAGTGGATGCATTTGGTCACAGATGAATGTTTAGGTTTTCATAGGTTAAGATGTGACGTTACTGCTCTACTTCATTTCATCTCCAGGCAACATGGCACCTCCCCTAACCATGATATTGTTTATTGTTTATATGGATCCTCATTAGCTTCCTCCATAGTGGTTGCTACTCTTCTTGGGGTCCAGTAAAATCCAAGTACAGTTACAAAATACGTAAATAAAAACAAGTGTACAATTCATGGCAATCATCAGCAAGCTGAACATTTCATCTCAATACATAAACCTTAAGACGTTTAAACTTTTATCTTTACAGCAACTCTGATTGCGAGAGTCAAAACAATCATTTGCATTATATTTTTAGATGACTTTTCCACAGAGCCACGTAACCTCTCAGTAGAGTTTAGTCTGGTGTTAATCTGTTATCGCACTTTGAATATTACTAAATAATTGATTAATATGTAAAAACAAATGCCTGTTGTTAATGTTTTATTTGGTTTATGTACAAATTTATGCATTTTCCCCCAACACCTGAATCTCTGGAGGTGAGAAAAACAAGTAGGGATGGAAATATAGGAAAACCTCAATCAAGTTCTTGACAGCATTATTAATAAGCTGCCTTTTTTATATCATCTAATATAATTGTAGGAAAGAAAAAAGGTGTAAGTGAGATATAAAGGCGTGAAGCATGATTAGTTGATGTGGAATTTATAGCATGGATGTGCTCTTTTTTTTTCTTTCTCTTTTTCTGTGCTTTTATAATCCTAGATATCTGTGCCTTACTGCAGTGCCGGAACCACTGAGTTGCTATTTGTGGCATTTTGTGAAGAAAATTTCACCAGTTAAAACATCAGTTTCAACAGGGAGGCTTTTTAGAGTCCTTGAGTGCCCTGCTGACACATCAGTAACATGATCAAGGTGCATTGTTTATCAAATGCCACAGTTCCACAGTTCTTTTTTTTAGTGAAGCTTTTCATCAATTTTGGATCCAGCTCAGCAATGCTTTTATGTTAAGGTACCTAGTGAAATGTAGAAGTATCATTTATAACTGTGACATGTGTAACAGGTTTTATAAATCTATATCTGATCGCACATAGAGGAAAACAACTAATGTCATGTGGTTCATCAACATAAAAGTGTACGTCCATTCAGTTAAGAATGGGCTGGTTCTCACATATTGGTGCAATGTGCAATAGAAAACTGGGGAAAAAATGCAGAGAAATTGAGATTTAACTTTTATTCTTTTGTATTTTAATCTTTTTTTTCTTTTTTTTTTTGGAATGTAACTGTACATACATGGGTGCTTCTATGAATCTGGTCCTAAAAATTCAAACCAGATGTATATTAATATTATGAAGCAAGTTTAGAAGCACTTTGGGTCTATTTTAAAAATAAACACTTACTGAGATAAGAGGATCCATTTTTCAGAAAAAACACATTTTTATGTTTCTATATTATTTTTTTATATAAAAATCTGTATGTAACACGATGAAAAGGACGTGAAAATTATGCGCTACATAATTAACACTTGTAAATTTACTCAGTACATGAAAAGATATTTGCGAGCTCAAGTACCTTCTTTCTTCTCCTTTCTCTGTAACTCCATCTCAGTATAAATATTCTGATCTGTGGCACATGCACTATACGTGTCCCTTTTAAAATGTGAATATAATCAATAATACAAACAGTGCCTTGTTGTGTTATCTATGAAATATATATCGATTTCCAATAAAACAGTCTATTTTTACATTTAAAAAGTCAATGTCGAAAATACACTAAATGTCACAGGATTTTCAATTCGCGGTAATATGAGGCACCCTTTTAATAAATTGGGCTTAAACTGTGGAGTAATATCGAATAAAACTGTGAAGTTAGATTTTAATCCCGCCAGAGGAAAGTTAAGAAGTCTAATCTTTGACATCAGATACCGCAGACGACCGAGACACTTGTTTGATGGTGTAATGCACTGCGACAAGAGCAAAGCCTGAGAAGGTCTTATGTAACAGCTGTTCTAAATCCCTTTGTTTCTATCTGCTATGACCTCTGCACACACCACACAGGGAAAAAAAAGTCACAGACACATGTATAATTCAGGGCTCCTAAAGATTTCTGGGGAAAAAAAAATAATAAAAAATTAAATAAAATAAACCCGAAAGGCAGAAAGCTCGGAAATTGGTGTGGAAATCAATCTTTAAAATTAGTTTGGAGGAATTCACTGAGCTCTGAATGGCTAGGGAGGAAGGAAGGGAGCTTCTTTGAGGATAAGGAAGAGTATGTGTTATGATGATGTGAGCGATAATGATACAGTAATGATGATTCAGAGGTTCATAATGAGGACGATTACAAGGATGAAAATGACAAAGATGAAGATGTTGCAAATGCTGTGCAGGATTTTTTTTCTTTTTTTTTTCTCTATTTTGATGTTAAAAGCAAATATGGTGGTTGGTGCCATCTGGTACCTTATGGTATGTTAGGGGATTAGTAATGCTGAACATAAACTGTCTCAGGGAATTTCCTTTGTCATTTCAACATTAGCGCAGCCCTCCAATAGCGAGTCCGAGTCTATTTTCCATCTGCATGCATTTCCTCCTCAAGAGCACATTTCCAATTTCCCTTCATCTTCAGCCTGACACTTTGAACGTCAGCACTTTTATTGGATAGAGTATTTCATCGGGCGATACAGAATCTGCACCCTCACACTTTCATTTACACACACACACACACACACACACACACACACACACACACACACACACACACACACAAATCTGAGGTAAATATTGAATATTTGCAAATTTTTCTTGCGTTTCTCCTATCGAAATGCTTACTATAAAAGTCCACTATGTAATCCCCCCCGCTCACTATTTCTTTGTAGAATTTCGTGATTCATGACGGAGGAAAAAGAAGAGAAATTTTCATCTCTATCTTGTGTATTTAGGATTATTGTATTATGAATATCATCCTTTTTCTGGGATTTCAATTAAGTATGCAGATTCCATGGTGATTTGATTCAAAGTCAGTCAAGATTTAATGGATTCCTTTTATTAGCTTCCGACAAATTGCCTTTTTAGTGGGAAGAGCATTTGCATTATTCATTTGAGAAAGAGCAGGCTTTTATGAGTTCATTTAGTTTAGTTCTAGATGAGCTCAGCGGCTAACACTGGGACTTAGAATGAGTCATCACAGAGAAAGGAATGAAACACTCTCCCACCAATGAATCTCATCTGACCCCTGACCTTTGGTGTCGCCGTCTTTGTCGTGTAGGTGATTCAGCGCAGGGAGGACGGCTCCGTCAACTTCTTCAGAGGATGGGACTCGTATCGGGAGGGATTTGGCAAGATCACTGGCGAACACTGGCTTGGTAAGTGTCTTGGATGTGAGAGTGTATAATTGCATGTAAAATCATGGCGCACACACCAGCAGACAGAACATTGGTCAAGCAGCCAGCTGTTGGAACAGACAACAACAAGCGATAGCCACTACTCCTTGGCTGTAAACAACAGCTGGCGCCAATTTTCGAGCAGCACCATCCACTGTATCGGATGATCCCCACCAAATAATTGTTTTCATTAAAATCATATAAAATATTCACATTTGCTCAATCACAGTGGGGCTGCCAGCTTGGTTTTTAGCACCTCAGCAAATTCTTGGCTTTGTTGTTACACTATGAAAGTGACCCCAGCGAGTTGCACGCAGTGAGATTTGCAGATTTTACTGTAAAGGATACTCAGATTTAAAGAAAGAGGAGCCCAAACAGACTCAGTTGTAAGAGATGAAGATTAAAAAGACAGCCGAAGAAAGGCAGATACAGAGAAATGCTTTTGGGAAACAAGAAACGTCTCTTCCCTTTTATTAACATTTCAATAATAGCTATGTTAGCACAGACATAAAAACCACTTCAGCGGCAATGACTACTGATATCACACATTAAAAGATGCATGTTAAGTGCACGGCATAAGAAATGTCTGTGCAGCATCGCAAAATTACAGCACAGGTGAAAAGACCACTGCTTAAATGACAGTGGAATTATAATGTGAGTTTCACGTTACGCGCTTGCATTCTGCTTTGGATATTCAGAGAGCTCTTGTCCATATCCGTGCACTTTTTGCTGACACATTAATACACATCTCTCCAATTTGACAGAAAAAAGAATGCCAACAAAGAATGTATTCAACTGTGAAATTATCAGCTTCCCAAAGCCAAATTCCTAAACTTCACGCAGCTTCTCATTAAATGCGCCAAAATATTTCTTATTTGGAGGATCGTCCTCAGCTCCAGGGTCCCTCTTGCTCTTTTTATTTTATTTTTCTCTCTCTCTCTCTCTCTCTCTCTCTCTCTCTCTTTTTAAAGCTGGTTTCACACACGACATGTCAAGTGTGATAACTGTCTGCTATAGAAACAGATACCTCGTAGGAATCAATCCATGCTATTTGACTTAATCACAGGAAATGGCAGAGCAGTTGGGCTGTGCAAACTAATTACTGTTTTCAACAAAAAATACTGGGAACTCAGGATCGACTTGCTAAGAACCTGATATTCATTTTAAGGCGAAGACACACCAACCTGATTTTCGGCAGTCGGACATCGTCGGGCGGTCTGGTGAGGTCGGTGACATGAGTCTGTTTGGTGTATTCTGTGCGATCAGCCGTCGTTAATGCCGTCTCCAGTCTTTTCTGCCGATTCAACATGTGTAATCAGCCACTACCAGACGTTCAGTCAGACCAATCTGATTGGTGGAGGGTTAAGCCTTTGACTAGAGAATCAGTGAATGCGAAGTTTCCATGTGAATTCAGCTCTGCCAAGGTACTTCACACTGTTATTGTCTTCTATAATAGGCCATGAACTTCAATTCAATTCCGTTTTATTTGTAGAGCCTTATATCTCAACAAGGTTATCTCACAGGGCTTTACAGAGTTAATTGGATGTAAACAAAACAAATGCTCATATCGTATCTGAATGAGTGCTAGTCAGTGTTGACTATGGACTTGATTCATTCCATGAAATGAACACTGTTACTATTGTTAGCATAGTGCAATTTCTCCTGTTTACTCCTGCTTGGTCTAGAGAGATGTTCTGTCAATTCTAGTTTTACAGCTCGCGCAAGAGCACAACGTACGCTCAAGTCGCACTGCAAAAATCCAAATCTTACCAAATGTATTTTCCTCATTTCTATCGCAAATATCTCGTCACACTTAAAATAAGACATAATCACCTAAAGAGTAACTTTTTAGATCTGATTTCAAGAAATCTTACCAAGATAATTTTCACTTTCATTGGCAGATTTTTTTTTGCGTAATTCAAACCAAAAAAAATTAAAATCTGCCAATGAAAGTGAAAATGATCTTGGTAAGATTTCTTGAAATCAGTTTTTCCAAATCTATTGTCTAAAAATCAGTTCTTTTATCTCACTGAAAAGTTACTCTTTAGGTGATTATGTCTTATTTTAAATGTGATGAGATATTTGGTCTAGAAATGAGAAAAATACACTTGGTAAGATTTAGATTTTTGCAGTTTGGTAGTCGCTTTGGTGTGTTCTTCACACTTTTTTGACTGTGTTGGGGAGACGGGAGTCGACTGATCAGACAGGCTACCGTTTCTGGTGACGATCGGCAGTCGTGTTGGTGTGTCTTCACCCTTAAGCGTTGGGCCTAAATATCTCTTCTCCTTTTCATCATGCGTTAAATGTTCATCAAACCTTGTCCTGGATTTCCATATACCATTAAAAGAGGGTTTTTTAAGGATGCACTCACTCTTAGTTGGAACATTCAAATCAACTCCCACTTACCACATACATGACTGTGCTGTGATTCACATTTAAGTGAAACAATGAATTGCTGACAGTGACAGCTCTCTGAAGCTGACGAGCTACCCACCACTGATGACTCATCACATCAAATGAAATTGCTGTGAAAAGTATTTAGCTTATGAACTTTATAAAACCAGTCATTAAGCAAGACAGTTCATACCCAATCAGCATTCACAGGGAAAATATTTAGATAATATGCTGTTTTATATTCTCGCGACGTAGCTACTAATCTCCAAATCTGTTTAAACCTTACACAAAAACACCAGCTCAAAAGTGGCTCCTCATTTGCTGTGATGTTGATCATTGTGTATTTGTGTGGAGTGTTAATGAGATATCACTATGGTAAGTCAGCGTGTGGCTTTAAAGAGCTCTCAGAACAGTTTGCTTAAGATCAGACCTTTCGGAGTAAATGGAGCTTGAAGAAGCCTATTTCTGTAGAACACACACTTGGTCATGGCCAAGGTCAAAGACAAACATAACACAACAGAGACAGATATTGGCATTCTCAGCTGCAGCACTCTTAAAAGCATTCGCAGCCTTTTAGGAACTAACTGTAATGAATAAGTATCATTAAGAGCGACCTGTGGGCAGCTTCGATTGCACACATGGCAAACATTGCATAATGATGACGGAACAAGTAAAACCAATCAGAGGAATAATAATAATAATAATAATATAAGTTCAGGTTTATGTTTATTTAGTCATCATCCATAATATAGAAAATGCAAACAATGAGGCTAATTTTAAATCAGCAGACTGTGAATTATGTTGAGGCTGAATAGGTTTAAGCAGAAGCTAAATGCTTATTATACACCTCGCCTACATTCAAATCAAAATCAGTAAAATGCAGCAAAATCATTCTGCTTGTATCCCTCGAAAATATCTTTCCCAACCAATGTTTTGAAAACCATGATTGATTTGCACATCTTTAAATTTATATTGGTGTCATTCCTTTATTTAACCGCAGTAACAGAAATAAGTGAAAGGTGTCATTTACATTTGACAAAACGAGGCTGCATTCAGACTGCAGGCAAATGGGATCCTTATGTTATTGAAATGCGACAAACGTCACAATTCTGGGGTTTGCCAAAAAAACCCTGCATATACCCAAATCTTACCAAGTGTATTTTTCTCATTTCTAGTCCAAATATCTCATCACACTTAAAATAAGACATAATCACCTAAAGAGTAACTTTTCAGTGACATATAAGAACTTATTTTTAGACTCCCAAGATAATTTTCACTTGTTCCATTTGCAGATTTTTTGCTTGAATTAAGTAAAAAAAATAAAAAAAAAAATCTTGAATTAAGTTAAAAAAAAAAGTTACTCCTTAGGTGATTCTGTCTTATTTTGAGTGTGATGAGATATTTGGACTATATGAGAAAAATACACTTGGTAAGATTTACATTTTTGCTGTGTACATCAGGACCTCTCTTTGTGTATGCGGGTCACTTCAGGGTCACATTCAGTTCATACTCAAAACTGATAGAAGCCGCATTTAATATGAAATACGAATGAGCGCACAATAAAATTAGATTTCAGCAAAAAAAATCCAAATTGTGCCTTAAAACCCGCTGTCTGAACGTAGCGCTAGCAGCTGCTACATTCAACACTATTGTCACCTACAAACAGTGAGTATTACAGACCTGTTAATGGTACAAAAACTGCTGGTGCCTGCAGAGTTTTCAGGTCCTCGACACCTTCACCACTCCATGTCCTTGCTACACATAGGAATGCTGGTATATACTGTATCGCATTTGCAGAGTTTATGTGAATTAATGGAGATCTAGGTCTCTTTGCTGACCTGAGGCCATTACAGAGTGCAGCCCATAATAAAAAACGTGGTTAGAGTGCCAGCCAGATCTCCCAATGGTACGCTGTAGGAACATGGTGGGAATATGGAAAGCCAAGGATTTAGCAGACTGAATTTGAATGAGCCAGCAGGCTACTTTGAACCTTTCAGAGTACCCTTGCTCATTCAGGGTGTGCTGTTGTCTCGTCACCCCCATCATCGATTACCCTCAGGGCAAAAATGAAAAATGGATTCACATATGCTGCCTAGAATGAAATTCATTGCAACTACCTCCTCCAGACCAATTTCTTTCACTAATGCAACCGGCCACCTTTGAAGATCTGTGGGTTTGTCATTATCTTAATGTGCCTCTGAATTCAGATTTAACTTCAGAATATTTGCAGAATGTATTAAAACTCCGCGTGGTATGATCATAGTGGCAATATTACTCGGAACCAAAAAAAAAAAAAAAAGAAAAGAAACAAATGAAACAATTTTCCTGAAATGTCTTTCGGTTAAGGAGTCCATCATGAGGACTCAATTTGAAC
Organism: Ostorhinchus cyanosoma; assembly: GCA_029814465.1. Lineage (NCBI taxonomy): Eukaryota > Metazoa > Chordata > Actinopteri > Kurtiformes > Apogonidae > Ostorhinchus > Ostorhinchus cyanosoma. Next base: position 30,062,653 of record JAPTYQ010000005.1, on the reverse strand, counting down.
AATTAGAAATGTGTGAAAATTCAAGCCCATTTATGCATGCATCAGTTCAAGCTAAAACACTCGAAATGGACTAGCAAATCAATTAAAATGCCCTTTTACTTCTGCACTTGCTGTGAATTAATTGAGATCCCTGTAGACTTTCATTTGATTTTAACATCTAATGTGAGAACAACATCTTCATTCTACTTCTACTCCTACTATACTTAGACTTTTAATGCCTCCTGATGAAGGTACGGTCAAATTTATAGTCTGTAACTTATGACTTTGTGGTGTAGAATGTTATTAGATTCTTTCACTTCCTTTGTAAATGTGTATATCGTGCATCACCCTTCAACAGTTATTTGTTTACGGTAATAAGCATGTTGACACAATAAGAAAAGAGATGGATCAGGTTCAAATGCAATCCCTGCGTGCACGTACAACTGTGAAAGCTAACATACTGCTGAATAATCTTTCCCAAAGGAGCATGTATAAAGAGCATAAATCTAGGCCAAAGCAATTCCATGGTTGCCATCAAATCTATTAGACACCTGGACTCAGAGGCTGATGTAGTCTTGTCTACCTGTAATATATAGGTCTTGAAACAGTTTAATGTTGTCCCAAAGAGACTAACCTAGTTTTGCAGATGGCCTATTACAATAGTGTACTTGGGTTCTAAGTGGTGGAAGCAGCAGTTAAATCCAGCATGAACAGGACAGAGAAATTACTGATTGTCACATTTATATGCACAAACAAATATTACATCTTAAAGGTGTCACCTTGTATTGTTTCCAGAGTGTCCTGTTGAGTCATATCTTAACGGTTTGAAGCTGACACAACCATTTTCCACTGACATTTTGTCCTTTGGTTTGTGTGTGTGTCTGTAAAGCCTATCATCAACACTGACATTTCAATGAAATGTTCCAGCGTGGCTTTGAAGTCTATTTGTCAGAAAGTCATTTGTTAGTGTAAATGATCATTTTCGCTGATACCGGAGGGAGTGTGACCCCCGACGACAAGCGTGTACGGTCATGACTCATCTGAATCTAAGATATACGTTATAGATATGTAAACGGACAAGATGCAATATTATTAGTATTGTGTTTTTTTTTGTTGTTGTTGAGAGAGTTAAGTCCAAATGTGTTTTGCTTTACTGTTAAAAAAACTGAAACGCTTTCACTCCTGAGCAATACTCAATTTCATTAGCCACTGGAGCATTAACATCTTAATCAATACCTCTAAATGGAATTCTCCTTTTTTGTTAGCTCCCACAAATAGAAATTAATACTTTTTTGTTGACATTGTAACTGCTAAATCGTACTTCTGGCATTTATTTGCTTTAAATGTGCATTACTTACTCTCGAGGTAGTCTTTTTTTTTTTCATACTTCTGTCATTTTTTCATGGTAATGCTCTTTAATATACGGCTATGACTGCTGAATGAACAAAGGTGCTTTATTCAGGTGTCATTTCTCATGGAGTCTTCAACAGTACACTAGTACCTTCTGTGGCAAGAAAAAGTATTGAAGAAGCTCTGAAACAGAGACACGAACCCATGGATACTTTGCTCAAATTTTATGTCTCAAATTTTATTCATTCTGTTTACAACAAATGACTTACTTTGCTAGGAAAAAAAAGATGGAAAATAGAAGACAGCCTGCAGTTATGAATATTTACCATTTAACCCATAAAGACCCAAACATCCAGCAGTGACTAAGATCATCTACTGATCTAAACTGTTTAATACCTGATGATCCACTAATCCTATCAATATGTGTAAATAATTGGTGTAAAATACAGTTTCATGGTCATCAGATATGACTCATTTGGACGTTCAAAGGCTCCGTAGTTACCGTGGAAACACTGTCATCTTCAACTCCATTGATTCACCAGTAAAACCCATGGAGTTGGATCAATGACAGTGGATGGACACACTGGGTTTATGTTCAGTTTATGATAGATTTTACTGCTAATGTCATTTTTTCTTCAGTTTTCTCTGTTTTTGATACATTAACCCTGAACTTCCATCTGAGCTTTTATGAACATCTACCTGATCAGTGAATTAAATATAGGAAAATACTTCAAAACATACTTAAAAATGCAAAATACTGAGCATAATGGACCGGATCTATTAAGATCCCAATTGCGTGTATTAATTTGTGTGCGCAATCTGAAAAAACACTGAAAAAGTCAAATCTTCTTCAGTTTTCTGATCCCTCAACGTCAATCTGAGTTTTTATCCACATCTACGTCAGCGGTTCTCAACCCTTTTTGCACAAATGCCCCCTTATATCATCGTGAGCCTCCTGCCTCCCCTGAAAAAAAAATTGGTTACCAGGGGGCGGGGGCATTGTAGCGCTCCATAGGTAACCCCGCCCTCACCTCATCATTATCCTCGACATCACGCCTCAACATCTATCCTCCATCTGAAACAGCACTGGAGACAAAGTATCTTCTGATCCACTGGAAAAAATATATAAATCTGACCAAGTGTATTTTTCTCATTTCTAGTCAAAATATCTCATCACACTTAAAATAAGACATAACCACCTAAAGAGGAACTTCTCAGTGAGATATAAGAACTTATTTTTAGGCAATAGATCTGGAAAATCTTATTTCAAGAAATCTTACCAAGATAATTTTCACTTGTTCTATTGGCAGATTTTTTTTTTTTTTTTTTGTTTAATAAAACAAAAA
>JAPTYQ010000005.1:29816929-29830090 GCA_029814465.1 Ostorhinchus cyanosoma | reverse complement strand
CAGGAAGTAATGGTACTAATGTAAGGAATGATGTTCAAAGGGTTAATGTGGATGTGGACAGGGGTCTGGATCAGCATGCATGTTGGTCTAATGCTAGAAAATACATGTTCATTTCACCTACATGTGTTTTCTTTTATCTTGTATATGTACTTCTTGGATTTTTTTTTTTTTTTTTAACACGTACGGTTAAGGAACCAAATATGGCAACCTCATTGTCCTTGATTTTCAAATTTTCTACATAATAATAATACATTTATTTGTTTATTGCTTGTTTTGTTTTTCACAAAAGTAATAAAGTCTTGTTATATCCTCCGATAACACACTAAGGTTGAAATTTTGAATTGCAGAATATTTCTATGAGTGCCCTATAAAGACTTAAAATAGCAATAATAATAATAATAATAATAATAATAATAATAATAATAATAATAATTGAAGAGGCCATTAACAGCTGTAGTTTTATTTCCTACATTAAATAGTAGATAAGTCTCTTTTTTTTTGCTTTTGCAGTTCAAATCCTCATGTGACATCTGCAAAATAAAGATGCAGTGAATCTTGACTTTTCTCAAGGTGAACAGTAACATTTGTCATTGGTGTGTTCATGCTTGGCTGTGGTTCATTTGTGCTGCGGTGCTTAAATGTTGGCAGAAGATGGACTACCTGGACACCTAAGCGGAGTGGATCAGTCGTTAGTGTTATTGGGCATATTTTATCTTCTATGTGACACATCTAATTGGACAGAATGTATGGATGTAATACATGTGATTATCAGAAACACCATATTATGTTCATATTCTGGACATTAAGAGCCAACCCTCACAGAACAGGCAGCAGTATATGCAGCTGGTGGAAAGACGTTTTAGGTGCTTCCTCCCTCTGTTTCAGAGCTGAGTGGATGCAATAAGGTCTTAAATGTGGCTCTTTGCCAGCGCAGGGCAGATGGCTGTCTATGTGCCAATAAACCATGAAATGAAAACCTTTCATGTCAGGTGTTATTATGTGTCTTTACAGGTAATTACCTTGTATATGCTTGACTTAAGGGCTTCCTGTGGCTAAAACACAGCAAGAATAAGTCAGGTGTTGCTTTTTTACTACACTTCATAAACGGAAAAGACGATAGTGCACAAGTATTTACTAAAGATACTGTCAATAAAATGTTTAACACTGCTACCAGGGCTATGAAGTTGAATGCCATTTTTCAGAGTAAAACAGTGTTTTTTCACTCGGAGTAACCTGGAAGCCAAATGGGGTCACATGACATTTTTAGCAATTGATAAAAATAAAAAATACAAAAATAACAAAACAACTCTCTAATAAAAAAAATGTATGATGAATACATAAAGACATGACAAACTGTGAGTGTAAAACCAAAGCACTGTGGTTCTGTTTATCTGTTAAATGTTCACTGTGGTCAGTTTCAGATGCTGCAGCTCTTTCATAATTCAGAGTTTGAGTTATTGTTTGTTCAGTATTAATTGTAAATCAAAGCTGGACTGACCAAGGAAAATCTAATTCTGACTTTGTGCAGTAATCTACACCTGACTTTTCTGCCTCCGTCCATAATAATATATATTATATAGAGTAAATGTCATCTAAAATTAAGGTTTATTTGAAATATAGTATATCAAATTATTACTTGACCAAAAACAAATTAATTTTAGCAAAAACAAACAAAAAAAGTCTACATTTTAAATATCTGGGGTTGCCAGAAATTGGTGATGTTAAAATGGGGTCATGAACCAAAAAAAGGTTGGAAAGCCCTGGACTGAAGACAGTTTGGTAGGTGATAGTTTGATATGTGAATTTTCTGAGCAACGTGAACGAACAAACAGTGATCTGACAGAGCAGAACAGCAAAACAGTTTAACATGTAACTGTGCTGACGTTCATGACAACACTGACAAGAACACGCATTTATTTTTCTGACAGTTGGAAACAGTGCAATTTGGATGCATGTTTACTCATTTCCTCTAAAAAAAAAAAGAACAAATGCACAGAAGCCCAGTCTTCAACCAGAGAAGTAACAATCCAGAGGTGACCCATAACTGGTAACGAACTCATAGTTCATCTGCAGAGGGGGCATTAAAAATTGACAAGGTATGTTATTGGACACAAAATCACTACATGCCCCTGAGTGCAGGATGAGGATTTTATTTATTTATTAATTTATTACTATTTTACAGGAAATGAGACATTTTGAAAATACCTCTATGAAAACTTAAAAAGTGTTGTGTGGTTGAGTATAAGACATAACAAAACATAATGTGCTGTGCAGTTTTAAACCCCCTCGACCAAATATAGTGTAACATTCTGTTGAAAGTTGCTGCTCTAGAATTTAGATTAGATTGTCTTCGTGTAAAACCTCTTACACACATATTTATATTTCAAAGTACTCAGATGTTATAACTGCATAAGACCGTTTGACCTTGAAAAAGTAGGTCAAAGTCACCTATTTTCAATATTCTGCTCCATGCCAAGATGCATCCACAGTATAGATTTAATGTAGATCCTCATATTCCCAAAAGCATTCGCTCACCTGCCTTGACTCTCATATGAATTTCAGGTCCATCCCATTCCTCGTCTGTGGGTTCAATGTGACGTCGGTCCACCCTTTGCAGCTCGAACAGCTTCATCTGCGCTCTCATTCATCCCACAGGTGTTCTATGGGGTTGAGGTCAGGACTCTGTGAGGCCAGTCCAGTTCCTCCACACCAGACTCTGTCCTCCATGTCTTTATGGTCCTTTCTTTGTGCGCTGGTGCACAGTCATGTCGGCAGAGGAAGGGTTCAGCTCCAAACTGTTCCACAAAGTTGGGAACATGGAATTGTCCAAAAAATCTTGTTCTGCTGAAGCATTCAGAGTTCGTTTGACTGGAACTACGGGGCCGAGCCCAGCCTCTGACAAACAACCCCACACCATAACCCCCCCACCACCAAACTTTACACTTTGCACAATGCAGTCCCACAAGTATGGTTGTCCTGGAAACCTCCAAACCCAGACCTGTCCATCAGATGTCAGATGCAGAAGCTCCATAGGTCAGTCCAGAGGACACGCCTCCACTGTTCTAGAGTCCAGTGGTGGTGTTCTTTACTCCACTGCATCCAACGCTTTGCATTACACTTGGTGATGTTTGGCTCGGATGCAGCTGCTCAGTCATGGAAACCCATTCCATGAAGCTCTCTGTCTGTTCTGGAGATAATCTGAAGGACACATGAGGTTTGGAGGTCTGGAGGCACTGACTCTGCAGACAGTTGTCCACCTCTTGGCTCTAAGCGCCTCAGTTTCCACTGACCTGCTCCGTCAGTTTACGTTCCTACCACTGTGGCTGAGTTAGTGTCGTTCCCAAACACTTCCACTTTCTTATAATCCAGCTGACAGTCGACTGTGGAATATTTAGGAGCGGGAAATTTCACCAGTGGATTAGTTGCACAGTTCCACCTGGAATTCACTGAGCTCCTGAGAGCGACCCATTCTGTCCCAAATGTGTGTAAAAGCAGTCTGCATGCCTGGAGTTTATACACCTGTGGACATGGAAGGGACTGGAACACCTGAGTCTGAGCATTAAATGGGTGAGTGGATACTTTTGGCAGTAGAGTGTAAGTCAATATGATTACACTGCAAAAATCTAAATTAATTCAAGAATGTTTTGCTTAATTCAAGCAAAACAATCTGCCAGTGGAACAAGTGAAAATGATCTTGGTAAGATTTAGTGTTTAATTCTACTGGATGTTGTGTCTAGTCTTGTTATTGAATAAATCTGCTTTGTTTCCAGATTGACCCTGCACATTGTTTCTCCTCTTTGTTGTTGTTGTTGTTTTTTTTGTTTTTCTTTTGTTTTTTTCAAATGACCTGAGGCATCACAGGATTTGATGTTAAGACCCATAAGGGTTTAGAGTCTGTGAATTATTAAAATCCCACCACGATCATTTTTGCTCTGCCCGTCCACACACACACACACACACACACACACACACACACACACACACACACACACACACACACACACACACACACACACTCGTGTCAATCCTATCCTTGTCTGTGTCTCAGAGACTTCTGGTTGCAGCCTTTTGTATTTTTAATGCATTTTTTTTATTCCCCAGCTGTGTATGATGAATGTTTGATACAGCCTCTTGTGGCTTTGGGAGAATATGACCAATCCCAGCCCACCAGGCCACAAAGGCCCTGAAATATTCACATGCAGGAGCTGCTGAGTGGCTCCTGGTCGCCTGTTAAAGTCAATAGTGCACCTGCAGTGACCCCATCCACAGGACAGAATCACATCAGTGAACTCAGCCAGAGGGAAGATGCAGCTTTAAAGTCTTTATATGTGCATGTGTGTGTCCATCTGCACCTTTGTCTATCTGTACATGCTGTTCTTTTATTGCACAGGTGCCAAACATGTGGCCCGTGGGCCAAACCCAGCCCTCAGAAGGGTCCAATCCAGCCTTTGGGATGAAACTGTAAAATATAAAAAAAAATGACTGAAGATATTAACAATCAGTGGTGTCAAATCATTTTAATTCGGGTTCTACATACAGACCAATTTAATCTCAAGTGGGTGAAAAAGTCAAATTGTATCATAATGACTTATGAAAAATGAAAACTGCAAATTTTCTTTTTGTTTTAATGTAAAAAAGTAAAATTACAAGAAAATGTTTACATGTACAAACTATCCTTTCACAAAAAAATGTGAATAACCCGAACAAATATGAACAACCTGGAATGTGTCAAGAGAAGGCACTGTGATTTTAACGTTATTCTGCCTGTTACTAAATGTTTTGTGTATTTGTAATCGCAATGTAAGTTGTAATATACATGTATAAATGATTACCTGAAGCATAATATTGTTAAAATTACACTGACTTCTCAAGATATTTCAGGTTATTCACATTTTTTGTATAAGGATTGTTTGTAAATGTAAAATTTTTATATGTAATTTTACTTTTTTTTTTTACACAAATTTTACACTAATTATTATACATTATTTCATATTTGTTCACGTTATTCACATTTTTTGTATAAGGATAGTTTGTAAATGTAAAATTTTTGTATGTAATTTTACTTCATTTTACACTAATTATTTTACACTATATAACAAAAATTTTGAATAACCTGAACAAATATGAACAACCTGAAATATCTTAAGAGAAGTCAGTGTAATTTTATTAATATTCTGCCTGTTGTAAATGTTTTATGTATTTATAATTGCAATGTAAGTTGTAATACACATGCAGAAATGACAAACTGAGAAACAGAATCTCTTTGTACAAAGTGCAACAAAATTCAGGTAGAGCTCTCCGGTTTAGTGCAAGAATTACAAGGCGACAACAAATAACAGTAAAAAGGCACATTTATTTACATTTTTAAAACAATATATTGTCCAACCAGGAATATCTGTAAAAAGTAGAATTAAATAGTGAAAATAACATGAGAATAATAGACATACTATTGTTAAAATTACATTTATTTTCTTGAGACGTTTCAGGTTCTTCATGTTATTCAGATTTTTAAGATAACTTTGTAGCGATAAACATTTTCATATTATAATTTTACTTTTTTTACTGCTATTATTTCACTAGTCCGGCCCATTGGAGATCAGATTGGGCTGTGATTGTGTATGTGGCTCCTGAACTACAATGAGTTTGACAGATCTGTCTTATTGCAACAAGCAGCTGTAGTTCAGAGTGTGGAATCTACTCAACATCCTTTATGTTCACATCATAAAACAGAATAGCTTATTCTTCACTGGCAGCTACACTTAACATCCACACCGCCACACACACTGGGAAGAAAAGTGTTTCATTTGTAATAAAATATGACAAGACGGTCTTTTCTTTGATTGTTTATTCATTTGTAGCTGAGCATCTTTAACCCCTGTTTTCATGTCTCTCTCATATTTAAATCATGTGGATTTGCTCTTTTGTCAAATGAAAGCTTTTGAGCGTCTCAAGGGAATGTTTTGAAGTGTTTCCTGTGATGTAAAATGAAGGAATGAACCTGGATGAGATCAAAGATAAGTGTAGTGTTCAGACATGCACATCTAGGATAATTATTCCTATATATGAGTAGTTTTATGCACAGAAGAATGGCAGATGAAGACTAAAATATTGGGGTTGATCAGCTTTAGTCTAGTTTTATCTTTTAACACTTATGTAGATGTAGGTGATGCTGATCAGCAAAGATCCATCCAGGATAGTAAACAACAATATATTAATGAAAAAATGAAAGTTGTTTTGTGTTTAAGAACCATTTAAACAGTGACAGTAGAGACCAACTCATGGGTTTTTACTGTGTAATAGTGTAACAGTAATATTTATATTTAGTAACTTAATTTTGTGCATACAACATACAATTTACACAATAGATGTGATTTTTTAGGGGGGGGAGGTTCTTATTTTTACTTTAGAAGCACAGTCAAATACAAATACAGGAGTCTTCAGTGGAGTTTATACACTGGAAAAAATCGAAATCTGACCAAGTGTATTTTTCTCATTTCTAGTCAAAATATCTTTTTTTTTCTTTCCTTTTTTCCCTTGAATTGAGCAAAGAAAACAATTAACTAAAATAAAAAAATAAAAAATTGTACAAGTGAAAATGATCTTGGTAAGATTTCCTTGAAATAAGATTTTCCAGATCTATTGTCTAAAAATAAGTTCATATGTCTCACTGAAAAGTTCCTCTTTAGGTGATTTTGTCTTATTTTAAGTGTGATGAGATATTTGGACTAAAAATGAGGAAAAATACACTTGGTTAGATTTAGATTTTTGCAGTGTACGATTCATGAGTTGCATTCATCAAAGAAAATAACATTTAACAATGTTTAAGTCCAGGTTGAAAACGGTTCTGTTCAACTGTGCATTCAACTAAAAGGGTTTTATTATCTACACTCTGCTCTTTTATTTTATTTTAATTTAAGATATTTAATTTTATTGATTATGTTTTCCTGTGACCCTAGTGAGGATAAAGTGGGTTCAGATAATGAATGAATGAATGAGTGATTATGTTTTTGGTTTTTTTTGTTTGTTTTTGTTTTTTTTTTTTAATGATTATGTTTTAACTGTAATTGTATGTTTTTAACCTGTCTCTTTTCCATTTTTGTAAAGCACTGTGAATTGCCCTGTGTATGAATTGTACTACACAGATAAACACTCCCCTCCTTAAAGCACTTTCTCAGATGTTTAGCGAATTCAGCAAATTTCAACAAAGTACACATTTAGGTTTTTTTTAATGAAATAATTGCCTATATTGGAAACGTCATGATTCAACATTTTTTTCAGATGCATTTTTTTTTGTTTTATATTTTTATTGATGTGTATAGAGGAGGAACAGAAGTACACTAGGGTATACGATCTTAACACTGGCCACATTTATATACACCAATAGTGTTAAACGTACACATTTTTTTTTTCTCCCACAAGAACAAATAACTCACGAAACCTGATAAATAATAATATGAAAAAGATACTAAGGCATAGTCTATAGAAAAATAAATACATAAAATAAAAATAATTAAATTAGTCAGATGCATTTTTTTTTTATTTTTATGGAATATCCTTTGCTGTGGACAGTTGTTTTTATTTATTTTTTTTGTATAAAGAAAAAAAAATCAGATTTATGCAGTTTAGACTCTCAAATATGGGTCACATACATGTACAAAAAAACTCAGATTTGTGCCACTTTTATCTGCAGTGTGAACGCAGCCTAAATCATCCATAAGTGTGAGAGTGAATGTTTTTTGGTGTGTAAACTCTATCAGCCCTGACATGTCCAGAGTGTGTTTTTAGTATCTGGGATAGACTCCAGCATCCCCGTGGATTAAGCGGTTTGGAAAATGAATGAATATTAAACAAACTCCAGAGGCCAAGACCTTAATTTAGCTCATTTATTTAAGCGGTATGACTTACTCTCTGCTCCTTCACATCCTCACATCATTCCATTCTGAAACCTCACTGAGCGGATGTGACTGTTGATTGCCAGCCGTATCAAACTGGAGAAAAAAAAAAAAAATTAACATAACTTTCACAGCCACTTATTTTGTCAGCTGAAGTACGGTAGTCAAACTTTTCTCAACTGAAATGAGGACGAAAACTATGAGCCAGAGCGTTCACACTGGAAAAAAAAAAATCTAAATTTAACCAAGTGTATTTTTCGCATTTCTAGTCCAAATATCTGATCACTCTTAAAATAAATAAATAATATAATAAAGTCGGAATACGCTTCACATTTGCGTGATGTGATTAATCTTTACACTGCAAAAAAATCTAAGTGTATTTTCCTCATTTCTAGTCCAAATATCTCATCACACTTAAAATAAGACAAAATCACCTAAAGAGTAACTTTTCACTGAAATATAAGACTTTTTTTTTAAACAATAGAATCTTGAAAATCTTATTTCAAGAAATCTTACCAAGATCATTTTCACATGTTCCATTTGCAGATTTTTTTTTGCTTAATTCCAGAACAAACGTCCTCCTTCTACACGTATATTCCATGGACTTTAACACTTTTAAAAACACTATTGTTCAAGCAGGCGTTTTAAATCCAACTGACTGCACTTTATGTATGTATCACATTTTAATTGCATTTAAACTGTATTTTATTTTGTATTTTTAATTGCTTTTAACTCATTGGTTACCATCCATTTTCACAGCAGACAGTCCCATACTGCCAGTTTTTTGGAGTATTTTCACTAATCTTTCAACACCCATAGAATATTGAGTTCTATGACTAAATAAACATTGAAACTATGAAAAGAAAGTGTAGACTCTCTTCTTTCATTAGGAAAAAAAGTTTGTGTTTCTAGCCTTAACACATTTTTATTTTTTTTTTGCTTGTGAAGTGTAATCGAAGAATGATGATGAGAGGGTGATGAAGAAGGCTTTTGCTGACGCTGCCTTAATTTTATAAAAAAGATTTATTTTTAAAAAAATGACGGTATCAAACAGGCGCCATAGCCTGCCTGGTGAACGCTCAGACAAAATGAAAATTCTTAATAATACGCTTTTATACCTCTGTTATTTACCATAAACATTTGGTCTCCCCTTAAAGGTATTGTTTCCTTTACAACTTCACACAACTTCCAACATGAGTGGAGTAATTTCCTGCTGATCTCAGAACAGAAGTACATGACAAATAATAGAACATAGAAGGTTCTAAACATCAGGAACACTTCAACCCCAAAACAATCAAGTCTGGGATTCACTCAGTCATGAATATCAAAGACCCTTCAGACACTACACTTGAATTATGCAAAAATAAATCAATAAAAATCTTGAATTAAGCAAAAAAAAAAAATCTGCCAGTGAAACAAATGAAAATGATCTTAATAAGATTTCTCGGAATACAATTTTCCAAATTTATTGTATTGCAAATCAGTTCTTCTATCTCACTGAAAAGTTCCTCTTTAGGTGATTCTGTCTTACTTTAAATGTGATGAGATTTTTTTTTTTATTTTTTTTTTTAACTAGAAATGATAAAAATACACTTGGTAAAAAGTAGATTTTTTTTGCAGTGCAGTTTGTTCCTCCACTGTTTTCTCTGTCCACTCTGCACTAAGTCGTAAAGCCTCCACCTCGCATCGCCTGCTGATGTGACACAGACGATGAGGCGCTGGCGGCTTAACACAGGCTAAAGGCATGACGTGTGTGTGTGTGCGTGTGTGTGTGTGTGTGTGCGTGTGTATGTGTGTGTGTGTGTGTGGCAGCGGGTGTGGATTGGTGTGAGAAAGCCGTGACAGGCCAGCAGAGCGCTTAACCACATCCTGTTCCTGCAGGTTTACAAGGTAGAAAATGTTGTGATGGAGAGGGATGTGACACACTTCCGTGCTGTGGAGCTCTGGTGTGTGGGATTTGTCTACTTTGATCTGTTTGCCTTTTTTTTTTTTTTTTGACTGAGCTTCTTTTTCTTTGGTGTTTGTCTTTGCTCTCAGTCGCCACAAAGTGTAATGTTTGGGAGGTAGAGAGAGTCGTCCAGTAACCAAAGGGTTGGCGGTTTGAATCCCGCTCTCTTCCAGTTTGTCCGTTGTGTCCTTGGGCAAGACACTTCACCTTCTTTGCCTCCAGTGCCACTCACACTGGTGTATGAATGTTCTGTGGTGGTCCGAGGGGCTGTTTGGTGTGAATTGGCAGCCATGCTAAATGTAGTTTGCCACCACCAGAGCGGGAATGTGAGAGCGAATGAATAATGGATCAATAATGTAAAGCCCTATAGAAATCAAATCCATTATTCTGTTTGCGTGAGAGTCTGCTTATACATAGCCAGGGATTTCTGAAAATGCAGACTTTTCTCAGCGTTTGCGCCTTTCGTTTACACGTGCACCAAAAACGTGGACATTTCCGTAAATCTCCATTTTTTTCACGTTTGCATGTAAACAGAAAGAAATGCTTTATCCTTAATCTGTTCGGTCCAGTTCAGTGGAAGGTAAATGAAGTCGTCGTTTACGTCCGTGCACAGAAGACTAAACACGATTAAGAACAGACACAGCAGTTTTTAGGGAATGCTGACTTTAGCGAAAGGTAATCAGGTGAATATTTGTTTAATATTTTGAAAAAAAAGCACTCGTGAGCTGATGTTTGCTTCCTGAACCCTCCGTCATAAAGGAGTGGAGAGACGTAGTGGACGACATTTATTTAGTGGAAAGAATAATTTTTTCTCTTCGTCTTAAGAAAACTGTTTTTTATTCAACTCTGGACCAAATGAGTCGAGTATATTCTGCCTTTACAACCAGATTTTGTGGAAGCCTGAACTGTAACTTTAACTTTGACCTTATTCTCATTGTTTTTGCATTTATTATCGTTTTTAACCTAATTTAATCCATTCTCACTGATTTTATTTGTCAATTTGTACACGTTTCCTCTCCCAATAGTTATATCAGTGGGTCCAAAACTGCTCATGATATTATACATATTATGTTATTACACATATTATACATATTATGAACATAACATATTATGTTCTATGATATAAACTCCTGTTCCAAAAATTAAAAAAATACAAAAAAAGAACAGACAAGGCTGTTAACGACTACAGATTTAACACTTCGACTTGAGTTCAAACAACGCAGACGCTCTGTTCCAGAAGGGCCACAGTAAATTTACCAGTGTTAATTATGCAGTGTAAAAATAAGTCAACTCTATTGGAGTAATTACAACAACAGATAGTGTAGGATGCTTCCCAGTGTCAGTGACAAATCGTGTTGTTGAATGCTGTGGTGTTAAGCCTACTCTGAAGAGCCCCGCCCACTTGTCATTACAGTGTACACATGTGTTAATTATTTACTCTGTGTAGAGTTAGTGTTGCTCCGTGAGTTTAACACCCTAACACTGATAGGGACCATATACAATTTAGAATAAAGTTAAAATCAACTCTATTAGTGTTAAATTGACACAGCAAAATGTACTGTGCACCTGCTGAGGAGGCAGAGTGAACGGGGCTCTCCTCCGGACATTTGACGATACTGTGGTGTCCTCTGGTGTCCTCTGCCATCGTGTGCTGAGACAGAAAAAGACACAACAAACTGTGGATAAACACATTAAATCAGGGAGTCATCTGTACGTAGTTGTGTTTCAGGGGTTTTCACTTTTCAGCTCTTTATAAAAGCTGCTGAGTTTGGGAGTCGTTGGTGAATGGCATCGAAATTACGTCGAACTTTGCAGGAAGCCAAGAAGGCACATGCAGCTTCCACTTGTGGAGTTGTTAAGAGGAGTGTAGCTGTGTTCACCATTAAAAACAACCTTCCTCTGAGCTATGCTATACTCGCATGCATGGTGTGAAAGCCCAGTAAGTCCTGTCAACTCATTACTGTCACAGCTAAAGGGCAGAAGGAACTCTGTTTGCACTCTCAGACATTGATCACTTTAACTTGATTATGTCTGCAGTTCATTTAGTCGGATTGTGTCTAGTTTTGTTTGTTTTTTTTGCGTGTATATGTATGTGTGTGTGTTTGTGTGGGTGAGTTAGAGAAAAGAGAGCAAATGATTGTTGATTAATGAATCCTGTCTCTGTTTTTTTTTGTTTTTTTCTCCTCCAAGGACTCAGATTAACTTCACCGTGGCCATCGATTTCACCGCATCCAATGGTGAGCCTCCCAGCGAACGCACATATATGCACAAACATGTCCACCCTGCGTAAAAACACACAAGCCCAGGGAGAGTTTATTCAAATATGTGCAGATGGGGAATCAAGTGTTTCCTAATAGCCCTCTCCATCACACCTGCTGTATAAGCCGAGTGCAGTAACATGCGTTGATGGCTGTGATTAAGGATCTGTGTTATCCATCTATCTTTGAGCTCAATCCTAGCAGGACAGACAGCTGTAATAGAAGCCAATTCTTATTATATTAAATGAGAGCTTTCAGCCTGTCGATGTAAAAACGTGTTCGAGGTTTGAAGCGTACTTGATCTCGTCTGGCTTTCACTCCAGCGTAACAGATAGTGCAGACCTACTGTTTATTAAAAGGCAACTAGAATAATGACACAGCAAAATAAAAAAAAAAATTAAAAAAATGAGAAAGACTTTTCATCTCACTAAGGCGCAGGTGTCAAACATAAGGCCCGGGGGTCAAATCCAGCCCTTTAAAGGGTCCAATCTGGCCCCTAGGATGAATTACACTGAAGATATTAACAATTAATAGTGTTAAAATCATTTTAATTCAGGTTCCACATGCAGAACAATATGATCTCGAGTGGGTCAGACCAGTAGAATGTCATTACAATAACCTATAAAAAATAACAACTACAAATTTTTTCTTTGCTTTAGTGTAAAATAGTAAAATTACATGAAAATGTTTACATCAACAAACTATCTTTTTTTTTTTTTTTTTTTTTTTTTACAAAAAATTCGACAAATTTAAAAAAATATTAAAAAGTTGAAATGTATTTAGAGAAGTAAGTGCAATTTTACCGATATTCTGCCTATTACTAGATGTTTTGTGTATCTGTAATAGTGATTTAACTTGTAATGCGTCAAAAATAATTCGGAATTAAAGCAATTTCCTTCGTTTTTCCATAGAAATGCTTCAGTTAATTCCGCTTTAAGAGCTGGGGGTACAAAGCGTTCTGATTGGACAGAAGGAAAACAATCACGTCCACTTCCTGTTTCTTTTCGTTTCAACTAGCAACATGGAAGATCGGATACTACGTGTGATTTTTGCATTTATTTTT
>JAPTYQ010000005.1:29790196-29804172 GCA_029814465.1 Ostorhinchus cyanosoma | reverse complement strand
CATCACAATAAATGTGGAATCGCCAGAATAAATCTAAATAAAAACAACCTGACATTTGTCATGAAAAATAAGTGCAGTTTCAACAATATAATTCCTGCTGATAAAGGTTTTCTGCATTTGTAGATCCACTGCAATCTGTGTTAATAATACTGATGAAATTGCACTTATTTTTTAAAACAGATATAGTTGTTCAGGTTATTCATATTTTCTATAATTAATTTATCTTTCACACTGAAACAATGAGACAATTCTGGATTATTTATAGGTTATCATGTTATTATTTTACCACTTTAGAACACAAAGGGATGTTCGTGGCTCCTGAACTACAATAACTTAGAGTAAAGATGCGAAATCCTCATGAGGCCAATACGACAGCGCAGTAAAAAAATAAATCAGACGGTACAAAGGAGTTAAAAACCAACAAACGGAGCCAGTGTCTGTTCTAATAGTTATTGCCTCCATCACTGACAAAATGAATTTAGTTATCAACTTCACTTACTATATATTTCTATTTTTTAACCGGAAAACAATTAAGTTTAGATGAAAGGGTCCATCGAGTGAGATTTAGAAGAAATGTAACACAGAATTCATTATTATGATTTCATTAGTGTGTAATTACATGATAAAAGAATCATTGCTTTCGTCACCTTGAGTTTGAAGAACAGAAGGAAAATTAATATACGATGGGATTTTATTGTCTGTTTTGAAAGCTTTGAATGGACTGACCCCACAGTACATCACAGACCTCATCCCAGAATACCAAGTGGGGGGGGGGGTTCTCTGTGGTCGACCCCAGACTCTGAACGCCCTGCCCCCGCACGTCCAAACAGCCCCCAACGGTAGAGTGTCATCTTAAGACCCACTTTTATTCTCTAGGTTTTGTGGTCCTCTATGTCTTTTATTTATTTACTTTTAATGATTTTATTACGTTTAACGGTTTGATTTCATTGTTTTATTTAAAGCGCTTTAGTGGTTTTATGTATTGAATGTTTTTTAGTAGTTCTTGCAGTTGTTTTATTGTTTTTATGATGTGCAGCAATAGAAATATATAGAAATAAAAGTATAGAAATAAAGTGGATTGGATTGGATGAAATACCCCCCTCCCCCCCAAAAAAAAAGATCTTGGTGTTACGACCCAAAAACAAATAGGTTGACCCTAACAGCTGTGTGTTTATATCTACATACAAAGCAGATCACCTTTCACAATTTTTCCACTATTTTAGCTCCAAATGGACTTCCTCCTCTTTTTCCTGTTTTAGAGCAGGCGACCGCTAACGTTAAAGTACTTTATCATCACCTTCTATGTTTGAGTAATGACCATAGTTATTCTACCCTTCACTAAAAAGCCCAGAATGAACAAAAATAAGACTGATTCTGAAAACTACTGCGTCTTCTGCTGTCACCGTAGAAGCCAGTTGGTTACAGTTTGCAGTTTCATCACTAACCATGAATTGTACTATTTCATGAGAATTTAAAATGCCACTCAATATGTTTTTGGTTCTATCCTGCATGAACCTAAAGAGACCTGAATCTGGATTTTACTGATACATTCATTCATATAAATCTATCAAAATAAATGAGTCTGTATATTGCCATTTGATTGAGGACAATGAAGTCAGTCAAGTAACAACAAGATCACAGAAGAATGTTTTAAAGAAAATAAATGCAAAAATGCGAACGCATAAAAATAAATGAATAAAAAAATGAATATAGAAATAAAAAAGGATCTGTCATGTAAGTTTCTGCATTGATTTTAACCCATAAAGACCCAGGGCTACTTTTGTGGCAGATCCAAAGTATTTTTTTTTCTCTATATTTAACTTTTCTTAAGTGAGAATATCATCCTCTGTATTTAGATTTTTTTTTTCACAATCAAAATCAGGTATTTTGTATGATTTAATTTGCTGATCGTGTAAATGGTCATAAAAGCTCACATTAAACTTGAGGATTATTGTATAAAAAACAGGCAAAACAGAAGAAAAAGTGTCTTTTTCAGTAAAATATATCATTTACTGAACATAAACCCAGTGTTTCCATCCACTCTCATTGATTCAACTCTATGGGTTTTACTGGTGAATCAATGTTGTAGAAGATGACGGTGTTTCCATGGTAACTACGGAGCCTCTGAACGTCCAAATGGGTCATATCTGATAACCATGAAAAGATGAAAAACTGCATTTTACACCAATTATTTACATGTATTGATAGAATTAATGGATCAACACTTATTATACATTTGATCAGTAGATGCTTTTGGTCACCAGTGGATGTTTGGGTCTTTATGGGTTAAATGACAAATAAAATAAAATAACTACTAACTCTTTTTTTTTAATGGATTTCAATATTGAAACTGCTGAAGGGTTCATAAGTGCCTCGAAAATAACCAAACCAAGAGCTATTCCATCTTCTTCTCTGCACTCCCAGGAATATTAGAAGCAAATAGTCACACTGTATAGATGCAATCTCACTTTTAATAGCAGTGAATTAAAGAGTTTCTCCATATGGAGTGACAGCCTCCTGGGATGAAGCAGCAGCGGGGTTAATGGCCATGCACTACAGAATGAGAATCTGCCATATATGAAATATGTATGGAGGAATCAGTCCAGCGGCCACATGGCGTCTCCAGAGACGAGGGGCACTCTCTCTTCAGTAGACACGTGAATTTAAAACTCATATTCTTCTCTGCCCTTCAAGTCTCATGGGGGACGTATTCCTCCTTATCATTTCTCCGAACGTAGGAAATACTAACTTGAGGCTCTCATTTACCTTCGGGGGAACTCATTGATTTAAGTATTTTCAATGAAATGAGGGAACAACGGGCGGAGACAAAGACAGATTGAGAGGCGTAGTGTGTGAAGCCTAACGTGATCAATGTGTTTGGTGAATAATGATGCTGGTGATTCCTTCTGGAGGGTCATGTCAGCTATAACACAGATGCACCCCCCCCCCCCCCAAAGTTCCCAGACACATACAAACACACTGCAATCAAAGATATTATCATAATCAATAACACCACACCAGGGATGAGATCTGCTTCCACATATTACAGCTCATTTTCTATTTGCGTCTTACAAGGGGAAGTAATGTAATAACAGCCTAATAATAACAGTTGTCAGTTTTTACATTGAGGCATATAATCACTGAGTTATATTATTTTAAATACTCTCCATGCAGAAATGTAAAGAAGTAGTTGTTATTGAATACAAATGCATCAGGGAATATAAGCACTTTTTGTTTTTTGGTCTTTCCCGTCATTCATTCAATTAAAATATAAAAGCTATCTCCAGAAAATTTGGGGCATCTACTAAAATGAAATTTAAAAAATAAAAGTTGCGATTTCTTAATTCATTTGAGCCTTTATTTAACTGACATAATAACAAATACCACTGTTCAAATTAATTGTATTTTGTCAGTATGAACTTTTCTGTTTCATTACACTTTCTAATGTTTCGTGAATTCAGGACGCTAATTGTTGTAGTTTCACATACACGGTTTCCAAGTCTTGAGTTGTTTATGGGTCTGTGGCGGCCACTGTCATATCCTCCTCTTTGTGACGTCCATACATTTTCAATAGGAGGCAGATGTGGACCGCAGCAGGACCGTCCAGCACCAGAACTCTGTGACATGCATTGTAGAAAATGTGCCAATTTCAAAATAGAGCTTGTATTAAAAAAAAAAAAAACATTACATATGTTCATCTCCTTTGTCTTCTAAGAAATTATGAAATGGGAAGAGTTTTAACTCTTTATTGGGCAAGTGACCATTTTTGGTCATTTCCATGCACATTACAAGACAGTGTTAAAGAGAGGACAGTCAATCAATAATCTCAGGTCTAATGTGGTCTCCAGGGTCTGTAAGGTCCACCTCTGCAGGAACAGTGAGTGGACCTGCTTTGTTTGGTACCAGGAAGTAATGGTACTAATGTAAGGAATGAAGTTAAAGGGATCATGTGGATGTGGACAGGGGTCTGGAGCAGCACTGATGGTGGTCTAATGTTCTAAAATACATGCTCCTTTCACCTTACATGTGTTTTTTGTGTATGTTTTAATATATACTTCTTGGAATCTTTTTTTTTTTGCTACATATGGGCAAGGAACCAAATATGGTAACTTCATTGACCTTGATATTCTACAGAGAAATGAGCATTTTGAAACATTTCACAAAAGTAAAGTCTTGTTATGTCCGCCAAAAACACACTAAATTTGAAATGTTAAATTTCAGAGTCTTTCTGAGTGAACTATAAAGGGTTAACCCTGACACAGGTTTAGATGCACAGACGTGTGATTTAGGATTGTTATGTCTGTGACCTCCGCAGATTGAAAATCCATCTTAGTGATAAAGAGCTCCTCTCTGAAGACAACCTTAACATTTTCACAGGCGTATTAGAGCCGCCACATCCTCTGTTACATGACTGAGGTGATAAATTGGCCGAGCCCTGCCTCTTACAAGGAATTAAGATTGATTATGACTATATAATCAGCTCTTCTGAAGGAAACCTGAATCTCTGATAACATATTACAGAAACATACATTTTAATAATGGGAATGTTTTTATTTTGATTTCTTTAATTTACTTATGTGCTTGTCTATGTACTGTATACAATGGATTTTCCTTTATGGATTTTTCTAGGAAGTAATTGCTTATATTATAAAATTTAGTCAAAATCATGTGGGGATTAGCCTTTTGATTAAATCACATATACAAAATAAACTATTCATCTTTAATGGCTGCGAAATACTAAACAATGACATTCTTTTTTAATCTAACTTACATGTTTCTTTGCAATGATTTTATGTTTCTAATCACTTAATCTGTGGTTAAAATGTACATTGATTTTTGTTGTATCATCAGTTAAATGATGTTATTGTTATAACAGCCTAATTCATTTGTGGTCAAATTTGACTGTATTTAATTGTTAATGTTTTTTTGACTTTCAGGGCAGAGGATTCTTCACCATAAGAGCAACATCCTGGAAACAGTGGTGCTTATCAACCCTTCAGATGAGGCAGTCAGCACAGAGGTAAATGAACCATGATGTTTGACAATCTGTAATTTTATTAGAACCTCTGCCTTTTTGTGTTTCTAAAACTCTGCATTAGTGAGAGATGACGGCTCACGGAATCAGTGATGTAAAAAAAAAAAAAAAATGCATGTGTGCAAAGCAATTACAATATGAAAAGGATTATTATTCAGCTCCGTCCCTTCATCATGTCTGGCCAATTATGCATGCTTGTCAAACACGACATTTGCTGGAATAAATAACCAAATCAGTTGGAAGCTCAAGCAACATTTATTGCTTTCTACATACATGATAGGAAAAAAAAAAACAAATGGCATACTCAAAAACAGAGACACGAGGTTTATTTCCTCTGTTGCTGCTCTTTCTTTATTGGCCTTTCCCCCGCTTTGTCTGCAGTCAAACTGTGCATTAGTAATATCTCAAAGCACAACCGGACTGACCGGGCCAGAAGAACAGAACAGCTGATGTTGCTGAAGTAAGAAAAAAGACACAGTAAGGGAGAGAGGCAGAGAAAAAGAGGGGTGAAAGGAAGCGTAGCAGAGAGGATGGCAACAGAACAACTCAGCTAATTAGCTAATGGATCTAGTGACGTAAAACTGGCGATATTTCAGATACACTAAATCGTTAAGCTGATTTCTACAATGGCAAAGCTTTGTATTGTCTCTGAAGCCAGTAATGTCATTAGCATTTTGCTTTTTTGTTTTTTTTTTTATCATTCTGGCATTTGCACTAAATTAATTACTTTTTTGATTTTCATGACACGAAAAACGTTAATCAACTTTGACATTTTATTGATCTGTTTTGGCAGTGGTTTGCGATCACATAAAATGGCTTTATCCTTTCGCTTTACTCTCCAGGTTCGTTTGATGATCTCAGACACAGCTAGACACAAGCTGCTTGTTCTCTCAGGCCAATGTTCTGAAAACACAGGAGAGCTCATTCTTCAATCAGGATCCTTCTCTTTCTTCAACTTCATAGACATTTTCACTGACCAAGAGGTAAGTTAACACAGGGAATCTTTTTTGTGACCCTACAAAATACTGCATGGGAGAAAAAGGCAAAGAGGCACTGAAGGTTAATGAAGTTTATATTATATGGTAGTTGGTCTCCAAAAAGCCCAAAAGCAGACATTGTAATAATGGAGTCTGTGATTGCATGAAACTATTCATTCCATTATTCACATTAAAACTTAAGGCCACCTTTTCTTCTCATGTTTAGATCGGTGAATTGCTCAGTACCATTCACCCAGCAAACAAAGCCAACCTTACTCTGTCCTGCCCTGAACAAGGCGACTGGAAAAACTCCAACTTGGACAAACACAATCTGCAAGACTTCATTAACATGAAACTGAACTCCGTTCTCATTCTTCCTGAAATGGA
The DNA here is from genome assembly GCA_029814465.1 of Ostorhinchus cyanosoma. NCBI lineage: Eukaryota > Metazoa > Chordata > Actinopteri > Kurtiformes > Apogonidae > Ostorhinchus > Ostorhinchus cyanosoma. The sequence goes on along the minus strand of JAPTYQ010000005.1, from coordinate 29,797,773 downwards.
GGGCCTCTCAGAGTTCACAGAGTACCTATCTGAATCAGTAGAGATCCCCTCTCCTTTTGACATGCTGGAGCCTCCAACCTCAGGTGGATTCCTCAAACTCTCCAAACCATGCTGCTACATTTTCCCTGGTGGTCACGGTGACTCTGCTCTCTTTGCTGTAAATGGCTTCAACATGCTCATAAATGGTGGCTCAGATAGGAGGTCATGCTTCTGGAAGCTGGTAAGACATCTGGACAGAGTGGACTCCATTCTGCTCACACATATTGGTGATGACAACCTGCCAGGAATCAATAGCATGCTGCAGAGAAAGATTGCAGAGCTTGAAGAGGAACAGTCACAGGGATCCACAGCCAACAGTGATTGGGTGAAAAACATGATTTCACCAGATATTGGTGTTGCTTTTGTGAATCTTCCTGAAAACTTGGACATTCCTGAACCTAATTTCAGAGTGCGGAGGAACATTGAGGAGGCAGCAATCACACAGCAGTTCCTCACAAAGCTCAATTTAAGGATAGAGCCTTTACAAAGGCCTGTTGGAAACACCATAGAACCAATCACACTTTTTCAGAAAATGGGTGTGGGGAAGCTTGAGATGTATGTGCTCAATCCATCAAAGAACAGCAAGGAGATGCAATACTTTATGAAGCAGTGGACAGGGAGTGAAAAAGACACTGCTTCCATTCTGTTACCAAATGGAAAAGAAACAGAGTACCCTGTCTCTTATTTGACTTCCATCTCGTCACTCATTGTGTGGCACCCTGCAAATCCCTCAGAAAAGGTTGTGCGTGTTCTCTTCCCTGGAAATGCCACCCAGCATCATATCTTTGAGGGCTTGGAAAAGCTTAAACACTTGGACTTCTTGAAGCAGCCAGTTGTCACTCAAAAGGCAATGGCTTCTAATATGCCATCAACACCAACATTAAAGCATGCCAAAATGAAGCACAGAACAGATAGCAAAGAGAGCCTAAAGTCTACTCCAAAGCCATCGCCAAGTAAGAACATCAGAAAGGAGTCAAAGGAGGAAGCACCAGAAAAGGCCAAGGTAGATGCAGAATCATCTCATGAAAAAACACAAAAGACAGAGAAAAAAGAAAAGGCTCCACTAAGGAAAGAAAAGGCAAAGACTTCAGAGAGGGAATCAAAAACAAAGGCAGAACAGAGAGCTCAAAATGAAACTCCAGAAAAAAAGAAGTCTGAAATAAAACCCAAAATTGAAAAGGAAAAGATTGTTAAGAAGGAAACAAAGAAGACTTTGGAAAAGAAAAAGGAGGTGAAACTCACAAAGAAAGATGAAACACCAAAGCAAGAAAGTAAAAAAGATGAAAAAGTAAAGAAAGACGAGGTGAAGAAAGATATTAAAAAAGATGTTAAGAAAGAGTCCCCCATGAAGGACAAGAAGGAAGACAAGAAAGAGCAAAAGAAAGATGTGAAGAGGCCTTCTAAAGAAATAAAAAAGACAGCAGTTGGAGGTGAGGAGAGGAGTGCAGCATTAAAACCAAGACCCCTGAAAAATGATGCGGCAAAAAAAGATGGAGGAGTCCCAAAGTTAAAGGAGAAAGGAAAGTCAAAGGTGACAAAGAAGGAGACAAAGGTGGATAGTAGCGCACTTGTAGCTAGTGTAGCAGCAGCTGCAGTAGCGGTTGCCGTTATAGATGATCCAGAGGCAGAGAGATCTCTGATGTCATCACCAGAAGACCTCACTAAAGACTTTGAGGAGCTGAGAGCAGAGGAGTTGGTGGATGATGATGCAACTGTGCAACAACATGAGGAAGAAGAAACTGTGGTGACCCAAGGCGAAGAAATAATCCAGACTAAAGAGTCACCAGAGGCATTAGAATCTGTGGATGAGGGTATTACCACAACAGAAGTTGAAGGTGACAGTGGGGAGACTCCAGATGAACAGGTTATCAAGGGGAAACTCAATGGCAGTGTTAGTGAGAAATTTGAAGATGAAGGAACTGTAATGGAGGAGACATCTGAGGGAGGGGATTATGAAGAGAAAGGTGAAACAGAAGAAGTTTATGAACCACAAGGGGTAGAATCAGACAAACACTTGTTTACTCCCCCTGAAGATGAAGTCAAACCAACAGATACCATTGAGGACAATGAGGATGTGACTAATAGAAATGTGGAGGTCCAACATGTTGAAAAAGAACCAGAAAAACAGAGCTTGTTTGTGTCGGCTTCACCTAAAGTATCTTCACCTGTTTCTCCAGCTGCATCTATTCATGATGAAATGCTTCCAGTTGGCTTTGAAAGCTCAACAGCCTCAGATGATGAAAACAGAGACGAACCTCATGAGGATTACACTGTCACCTCTGCCCACACTCAGTCCACTATTGAGATCTCCAGTGTACCTACTCCCATGGATGAAATGTCCACTCCTAAAGACATTATGAGTGATGAAACCGCCAATGATGAGACTGAATCTCCCTCGCAGGATGTTGGCAAGTTTGCGACATCTACATCTGAAGAGTTTGAAAGGAAGAAGCTGTCGCCACTTCAGGATATCCCCAAATCAGATCACTCGCAGAGCGATGCCACAGAGGGCCATGACTACAATGTCTCTGCTTCAACAATATCTCCTCCTTCATTATTAGAAGAGGATAAATTCTGTAAGGAATTTCCTTCTGAAGTAAAACCAGAAGGCTTTGCAACATTGCAAGAGTCAAGTGAGAAGTACAATGAAGAGCCAGCAAGACTTAGTTCCACTTCCTCAATGTCACCTCTTGTGCGTTCTCCTTCAGTGGACCGCAAGGAAACATTTGACTCTCCATCAGTTTTTGCTGCTCCAATAGAACTATCTACCACACTGGCAGGTTCCACCAGAGCAACTGCTGATTCCTCCATCAGCCCAGATGACAAAACACTGGAAGGAGCAAACTCACCCCAATCCTCTGGTCACACACCTTACTATCAGTCTCCAGTGGAAGAAAAAGCAGGACCTCTTCCACCTGTGCCAGAAGTAAAAGCGCAGGGTCCAGTAATTGTGGAGGTTACAAGTGACAAAGAGGATTCCAGCAGAGTTACACCAGAGCCTGATGAGCCAGAGCTAGAGAGTTCATTCACCATAGAGAAGGAAATATTTCCTCCAAAAAGTCCTCCTGCATCTGAACTTGATTCCCCAACAAAGAAGGATCAGCTGTCATTTGATATGGATCAAAAGAAAAGCAGAGAAAACAGCCATCTTGTCTCATCCTCTGCACCCATAACCAAGCATGAGCAGGACACCAATCCTTTCACAACTTTCAAAGAAGAGAGTAAAATGTCCATTTCAGAAGGTACAACTTCAGACAAGTCAGGCACCCCTCTGGAGGAAGTGGTAGCAGAAGACACATTTTCACATCTGGCTTCGGCATCCACTGCCTCACTGGCCACCAGCTCCTTACCAGAGCCAACGACTGACTCTCCTTCCCTTCATGCTGAAGTAGGCTCTCCTCACTCAACAGAAGTAGATGACTCCCTGTCTGTTTCTGTGGTTCAGACTCCGACTACCTTCCATGAAGCTGAAGGATCCCCATCTAAGGAAGACAGCCCGAGGCCAATGTCTATCTCCCCAGATATCTCACCAAAGACAAAGAGCAAAACACAGATGCAGGACACAAGATCCCCAGAGCACTCCACCATGTCAATAGAATTTGGCCAGGAGTCACCCGATCACTCCTTAGCCCTGGATTTCAGCAAGCAATCTCCAGAGCATCCGTCTGTTGGAGGAAGTTCACGTGCCACAGAAAATGGCCCCACTGAGGTTGACTACAGTCCATCTGATGGAAATGATGCAAAACCATCTGGAGAGCCCAGTTCTGCTGTAGAGAAACCATTGCTTTTTGAAGAGAGCGAGGCAGTTCGTGCTACTTCTGCAACCCCGTCAGATGCATCTCAGTCCACTCCCTCTGTTACCACTCCCTGCCAGATGGCAGAGATGCCACGTGGTGTGTCTGAGCAAACAGATAAATCTCCAGTTACGCCAAAATCAGCCTCCCTTAACCAGTCTCCTGAACCATCCCCAGTGTTGGGAGATCCTCTAGCCAAACAGAGCAGCAGCCCAATTTCACCATCCGTAGAGAGCACTGGTAATAAATCGGACTCAGAGGAGAACAATGATAAGTCACCTTCACCACCCAAAGCTTCTTCTCCATCATCTTCATTTACTTATTCTAAAGAAGAGAAACTTTCTCCCCTAAAAGACACTAATCCCTTTAAATGCGATGATTCAAACATTGATAAAAAGTCACCTGTTAGCCCCAAAGTTCCTTCCCCTACAAGTCTACCTCTCTCATCTGAAGCATGTAATTTCACTTCTCCCTGTGGCTCCAGGGACCCAGAATTCAACAAGAGCCCCTGTGCTCCATCTAAAACAGATGTCGACCTCTGCCTAGTCTCCTCATGTGAGTACCGTCATCCCAAGACAGAACTCTCTCCCTCTTTCATCAACCCTAACCCTCTGGAATACTTCATAAGTGAAGAGAGCAACTTGGATGAGGAGAAGCCTCTGGCCAAGTCAGGAGGAGGCCCACCACCTCCAGGAGGAAGGCTCTCTTCCAAGCAGTGTGATGAGACTCCACCTACATCTGTTAGTGAATCTGTCCCCTCTCAGACTGATTCAGATGTGCCACCAGGTACAGAGGAATGCCCCTCCATCACAGCAGATGCTAACATTGACTCTGAAGATGATTCAGAGACATTGCCAACTGACAGAACCCTCACCTACAGACATGCCGACCCTCCTCCAATGGCACTCAGGGACTCTGCTCCATCATCTGGTCACCATGATGTTTGCATGGTGGACCCTGAAGCCCTCAAGGCTGAAGAAAACCTCAACAATGCTAATACAGATGGAGGAGAAAAGACCAAGAAGAAAAAACTTACAAAAAAGTCATCCTCACCAGCTAGGAAAGGTGTTCTGTCAAAGGTCAGGGACTCAAAGACTGCCTCTCCAAAGAAAGGTGTAGGAGAAGGAAAAGATGCCAAAAATGCAACCAATACCTCTGCGTCCAGAGGTGTGAAAAATGCCACATCAGGTTAGTATTCTCTCATCATTCATATACACTGGTTACCACATCATAATGCAATTTGAAAGGTCACCTAAACTAAAGGTTGGTTTTGTCCTTTCCCAGGTTCTGGCACTGGAAAGGCAGCAGGTGGAGCACCTCTGCCCAACTGTCCTCCCATGTATATGGATTTGGTTTACATCCCCAATCATTGCAGTGCCAAGAATGTGGATGCTGAATTTTTTAAGCGTGTGCGATCGTCTTACTATGTCGTCAGTGGGAATGACCAGACAGCTCAGGAGCCCAGTAAGGCAGTCCTTGATGCTCTGCTGGAAGGAAAGGCCCAGTGGGGTAACACTATGCAGGTAAACTCATAACTACTGATATGGAACAAAAAAGAAGAGAAACTGATTTATTGCTCCTTTCAACTTGTGTGATGCTTGAGAATCTTTCTTCATCTCTGGTGTAGGTCACTCTTATTCCAACCCATGACACTGATGTAATGAGGGAGTGGTACCAGGAGACCCACGACAAACAGCAAGAACTGAACATCATGGTCCTGGCTAGCAGCAGCACTGTCGTCATGCAGGATGAGTCTTTCCCAGCATGTAAGATAGAGATGTAAACCCGCTGAACGAGAGATCCGTCTATCACTACGCTAAGAAAGCATACGATAGTGAGAGAGATTAATATTTTAGAAAGGAGACAAACTCATGTAGCATTAACCCTAAGCATATACTTATTCACATATGCTAAAATTACATTTTGTGTCCTAGTTCACAAAATTAAACATCTGCGAAAAACTTACACTAATACTAATAAAAGGTAGCTCATGGGAGATCCATGGAAGGGATTCTTCAGAATGAGCAGTAACTTGGAAAAGAAAACACAAATCTGACTCAAAGTGTAAATGGATTTTGCTCTGGAGATGAATTGAAAACTAAACTTAATAAACTTCTCTTGCATCCATCCCTCAAGAACTTGTACCTAACCTTAATGGCTGTCCAGTAAAATAAACCTAATCATGCACTATTACGTTGCTGAATACTGGCTGTTATTCACACCAAAGGATAAGAAACAGCATGTTTTCTGTTATTGCCTTAGGGAGTCAAAATGAATGTATAAGACCAGAAGCAATTGACAGACAGCAAAAGAGTAGGCAGGTGACACTACACAAATAGAACTGTTAAATGGTTACTTAGCTGAAAGGAAAATGAAAAAAATCACTAAACATTGATTAGCATCAATCTAACAGGACTTTATACCCATCACAGGCAAAACAAAGGGCACCCACTAATGTGAAATTGTTTAGGTTTTATTTATTTTTGAATGACTTCTAAAAAGTATGTTTATTTTTTGTTTTCTGTTTGTTTTTTTGTTACTACTTATGTACAAGTATTTATTTTACTATAATAACATGGTTTATGATTTCATAGCCTTTTTATTGTGCGACAGGAAGTTCCATCTGAATGCTCTCCCTTGCCTTTGTCACATCGGTAAAGTTGCACCATTTAGTGGTTCAAGGACTGCCTTTTATTTTGGATTGTGTCTGTTTTATTTGCAGATTTTAAGTTATTTCAATGAGAGAGTTGGATCTTACTTCTAATGCCTCTTTTGGTTTAATTGTTGAGCTATAGGGGGAGCTAGCCTTTTCCCATTTTTAAGCTGGTCAAGCAGGATATTTTCATAAACTTTAAAATGTCTTGTTTTTCTAAAGCATTGTACTATAATTATAAATAGTTTTGTGGCCAGGTGAGTGGCTGGAGAACTTGTGCATGAGTTAAGATACATTAGGATTTGTTCTTTTTTTAATGCTAATTTTGCTCAGACTTGCATTAAGAACAACAGGGCTATATAGGCTATATTATGAAATGTATGGAGCGTTTTTATGATTTTTGCAAGTTGTGCCATGACAATCTTGTATACTACAGTAACCCCAGTGGTTGCCATGGCATTGTATCAACAAAACTTGATTGTGGGTGCATTACAGTTTAATTCCGTAGGATGGTTTAAGCATTGCTCCTCTTTAACTGGGATGTCACAGTAAAACAGTATTCCAATGAAGGGTGATCTTCAGAGGGACAGCACACAGTGGAGCGTGAGTGACGTGTGTGTTTCAGATGAAAGTATGTACGACAAAAACTTGACACTTTAAACACAAACAGGACACAAATAAACAGTGCGGTGGCTGTAGTCAACAGGCCATTTTCTGGAGAAACCTTTAACCAATCACATCTCAGTGGCTTACAGGCTTTGAAACATGGGACAACTTCCTCAACAAAGACACCAGATATTTCTTTACTGATGTCAGGTGATAACATTGCAGACCAGATTTCCTCTAGGGGACCTCAAACAACACCACGACCATACTGTCAATCAACAACAAGCCTTCAAACTCCGAACAGACATCTCTCTGGAACTGACATCTTTTTTTTCTGTCTTTCTCTACACCTGCTCTTTCTCTTCCACTCTCTGTCTATTTAACTCTGCCTTTTTCTTCTTATCTTTCTCTCGGGAGATCTTTAATAATGTTTGTCTGCAGCTGTGTGGTATATTTGTCTTGTGATCTTGCATCCTTTTTACCCC
>JAPTYQ010000005.1:29611973-29624845 GCA_029814465.1 Ostorhinchus cyanosoma | reverse complement strand
CTTTCATGTTGCACATTGATTCAGTATCCCGGCAGTAGTATTTGTATATTTAAATCATGCATGTCCAGTTTTTAATAACAAAAGGTAACAGATATAATGCTCAGGCTCTTCCTCTACACTCGGTGGTTGCATTATTAGATTTATTCTGACACATGCATATATTTAACAGAATTGACTGTAATAGTTGATTAGAATGACTTACATGACAGATTTCAATATGGTGAGAACTGGTGAAATTTTTCTTACTATATGTATATATATATTTTTTTTTTACATCTGCAGCTACGATGCTTACAGAATTGTTTTGACTTTTTTTTTACTTAATTCTACTCGTACACATTTTGATGATGAACTAAAGGTTTTCCATTTCTGTAATATAAGAACAAAAATACTGAGACACACTGAACTGAGGTGTGTCATTGCTAACGGGCTTGGCCTGTGAAGTAGAAATGCCATTATATTATTTTATATTGATATAAATATCATCACAATATAGGATTTGGTCTTTAGGGTTAATTTGGTGATATTGTCATTTACACTTAAAAAATTGACATTTCAAAAACTTGGATTTTTATGTCATTATAATTGGTTTAAATATGTTCTTTTTTTTTTGTATACTTATCATGTTCTGACCATGAATAATCATAACTGTCTGGTTTAATCAACTCTCACTTCATAAGAAAAATCTGCCTTTTAACTTAAAAGAAATATTGATGTGACATTTATCACAATACTATTAACAATAACTGTATTTTATCATGATAATATTTCAAATCAATGGGAATGAGAAGTCTTATAAACTGGAGGGGAGTGATGTGTCCTCATTTTCATCTATATAGTGTAATTGTTTGTGTCAAATGTTCTATTTGTAGATTATTATCATGTTCCACTGTTCTGACAAGGATTTGGCTGCAAAATTTAGGTGAAAATAACAAATGAGTTGGTTATTTGGTGCCTTAACTCTCCGCTCGGAACAAAAAAAAAATCAGCCTTTGACAGAAACGTAGATCTGAGTGATAGGAAAATGTTTTCCTCATGATAACATTAGTGACCATATCACTCAGCCCTAGTGTGAAGTGAACACATCATGCAGTATTTAACCCATAAAGACCCAAACACCCACTGGTCACCAAATCTACTGATCTAAAATGTTTAATACCTTTTAATCCACTAATCCTATCAATACATGTAAATAATTGGTGTAAAATAGAATTTGTCATCTTTTCATGATCATCAGATATGACCCATTTGGACATTCAGAGGCTCTGTAGTTACCGTGGAAACACCGTCATCTTCTATAACATTGATTCACCAGTAAAACCAATAGAGTTGGATCAATGACAGTGGATGAAGACACTGGGTTTATGGTCAATTAATGACATATTTGACTGAAAAAGTCCCTTTTTCTTCAGTTTTCTCTCTTTTTGATGTAATAACCCTCACCTTTAATCTGAACATTTTCATAATCAGTCAATTGAATACAGGAAAATACCTGATTTATATGTATAAAATGCAAAATACAGAGGATAAGATTATAAAAAATGGAGATAAATCACTTAAGACAGGTTAGATATAGAGAAAAAAAAGTCATTTAGGAACTGCCATAAAAGTCATGCTGGGTCTTAAAGGGTTAAAGTGAATCCACCTGTTGTAACGGCTTCATCCCTCTGGTTACATCACGTCTAGAGACAAGGGCTTATCAAAGAAAAACGACCTCATGTCACGTCTGCTGATTTGCATGTTTTATCTGGATGTTTGCGACCGATGGAAATCACCCTGTAGAGTTCTGCACATTGTTTATATCTTTCCTCATTTTCATAAATCTCTATTATTAGAATGGGCACTCGGTGTACCCAGTGTTGTGGGTAATTGCGTATCCAGACTCATTGTACTCTTCTCATTTCGTGCACATATTAGGAGAGGCCACTTGTTTATCCGATGCGTGGGAAAGGTGTGTTGGTCTGACTGGAGAGAAGGCGCCATCGCTTCGTGGGATTAGCACGCTATTGAGTCGAGAGCAGCTGAACCGCAAACCTGAACTGCTGAAGCTAATGTGTAACCTCTCACACGTACACGCCTCTACCTGGACGCTAAAACACTCACTGGGATGGACACACACAACAAACCCACACACACCGACACATACAGTAAATCCTCGTCTTTGAAGTTGTATTTGTGGAGGGATGCTCAAAGCCTGGGATAGTCCATCCACACCAGGTCTCACACACACACACACACACACACACACACACACACACACACACATGGACACCAGTTATTGAGAGTGGATACTTTACTCCGTCATCTCTTAATCCTTGACAGATCCAAAGGATAAAGTCTTTTTGGTGATTAAGCAGGATGTTTTTAATTGTGCAGAGCTTTTGTTTTAACAGCACTCAGCAGCTCCGTGACACATGAACGCTAAGTGCGGCGACACACAGCATAGTTAAGTTGATTAAATCATCAGCAAATGGCTCGAAAAGAAATTCCAGTGTCAACCTTTTAGATCAGGGGTGTCAAACATAAGGTCTGTGAGACTAAATAGTTCAATACAGACATGGGAGGAATTTGTGTTTTAAGTTTCGTCTTTTTTATTCTCTGGATTTTAGCTCCGCCTTAGTTGTGTGGTCCTCTTTTATTTATTTGTATTGATTTTCATACTTTTAGCTATTTGATTTTATTGGTTTTGTTGTAGTTTTATGTTGTTGTTTGGGTTTTTTTGTGTGTTTATTGTGCTGCACTGTGGAAACGTTCTTGTTGTTTAAATGTAATATATAAATAAAGTGGATTAGATTGGAATTGGTGAAATGCAAACATTGAACTGAAGGTATTAACAATCAGTGGTGTTAAAATCGTTTTATTTCAGGTTCCACGTACAGATCAGTATGATTTCAAGTGGATCAGAGAAATAAAATGCTATTAGAATAACCTAGAAATAATGACAGCACAATTTCCTCTTTGTTTTGAAAAAATAAAAGTTACATGACAAAGTTCGCATTTACAAACTGTTCTGTCACGCAAAATATGATTAACCTGAAATATCATAAGAGAAGTGCAATTTTAACATCATTTTGTTAACGTCGCTGAAGTTTCTGTTCATTTTTGTGTATGTTTTGTTCTTGTTATTAATTTGATCATATTTGTTAGCTTTTGTTATTTTTTTTCTGTTCAGTTTTTTCATGTTTCTCACATTTTTCTTAATTTTTGTTCTTTATTTTGTTCATATTTATTGTGTTTTTTTTCTTAGTTTTTTTCGTGTTAATTGGGGTCATGTTTTTCAAATTTCTCAAACTTACTGTAACTTGTAATATTGACATAAAGACTTCATATTATTCTAGTTGTACTTTCAGGTTCAAGAAATTTCAGCTTGTTTGTCGATGTAAACATTTTCACAATGTCATTCGACTTCTTGGACCATAAATCCCAGAGACATTATTTATGGGTCATTATGTTATTCTTTCACTGGTCCGGTCCACTTGAGCTCACTCTGAACTAAAATGAGTTTGACACCATCCTTTACATTAACTGTTGGTTCTGCTGAAACTTTACTTCACAACAATTTTTATCGGAGACGAACTGATTAATTGAGCATTTAGACACTGATGTGGTGTAAGTGCATCAGGTGGTTAACGTCAGGCGTCCAGAAAATTAATACCACTTCTTTATTTCATTTGATGTTCAGATCCATTATTTCTTTATATATGAAACTATTATTCTGACTGAAATGTTAAGTGGAATAGTTTTACAGTTTCTAATAACCTTGTCTATAGGTTATTGCAGATACTTATTTCTGACTCAGTTATTTTTCCAGCAGGGAGTGATATCGCCTGATTATATAGTTATTGGGTTTTTTTCCTGAGTGGATCACACATTATATTATATCCAACTGTTTTCATTAGCGGCCATTAGTGAACCTCTAGTTTTGATCGTTTATGAATAGTTTATTCAGTTTATCTTGGTAAATGTCAATTATTTGCTAGTTCTTGCGGCTTAAAAGTGAAGATTTTTTTTTTTTTTTTTTTAATCAGGGCCGGATTTAGAATTGGTGAGGCCCTTTGGTAAGCTATATGAGGCCCCCACTGAGGCCCCCCTTTTTTATATCCCCAAAATTGAGTTTTAGGAATACACTGGTTTTACCCCAGACTAAATGCAATAATAGGACAGATTTGGTTGGATTTCTTATCCCTTGTTACCCAAAATAGTGGACCCCTTGTGGCAGAACCTTATTGATTTCAGCTTCTCTATGAGTATTATAAATCATCCAAAAGAAGGGCGCTTTAGTTGAAAATCAGTTTTTTGGACATAAGTCAAGCAATAATAGGCCGATTAAGATAAAATTTGGTTCATTTTCGTTCACTAGGTGAAGTTTTGTGAGTAAAAATTGATTTTCTGACCCTTATTCTGCCCCTATCAGGTTGATGTAGCTCAAATTGAGTTCATATTGTCAAACAGATATCGTGGATAGATTTATATATAGCAGAGGATTGTGGGGGATTTTGGGGAAACACCCTTGCTGTCCACCCCCGACAGTGTAAGTGTCATTAATAATGTTCAATAATAAAGATCGTGTTGTAAAACCACAAAAAATTATTAGACAATTTTCTGTCTTGATTTCACAAAAACAAAATCATTGATCATCTAAAGGTGTGCTACGCAACATATCACTTTCTATGCAGATGATTCTAAGCGCAGGCAGATGTTCTTGAGACATAGTTGTTTCCTAGTTTCTTTTTTTATTCTCTTTCGCTGTGAAAATGACCAACCAACTGAACAATTTGTTACCATCAGACATAGAAATAGTTGTCATATTGCTTCCACATTAGGGAAAACTAAATTAACCTTGTCTCGAAAGATGATTTGATGCAGATCTTTGTGTTGAATTTGTTCTTTTCCAGGATAATTCTGCTTGACATAATCATGGAAGTGATTCAGTTTATCTGTGAGGTTAAACACATTTAGATAAACTATAATTCTATTATCTATAGGCTACTTACATAAGGAACGTTGATACTAAATATTACATATCACCTATAATTCAGCTATTTAGTCAATGCAATTATAGATGATTAATTTGTAATTTTTTTATTTTAAAACAACACTTTGAGTAAAAAAAAATAAAAATCTGGAATTTGTTTGAAGGCCTTAAACTGTAGCTTATTTTATCTCGTACCTAATTCCAGACACTGGACTTTGACAGGAGTACTCAGATGAGACTGGATTATATAACATGTTCATTCATTTTATTTGATCGTTCTATGATTACCATTGTTTTTGTCTATATGAGCAGGATTACACAAAACTTCAGCATAACATCCATGAAACTTAATGAAAGGGCAGAACATGAGCCGAGGTTGAATCCATTGAATGTTTAAACACATCCTACAAATGAGCTGAAACCTGCTTTTTTTCTTTTCTTTACTTTTTTTTTTTCACTTTCACTTACATTGTATTTGATTGAATTACAGCGGGGCGGTCATTGTGTCTCAGCTGAAGTGTACCGGCTTAAATTAGGGCAGGAACACACAAAACGCTTTTGTTTGTTATGGATCTATGTCTTGTTTTCCATTGTGAGAAATCTGTGGATTATATTCATCACCTGGAGCAGTCGTCTGTCATTTTGAACTCTTTTTTTTTTTTTTTTCCCTCCCTCAGTGTCACTGTCAGACAGGATCTCTTCCAGGCCAGTGCACACACACTTCAGCAGATTCATCTGTGAACAGGAAGTCTTCCTCCCTGAACTTCCTGTTACAGTCTAGCTTCACAATCAACTACGAAAACAAACAGGAACTCATACGTGATAATGGATCAAATCAAATCAAATCATGCCATGGAAAATATTCTGTTTATACTAATGTTTACGTGTGTCCCATTACCCCAGGCTCTAATTAGAGGTGGGGGTGTTCAGGTATCTCAGTTTTGTTTTTTTTGTTTTTTTGTAATTGAATCCTTACGTGAGAGAATGAAGGTGTTGCTTTATTCCAGGGTTCCCTCATGAAAAGGCTTTATTCTACGCTGCGGGCTGTTCCAGATTACAGTCGCATTTCAGCATGAGCTATTTATAAAGGAAGTCACATTCAGAGAAAGGGAAAATATGGTGTGTGTTGGTAGCTTTAGGTGTTTTCCTGTGGTGTAGCGTGCCACAGAGGGGGGTTTTCTACTTATTAAAAATTGATGCGGAGCTGAGTGCTGTGTAGCTTGAGCCGAGCATTCCTGCACTCTTTCATGTCGTGTGTTTTTGTGTGTTCGTGTGTGTGTGTGTTCGTGTGTGTGTGTGTGTGTGTGTGTGTGCGAGCTGAAGACGCAGGCTGTGGCGAGCCTATTGTGAAGGTATCAGATTTGCCTAAGCTCACATTTCACCTGCTTGTCTCGGTGTGTTTGTGTGCGTCGCATATCCACATTTGTATGTTTTACTCGTGCGTACTCATCCTCCTCATGCCCAGTATTTTCTCTCCATAGTTTAATAGTATGTTGCAGAAGTTAACCCTTTAAAGGGCACGCGTGGAAATACTCAGAAATTTTTCGTTCATTCTTTCATTTATTCATTTGTTTGTTTTGAGCAGAAGAAAAATGAAGCATTTTTTGTGTACAAGGAACTACTGGCAGAGCAAATACATTAATAAGTAAAGGTAATCGAGACGGTTAGCAATTGCTACTGTATGTGCACTAGTAATAACAACTAAATTCAATATGGAGTGGGAAGAAGAAAAGTTATTAAATCCCACCCCCATCTCACATTTATACAACATAACAGATTACTTTTGCTTCCTTAATGATATAATAACAGCCCAGTACAACATACTATCTAATTGATAGTCTACATAACTTATAATATAGTTTTTTTCAACAAAAATCCCATACCAACCACGGTAATGAAAGTGACAGATATTAATATGGAAAACAATGATAAACACAAACCAACAAAGGTTAAGAAAGAGCCAAGGATGGAATGGACCAGCAATGAACAATAAGCCCCGCCCTCCCTGAACTGTGACCAGACCGTCTGTTTGTAAAGTGCTTTAAACTGTGGATACTTTGGTACTGCTCATGGTGAAGAACCAGACGGTTCCACAGTTTCATCCCACATACAAACACACAAAAGCTCCTCCTGGTATAGTTCGAAGTGTAACATTTCCAAAGCCTCTTATGCTAAATTTCAACCATACTGCGTAATTTTTGGGAACCATAACAAGACTGTATTACATTTGTCAAATGTTTCCAAGTTTTTTTATTGTCATGTAAAAAAAATCAAGGTTAATGAAATGACCATATCTGGTTCCTTTCCTGTAAGTTGCAAAAAAAAAAAAACAAGAAGTAAATATAAAAATACACAAGAAAAACACATGTAAGGTGAAAGGAACATGTATTTTAGAACATTAGACCCACATCAGTGCTGCTCCAGACCCCTGTCCACATCCACATTAACCCTTTAAACATCATTCCTTACATTAGTACCATTACTTCCTGGTACCAAACAAAGCAGGTCCACTCACTGGTCATGCAGAGGTGGACCTTACAGACCCTGTAGACCACATTGGACCTTACAGACCCTGTAGACCACATTGGACCTTACAGACCCTGTAGACCACATTGGACCTGAGATTATTACCTCACTGTCTTCACTGGAACTTTTCATGTCAAATATGTGTGGAAATGACCAAAAACAGTCACTTGCCTGATAAAAAGTAAAGAGGAAACCTTGTATTGAGGCACGCAGATGAATGTGGCTGTAGAGTGTTGTAGTAAGTACCACTATCAGATGTTGGTATGCCAAGAGATGATCAATACAAGACTTCCAAATGGAGGAAAAGAAAACAGATGAGACACAAGTGCACAATGAAGAGGTAAAACGAGAGACAAGAGAGAGAAAGATGAACAGAACCACAGGAGAAAGGGATGCTTGAATGAATGACCTCATCATTGCATGAACCTGCTTGTAGGTGGACCCAGGAGAGCACATAAGAGGGATCGATTTGGAATCTGAGAACCTAAGGAACCAGATCAGCTTCTGCTTGAAGATAAACTCAAGTGAATTTAGATTTGCTTTCCTGAGAAGAATCACCTGAGGAGGAAGTTCAAAGACACAATGTTTTCTAATGTCTCTACCATTGAAACCCCCCCAAAAAAAGAACAGTTTGTAAAGTCACATTTGCACGTGTAAGTTAGTCTCCCTCATTCCCACTCTGATGTGACGCGACCCCCTGCACTGGATAGTCCTGACATCACTTTGCGCTCCAGGATAAGAGTCACTGTGGAGAAGCTTCACATTGACGGTGATGTAACAGCTGTGCTTTTCACATCTCAATGGGGGGAGAAAAAAAAGGAAAAATAAATAAATAAATAAATATCAGACAAAAATAAACTGTTGTGAATGCTGCTTTTTTACTCTGCGGAGCCTCCAGAAAAAAAAAAAAAAACAAGACTGGAGGCTGTTCCGTCTAATTGTGGTGGATTGAAATGCACCATTGACACAAGAGTGTGTGTCAGAGAGAGAGAGAGAGAGAGAGAGAGAGAGAGAGAGAGCGCAGTAAAACCACAGCTCCCATGGCACAGCCGTTCCGCTTCATCCTGCACTAACCAGTTGCGCACGGGCCAAACGGAGAGAACAGCCCTGGAGTCCGAAGACCGAGCAGGTTTTCATCAGCTGTTGTCGGAGTTTTACGTCGCAGTGATGTTCTTCTGCTCTTAGCGCAAGAAAAAAAAAGAGGGAAGAGGGAAAAGACGCCAGTTTGTTGTTGCTGTTGTCGCCTTGGCATCGCATGGGGACATGAACAGTGTGGATCCAGCCTCTAACAAACTGTTGACTTTCAATCAGCGGTAAACAAAAAAACAAAAACCAAAACTAAAAAAAAAACTCTCATTCTACTCCTGCCTGTGTTGATGCATGACTCCTCTCATCTGTTGAATGCTTAGATCTGTCGGCTCTGTCATAGTCCTGCAGTACTGGCATATTTTCTGCAACAAATTAGAGCAGAGAACACCTGCTCTGTTGTGCGTAAAGTGCGTTTTTACCTTCTCGTGAAGCCAATTACTGTTGCAATAATCCGCAGTTTGGGTCTGGTTTGATACTTATGTTTGTATATATACAAGACATGCGTGATTTTTTTTTTTTTCGATGTTTTGCCATTTTCTCTGTGCTATCGGAGCGTCAGTGAATCCACAAGTCTCTAGTGGAGAAGTGAACAGATACTCCTGTGGCCGCAGTACCTCCTCATTCAACCGCTCTGTGGTCTGTGTGCAGCTTTGTTACATTTTTTTTTTTTTGTGAACTAAATCGCAGATGGTGGCTTATTAATTGAGCTGCCCTTCTTTTCAGAGCAAAGACATTACAGTATGCACACGGAAAAATCTGCATTATTCATGAGATGCTTTTCAGTTGAAGGTAGAGTGGAGGCAGCTTTGTCAGAATGACAGTAGTATGTGGTCACAGAGAGGCCAGAACTGAGCAGCAGAGTTCAGATGTAGTCAAAGGTTACTTAGGAGCAGCTCATTTCCAACCTTTCAGGGGGATCTGCAAATGCCACCACTGCAGCTGTCAGACCAGCTGAAGAGGACAAGCTGGAGAGGGATGCAGCTTAGGTTGCAGACGGAGAGAGGGAGCATTGTAAACATGGAGCTCCTATGGCACAGGGCTGTCAGGCCAATAGCAAAGCACGTCCCCATTTATCCTGCATTATTAGTGCAGACAGAAAAGGTGTTATGTTCTTACTGTCATAAAAATACCCTATCATGTTTCTGTGATGAGGGTCACGGCTTTTCTTGATCTATATTATTTATGTACAGATGATATACACCACGTATGGAAAAACACTCCTAAAGCTACTTCTTTGTGTTGTCGTACTGTGGAATAACTTAAAGGTTCTTTTATAAATGTGCTCTGTACCTGCACTGTGCATGAAGTGCACTAAGCATGTGTTAGCAAACAGTTATTCTGATGTAAGCAGTAGCACAGACTCAATGCAAATGCATGCAAATTAGCTGAATGTAGCAGATGCATTTGGGTTGCATGTTGGAAAAATTTTTTATTATTAGATACAATTCAAACCGTTTCAAACTGTTTTATAGATTAGAACTGTGTGTTTTTGTGTTTTTAGTTGACAGTCAGTAGCTCACACCGTCTGGAATTGTTGATTTACATAGAATTTGACTAAGCCCAGTCATTTAGAGAACAGAGCAGGTGATGGCTAATATTTAATCCAGATATAGTGTTGTTGTATTTCTTTCATTTTGAACAGTAATACCAAAGTGGTACAAGATTCCTGAACTTATATGAACATTTATTTTAGACTATTGTGTTTGCCTTGAGTCTGTTTGCTTGCTTAAATTTGTTTTGCCGTCTATCTACAGCAGACTTATTCTAAATTAAGCAGTTCTGTATGTCAGTGAGATGCATTTTCACAGATGACTGAAAAACCTAAACTTTATATAAAAAAAAAAAGTTTGACTGAACACTCATTTAATGATGGATCTCAGAATGGCATTTTATTGGTCTGCTGCTATTTTTCTGACTACAGGGATAGATGTAGGCTGTGCTGCAGGATTACAAAATGTTGTCCATAATGTAGAAATGTTGTTCAATTTCTCCTGATAGTTGTGGTGAGCTTTGTAAGTTGTGTTGTTGGTCTTTGGTTTTTCTCGTCATTGTGCTGAATTACGGTCTGGACTTGTATGTGTGTTTTTAATCTTCTAATAAGTTGAAGCTCTTGTAGTATTTACCTGAACTGATGCAGGTTTTTTTCTGGAGTACGTCTTCAGGGTTCAGTATGATGTCAGACTGTATGATTTATGCTTCACATTTATATGGATCCTTTCAGTGGACACTGTCCATTGTCTATGACAGAAACCAACCCTTTCCCGTACTCCATTACTGAGGGCAGCAGTTGAGCAATGAATATCCATTTACCCCTTTCTGTTTCAGAGCGATTCCTCTTTGGTCTGAGCTTTCACAGTCGTTTTTCATTGGCTAACAGACATTAAGCCGTCCTGGACAGTGAATATGTCAACTGTTGTGGGGCAGGATTGAAACCATGATATTTAGACATATAGCTGTATTTAAGACAGTATAGTGGTTCATACAGTCAAATATCCTACATGTACTGTATACTGTTGTGAAAATTAAAGGAATGGTTCAATAGCGTAGGTAATGTGCTTATGTGCCCCCTGCAGAGAGTTAGATGAGAAAATCAATACAATAAAGGTTACAGACAGCAGCTGGTTGGCCTAGCTTAGCATAAATTTAACTGCAAATAGGTGACTTTCTGGTTCCTGTGGTTGCCAGGCAACCAGCTGATTCTCCAGTCTCACGTCACTGCATCTGGCCAAGAGGAAGTTTGGCATATAACCCACAACTGGTTTCCAGTTTTCAATTTTCATGCAGATTAAACATGATGCTTTTGTGTTCAGTGAGGAACTAAAGACAGGACCAGGCTACTTCTGTCCGGTTTAAATTTTTTTTTTTATGCTTAAATTAAACTAACTAGCTGTGGCAACGATACTGGGGACTAAAGGTGATAGAGTCCAATCTGGCTGGTTTCACTGGGGAGGAAAATGTAAAGGCTAATGGGTTTATGTTTCCATCATGAGTGTCAGTGTGACTGAGTTGCATCCGATCACTGAAGTATTGTAACTATTCTAATGTTTATGATAGTCTTGTGGAAAAAAAGTGGATTTATTAGCTGTGATGTGAGAGGTTAATGTCATATTTGGTTAGTGTGGTTGTATTTACCTTTAGTTTTGATAAAGAAGAAAAGACGTGTGTTTAGACTCACCTGTCCAAACACCTCAAACTGTGACTCCCTAAACTATTCTTTCATGAGTGTTAGATCTGATCAGGTGGTCTAGTGTTCCTGCTGGTCTGTGGATAAGATGTTAAAGATCATGACAGAATGGAACCAACAGTTTTGACAGAATAGTTGTTCATTGAGCTGAACCACTACTCCATCAGGACTCCATTCAGTCAGATCAGCCTGTGGTCTCCTTTCGAAGACCCCATTATCCCTAAGATTGACCCTTATCTTTGCTGCATTTAACATATTTTTAACTCAAGCTAGAAACATGATCTCCAACATTAAACGTGCATTTTAGCAAATACTCATTCTTTGCACATTTCACACTTGTGAGCTCTTTAACAGGTCAGCGTCCTCATCAGTCTTGCAGCGTTATTAACCTGTACCTCCTCGAATAAGTGTCAGCGCGCCACAAATATTATTTATATCTGCTTTATTTGGCAGAAACCCCCTTGTGCGTAAACTGCTCTTATTTTATCACAGGTTACGCCTCCTGAATGTGTCAAGATATTTCACATTTTATAAAAGTGACAAAGCTATAAGTGAATAATGAGTATTTTCCGTAAGAACACCAGGAAGTGCACAGAGGGTCTACTCCTTCAGTGTTTCTAATGAAGCTGCCGTTTCAAACACCTATATGATCATGAGCCTTTTTTAAGAGTAGATGAGCTCCAGCAGGAGATGGAGAGGTTTCATTAAGCTCAGACAGAACAGTGGGTGGAGTGGTTTCACTTCATCATCTGTCTTCAAGGGACAACCGTTATCATCACCCAGTCTCAGAGGACGGGTGAAGGGTAGGAACTATCAGGGGGCTTGGGAGAAGAAAAAAAAAAAGAGGGTGCACCTAAAGGTAAAGGCCGTGATAAAGTGCATGGTTTGGTGGAGTAAACCCCTCCCACATCTACAGTAAAGGAAGGGAAGACCGTGAATGAGGAAGCACTGGAGGATACATCCTGCAGCACAGATGCTTTTTAAAATGCTTCCTTAAAGCCTGAGTGTACATTATGTATTAACTCTGCCTTCATCTTCCCTGCAAAAAGAGAGAGAGAGAGAGAGAGAGAGAGAGAGAGGGGGGGGGGGGGGGGGGTG
>JAPTYQ010000005.1:29527664-29538139 GCA_029814465.1 Ostorhinchus cyanosoma | reverse complement strand
AGCTGCTCTTTGACAACTGGTTGAACTCCAAAAAGTTATACAGTAAAAACTCAGTAAAAACACTGTAAAAAAAAAAAAAAAATGATGGAAAATAAAGAGAACACTGGAAACAACAGTAAAAACAAAAAATGACAAGTAATATTATGTTTTGTTTAATTTTTTTTTAAATTGCCCAAACTGTCTATTCATATACACTTGAAAAAAGGCCCCTCTAAAAACAAGTAAAAAAAAAATTAAGCAAAAAAAAAACGGCTAATGGAACAAGTGAGAATTATCTTTAGGTGATTCTGTCTTATTTTAAGTGTGACGAAATATTTTGACTAGAAATGAGAAAAATACACTTTGATTTTTGCAGTGCACCTTTTTGCATGATGAAGGTTTTAAAAGACAACGCTTTGGAGTTCTTTGTTGTTTTTTCAGTACATTTATGTCCAAATCTAAAGACACACATAAAAAAAAAACTGTTCCTGGAGTCCACCTTTTCCAGCACTTTTGCACTACTGTTTATATTTTTATGAAACCGTTTTGTGGACAACATCTGTCTGTCATCACGTCAATGCCTACCAAGTTGTTCATCAAACTGAAAAAGTATTAAAACAGGTGGAAAGCACTAGTCTGGTCATGTTGAAGCTGCAGAGGCATCTTCAATGACTCAGAGCAATTTGTGGAGAGAGAAAGTTAAGACGCTTCTGTGACTTTTTGGGGCGTGTTTAGTCTTTCTGATGAAATATAGTCACTCATAACAGTCTCATAGTAAATCATTTTTATGACAAACCATGACTTGTTTAAACTGATGAAGTTCAAGCGCAAATGATGAAATGATTGATTACTGTACATATTTTTCATGAAATGTGGTTTCTCGGGTTTGGGTTAGGGTTTCCTCTCTACTGCCCATCTATAGGAATCATCTGTCAATCATCTGAGATGTTCTGCTAAATATATTGCGGTGCGAGAACTAGTAATTATAGTTAACAATAAGAGTTTCCTCTATATATGTATACAACATTTTTTCTATATTTTACAGAAATAAGAGACTTTATTGTCATTATATTTCAATACAATGACATTTGGTTGCACCTCCATAAAACATTCAGACATACATATAACATCCAACATATGGCCCAACATTTAACACACAAAGCATAATAGATTTTTGCAGTGGGTCAGTTAATAAGTTAAAAGTCAATAACTATAATTGGACATCATCATTTCACTGTCAATACAGGCTGAGTGTGTCTGTAAGTTAACAGTTCTTGTTGCTCTTTACAAATTTTTTTCTGAATTATTATTTTTTTCTTTCTACCACCTCATCACGACCTCCAACTCAAATAACCCAAAAATATCAACCCTGGAAACCCCTCTGGCTCGACCTGCTAGCTTTAGCGCTCATATCGTGTCCCCCTGTCCTCCTCAGGTCAGCGTCAGAGTCCATTGAATCAGAGCTGAACATCCAGCGGCAGTGTTCGTCCGGTTCAGAGGCCGAGCCAGAGAAAGCGCTACTGCGAGAGGAGAGCCCGCCCCTCGCCAGCGCATTCGCCCTCCCCACGTCCTTCGAAGAAGATGTCCTGGACCTAAAGTGAAGACAATCCCATCGTGCACTTCTCTGCCCACCCATTCCTGTACTGTCACCATTTTGTCTTTCTGTTTGGTTTGTTTTTTAATTTGTTGTCATTTTCTTCCGTTGCCTCGTCTTTTGTTTATATCCCCCGTATCGTCTCCCCGTCTGTTCGGACAAGATGAGCGCAGTGGGAGCTGGAACATGTGTCTGTGTTTGTTTTGTGAGCGGTCCCTCAGCCCCTATGTGTTGGGTGTTTGTGTTGCCCTGCAGCAAATAACCCAAAGAGGCGATGACGTTGTGCGACATGACGTGGTTTATCCGGAGTTCTGCAACAGCCTTGAGACGTTAGTGGTTTGATCCCAAACCAGAAAGTGAATGTATATCTACCACAACACGCAACAAACATCTCTGCGTTCACAATGCTCTCTGAAGTTGCTAGAGCTCAGTATGTGTTGTATATTATGTGATTATTTCCAATCCACTTTAAAATGTTGTATGATATGAATATGTATGTGTACATCTGTTTATACATGAAGGTGCATATACAGTGACGGGCGTGTATGCCTGTCATGCCTGTAATGCATATTTATAGATATATTATAAAAATCCATTTTATTCCCATATTTAGTAAAAGTATGATGTTTTATGCTCTCTGCACATACTAGTCCTTTTTATTCACCTTCTTCACAGTGCACAGGTAGACAGGGCTGGAGGCAAAGTCTCCCACAAGTGCCATTTCCCAGCATCCTCCACTGAACTACACCTATAAACAGCCACCATAATCTGGTGCCTGACAGTAGCAGCCATGACTGTAGTCCACATTAGATGACTTTAGAGGCCCACGACTTCATTGAGTTTGGATAAAGTTTATCCGTACTGTTGATCCAAAGCCATAAGCTAACATTTTGGCCCCATATCCATGAGGCAACAGTCAATCTGCATGGCCTTGTGTCTTTTTTGCGCCTCTTTAGAATTCATGAGTTGTCAGGGTGATGAGCATAGAAAAGACGACCACAGCTCAAGACAACATGAGCGTCTGCTGAAAGGCCAGTAAAGCTTGTTTTTTTTTTCCAGAGGTGAAGGTGTTTCTCTGCAACTGTAAGTAAAGAGTACTGCACTACAACGCAACGATCAAGACACAGTAACTGAAAGCAAGGTCGTTAGAAATCAAAAGCTTCTTCTTCAAGTAGTTGTATTGTGCTGTGTAGTAGATCTCTGTTCCGTTTGACTGCGAATGAGTGTTTTCACAAAAAGGCCTCCTCTCAACAGAACTCCATAGTGATTTATTTTTTAAAGGCCGACCTCACGACAGTTAAGAACTGAGAAAAATCGTTCACCAACCAAATGAACAATTACAGTAACGCAGACAAAAAGCAATCTGAAATAGTAACCAGATGAATGATCATGAGAGAATCTAACAGAGAGAGATTTTTACCTTTTGATCTCTATTTCCCTCAGTTTAGAGTTCTAAGTCGATCCATCAGCTACCATCAGCACCATATTCTGCTGATACGGATATTTTGTAAAAACATCCTATCTGCACTGATTAATGTGTAGGACTGACAAATAGCTACTAAATGCACTTCACAGCAGTGCACAGAATATCAAAAACATACATTTTGTGCATGAAATCAAGTAGGGAAACACTATCTCAAGGATCTGATACTCACTATTAAAACAAATGTCTACTGTGATTTTCATGTCGGTGGCTCATGTATGTCGTCTTCAGCCCAGATAGTAACGGTGTTTTGAGACAGCTGATACAGGGGCTGATGAATATACAAATTATAGCATAATTCACTCATTTCCAGACCTGCTTTTTAGCTCCTCGTGTGCTTTCACCATCTCTTTTTGTCCAAGGACACAACAACGACAGCTGCACATTACAATGAATCATCAAACACATCCTTAATTTGACTTGGAGGTTATATTTTATAGTTAACCTAACCAGAGTTGGTCATGTTCACTTTAATCAAATCCTGCTGCAGACTCTAAAAGTGTGAAGTAAATGTTATAAAGTGAATATACTTTACAAACGCCTGTGAACCTCTGTATCCCTGGTGGCTCCATCACCTCTGCAGAGGATCAGTCTAGGTGTGAACTATTAACTGCAATTAACAAGCTGGCGGGGGGGGATGCCTGCAGCATCGTGACTCATGAGGTTCCTGCACTTGCACAAAGATGCTAATCCTGACATGTTTGGGCTTTAAACTGTAATAGGATTCTATATGCACACAAAAATGGATGTGATGGCAGTTCTTTGCATTGAGCCCCAAGAAATTTGTGAATCAGTGCAGCATCTAATATGATAACAGGGAAAATATCACTAGGCAATCAGCTGGAAGCATATATTGTCTAGTAGGGAAACAGAGTTTTTGGCACTCCTCTTTGGCTCCTGTGGGGACTACAGCGCCCTCATGTGGGGGTTTTATGACACACAAAACCCCTCAGATCTTCCATGAGGCTCTTTTTCCTGTTTTGTCCTTCCCTCTGCTCTCTGTGTGAACCCCCTCCAACACTATAATGTAACAAAAGGGAAAAGAAGAAGAAAAGAAGAGCAGGGTGGGTGGGGATTTTTACAAAGATAATCGAGTGTTTCTAGCTGAATGTGTGTGGGTGACTGAGGGATGCCTGGCAGTTACAGTTCATGATGCTGCTTCTTCTCTCACTTATGTCGTTACTATTTCTTCTGTATTTCTGTAAAGTACTCCTTATTTCTACCTCCCCTTGGCATTTTCAATTTTTTTGTCTTTTGTTTTGTATTTGAATCAATATTTACTGTTTAGACTGTTGCTGAACCTCTCTGTGATATCAAAACGAAAGAAAATGAACAAAAAAAACACCAAGTGTCTTAAAATATTGTATCGCCATCGTTTTTAATGCCAAGTACTACTTGTAAATGTTTGTGTATCAAATGTGGCCTCAAATGAAACTGAACTATATTATTATTATGATAATTATAATTATTATTATTATTTGAGCAATTATTTTAAACAAGTGCTGTAGACCACTGCTGTGAAAGTAGTCGATTCTGTTCATTGATATGTAATAAATATTTATGAAATTTGACTTTCTCCATTGTTTTGTTGTGCCTTATGCAGTAAATATGAAATTATTTGTGAATTTGTTTAGTTGTGAATATATTCAACACTGTCCAAATGATTTAAAAAAAAAACCTTCCAACTGAGTCTTTAATTAGACGCTGATGGAACAAATGTCGACAAGTGAAATAATCCAAGCTGTGTTTGGACACGTGGTGCTGATGCCTGGTCCAAGTCGTCGTTGGTGCAATGCACCAAAAAAGGGATTTTATAGAAAGTAAAACTGAACTGACATCTGCAGCCTCAGTGTAAATGTTACTTAAATGTAGTATTCTTAGATAACAGCATCGACTCCAAAGTATCTGTTTAGTCTGGAAACCTCTTTTAACTTCTAAAAGGTCCCATTTTACCGGCATGAGCATTTAGAGTGTTTAGAACCATGAAACACTGACTATTAGGGTAATCTAATGTTTGACATTAAATTTGAAGAGATGATGCTTCAAATGTAATGAAATGTAGCACTGGAAAAAAACATTAGAAAAGTTCAAAGTTTGGGAACAAGTAATAGTTAGATTTTTGCAGGTGTCCGTTTTGCCTGTTCCGACTGTTTCCATGTCTTGAGCGTCTTGTAACAGACTTGTGGCCATTGTGTGATTCAGTGACGTCCAATAGCAGACAGATGTGGAAGCGTCTGGACAGTTCAGTCCTGACACTGTGGACAAACAGGAGACACTGCTGGAACTAGTGCAGAATGAAGCCTGGCATCGTCCTGTTCAAAGAACTATACACTAGTGGTTCCAGGCACAACAAACCCCGCCCCTCGCAAATGTTTTACCTGATTTGTCCTATCTCTTATCATTGCAAAATGCACATTTTTGGTGACCTTGACCTTGACCTTTGACCTACATCCACCAACATTTTATAGAATCTATTCTGGACCACCTCAGTCCTTTTCTGAATATTTCATGGAAATTGGTCCAGTAGTTTGAGCATAAAATTGCTGACAAACAGACAGAGAAATGGACAAACAAACAAAAAAGAACTAAAAACAATACCCTCACCTCCCCTTTGAGGTAATAAATTGAATATATTACTACTTTAGGGGGAAAGATGTTGAGATAATTGTAGTGTATGGTTCTGGAAAATTCCAGTAAGTGGCTTCACTTGAGTCGTCCCTTCACACATTTGCAGATCAGCCACTGATGCAACCCCAGACCATCACAGATGATGCTTTTGCACCTGCTCTTTGCATCTGTGTTGTACAAGACATGGACTGATCTGACCACAGCCTGTGTTTCAGTCCATCTGAGATGAGCTCAGGCTCACACAGCTCAACAGTATTTCTACACCGAATCAATATAGAACTTCCTCATTTCATAATGTGGGTACATTTGTAGATGAACCACAAAACTGTATTAACCCTGACCCCATATCACAGTAGTGTGGGTTTTTTGTGTAATTATGCCAGAGTTCAAAGGTCACTGTCTTTCAAAGTGCAATAAAACACTTCTTAGGTGTATCATTATTTCACCTGTTAGCATACATACAACACATCACACAGTGGTTTTGAATCCAACCCTGACCCTTCAATGACCTCTCCATTTCCTTTCTCTCTCTCTCTCTCTCTCTCTCTCTCTCTTCAACAGCAGAAATGGAAAAGGAAAACACACGCACACTTCATCATACAAAGGATGAGACGTGTCTGTCAGGATGCCCGTTGCTTCATCTCTTGTCCTGACGTGACAACTCAGTCAGACTCATGGACTTCCCTGTTATTTCTGTGTGCCAGTACTTCTACATACAGCTTACGCATAAACTACAACTGCACCTCTAGTGACTAAATGATGATGTCAAGCTAAAATGTTCATTTTTTATCAGAAAGGATGAGTTATCAGTCGTGAACTACGCTCACGTTCTACTTCTTTCATCCCTGTGAATTGCTGTTTCATGGGTGTTTCACAGACTACAACTAAGGGTTTAACTTGTGCCAAATTAAAGTGTGTGTGCCTGTTGTAATTATAGAAAAACTCCAAAAGTCAAAGCCTTTACTCTGTACCACCTGGACTGTCTTGTAGGTTAATGAGGGGTTCGGATGTGATTATACAGGAGGCCAAACCCAATTTGCTCTCTGCACATAGTTGAATCACATTATTCCTGTTTTGTAATGCCTGCAGAGACTCCAGCATCCACCGCAGTAGAACAAAAACTTACAACTGAAGTGTTTTTTTTTAACCCTTTAACCTCTGACTTGTCTGTGGTGAGTTTTCTGAATGTATGATTTATTTTAAATATTCCTGAAAATTAAATTGTTTGCTTAATAGGAATAATTTCAAAACCTGCTGATAGGATTGACCTTGTTCTTTCCATAGACATCTGAGCATGCTCAGTGCACCCCCCCATCACCTGTGGAAAGGGGGTAAAACAGAGCAGTGAGTGAGACTGACTCCCTACACGGAAAAAATCGAAATCTTACGAAGTGTATTTTTCTCATTTCTAGTCAAGATATTTCATCACACTTAAAATTAGACATAATCACCTAAAGAGTAACTTTTCTGTGAGATTTAAGAACTTATTTTAAGACGATAGAGCCTGAAAATCTTATTTCAAGAAATCTTACCAAGATAATATTCATTTGTTCCATTAGCAGATTTTTTATTTTTTGCCTTATTCAAGCAAAAATATCCTGTATACATTTTTTTAACTTGTTTTTAGAGGGACATTTTTTCCAGTGTATAAGAATAGAAGGTTTGGGCAATTTAAAACAAACAAACATAATATTCCTTGTCATTTTTTGCTTTTACTGTTGTTTCCAGTGTTCTCATTATTTTCTATAATTCTTTTTTTTACTGAGTTCTGACTGTATAATTGCTTTTTGGAGTTCAACCAGTTGTCAAAGAGCAGCTGAACTGATTTAGAATAAAAAAGAACCCCAAAACAAAAACTACAGGACCAAAATTCAAATACTTGTTGTTCATTGTGTTCCAGTTCCCAGTTCATGTTAAACATCCTAAATCTGTTACTGATGTACATTCTGACCCTAAAACACACAATAAAACAAAACCACTGGAGAAAAGGAACAATAAAAAAAAAAAAATCTTGAATTAAGCAAAAAAAAAAAATAAAAAAAATCTACAAATGGAACAAGTAAAAATCATCTTGGTTAGATTTCTTGAAATAAGATTTTCCAGATCTACTGTCTGAAAATAACTTCTTATATCTCAGTGAAAAGTTCCTCTTTAGGTGCTTCTGTCTTATTTTAAGTGTGATGAGATATTTGGACTAGAAATGAGAAAAATACACTTGGTAAATTAGTATTTTTTGCAGTGTGTGGGCGGGGCTTGAGCTGTGTCTGGTCTGTTAGACTGTTCACCTGTCACTGTTTGTTGACGTCAGCGCTCGTGCTTTGGGCTCTTCTTCCGTGTTCTTCTTGCTCATCTTCCTCTGTTTCACTGAGCCACCGTCTGATTTCCCACTTGGTTCTTCTGTCAAGCCTTAGGTGGAGTATGATAAAACCCAGTGGTCATTACGCTGTGTTTTTACCCACAGTGACTCTCTCTTTATAGTATTTGATGATATTCATACCTAGCAGCTCCTTCCGTGTGCGGCTGGCTATCTCTTTGATCTCCATGCGGGACAGTGAAAGCGAATGTGTGGCAGAGATGAGTGGGGTGGGGGGCACCATGGCGGGGGCCGGCGTGGTAAGTACTTTGTTGACCAGAGGGGACTTGAGGGGTCGTTCAATGCTGCGGCCCACCAGGTTACACAGCGGGATCTTGAAGATGTGCTTACATGGTGTTTCACCTTCAGACAAGAAATGTAGAGAAGGAAGGAGAGATGGAAAAATAAGAGAAAGCAAAGTCAGGAAGGAGACAGAAGGGGGTAGGTCATAAGAGGAGGAGATGAAACAGGAGATAAAAAGAGCAGAGATGATGAACAAAATGATCCAAGGAGAGGAGTGTGGCAGTTAATGAGCAATGTAATGAAACACCTAGCTGAAGCACAACTGTGTTTTTGAAGTCTGATTCATTCAAAAAAAAAAAAAAAAAGCATGTAAGTACATCCAACTCTTACTTTGCTGGAAGCCACTTTTATCAAAATTTGGTCTTTTTTGTGTGAAAATTAATACTAATCCTCTCAGTGGTGCATTCAAGGACCAATCAGCCATGTCAAATGTCAACAACTGTGCTGCAGTACTGCCAGAAAAATCAAACCAACAACACAGACATATAAAAATGCAAAACATACCGGTGTTCCCTTGAATGCAACACCAGAGATAGTTTTCAAAAGGACCTACCTCTTACCTAATGACTTCCAGGAATGTAGATAATTTACATGAAAAAGTAGATATGACCGTGTTTATGTAAAGTTGTTTATGGACTTAAATGTACAAAACAAAAAAACAACGGCATACAAACCCCAATTTTTTCTCTCATTCACTCAGTCACTCACTCACACCGATCCATAATAGACTCTTATCTGGAATTAGACCATAAAATGCAATAAAAACATTCATCTTCCTGTAAAAAACACTTTAAAATAACTGATAATCCAATTAGAGAAAGTATGTTGTGTGAAAATTAATCATCCCTACTACATCCAGCTAATGTAGGCATCTGCAGCAGACCATCTCTGACTATAACTATTTAAATTCTATGTGGGACGTGTTAAATAGATGTTTTTGAAATTCTGAAATGCCTGAATAAAACTGCAGTATGCGAAGCAACAGTACCCAATCATGCCACTAGGGGTCAGTGTTGCAGTTCGACAGCCACAGTGTGCTCCCATTGAGACAGGACTGCTTGTAAAAAAGATGAGACTGAATCAATGTGGAGGCTGAGCTGCACAAAGAGGATCGTCTCATCTGAAATGTCAGCAGGTGAGAGGTGAGTAAAAGAGCCACGGAGAAAAACAGAGGGTCAGCGCTGATGTTTGACAGGTACACTGTGTTTGGGTTGTTACAGATCCTCTCTCCTGTGTCTGTGATGTCAAACAGCAACGGCAAAATGCAGAGAAGCATGCAGTTATGTTTTTTTTTTTTTTTTTTTGGAATATATAATCATAAGAGATCAGTATATTCCATGTATGTTTCTGGACCAGGGGAAGTGTCACATTGCATCACACTGGCAAAATTGGACAAATATTGCAATCTGCGATCCCTCAAAACTAATTGGAATCAGATTCATCAGAGCAGAAAGAGGAGTTTTGGTGCAGGTTTTTTGGGCATGCTGTGTGTCTAAGCCAGTGGTCGTAGGTGGCGACTAGCAAGCCACATCAGTAACAGCATCTTGTTCACATTACCGATGCGATTACATCAGATGAAACCCTCCCCAAGGAGCAGATACAGCAGGCGCACAGGCAGTTTAGAGGATGAGATTTTTGTCAGCACCCCTTCCATCCTTCTCTTCCTTCTTCACCCCCACCATGTTTCCCTGTGCTGTCCATACTTCCCCTGCCCAGATGGTGACACCGCTGTTTGGACTACCACTTTGGATCGAAGAGAGGGCTGACAAAAGTCTCCATGGCGACAGTGCAATCTGTAAATCATGCTGCGGCAGACGTGTCTTCTCCTTCCCTCTTCCCTCTTCCCTTTTTTCCCTCCCCCTCCCTCGCCACCCCCTCCTCGTCTCCCAACCTCTTGCTTGTACACAACCCCTCCCTTCGTCCCTCTTTCACTCATGCATACCTTTTCTGCATCCCCCCCCACCTCCCCCTGTAATTTTGAAACCCTTCTTCCTTGATCGACGTTATCTTCTCCTCGGCTTCACTCTTTCCTCTCCATATCACCTTTTCTCCCTCTTATTCTCTCCACACTCTGCTGTAATTAGTTAGAAAAGGGTGGTGATGGTGGCAGTGGGGCGCGTGGGGGTGGGGGTGGG
>JAPTYQ010000005.1:29502383-29518184 GCA_029814465.1 Ostorhinchus cyanosoma | reverse complement strand
CCTGTAGACCACATTGGACCTTACAGACCGTGTAGACCACATTGGACCTTACAGACCCTGTAGACCACATTGGACCTCAGATTGTTGACTCACTGTCCTCACTGGAACTGTTGCTGTCACTTGTAATCTGTGCAGAAATTATCAAAAAATAGTCACTTGCCCAACAAAGGGTTAATCAGAGCTTTTATTAACATCGCCATAATCTGTGAATTAAATATAGGAAAATACCTGATATTCACTGAAAACATAGAAGATAATGGTGGCATAATAAATGGTGATAAATCACTCAATAAAAGTTCAAATATAAAGAAAAATAAAATATGTTGGAAATGTCACAAAAGTAATGGGTTATAGGTTGTAAGATAATGATCTGTCACTGTATTTATAATTAGAACCTCACATTAGATTAAATAAATATTTGAAATTCGTATTAATATCTGTTCATATTATATCTAACCAGTTCCGGTAAAATTTGGTGACTGCGTACCGTGTTGCGTAAATCACATCTGTGCTGTGGAGTCAGCATAAATGAACCATTCCAACCAAACTTCATGATAATATATGACTCAACTGATATTCACTGCTGGTCATCATGTCCTTTCTATTGCGTATTGTGGGGGTCATACAGAGAGAGAAAAAAAATGGCACAATGTGGGTTTCATAATAAGAAACATTTCCACCGCAATTCAGATTTCTGTGGTGTCCTGATCTGCCTAATTGTTGCTCAACCCGTGCCATCCCAACTATTACAGCACTATGAAGACATTTAGATAATTACAGGATATTAGGGATTTGTATTTCGAAACATTATACTCATGTGGAAAATCCCACAATTTTATAATAGCATGTCATAATAGTTTAAGGATCAAATGATTTTAGTTATACCAGAATTTAATGAAAGAGAAGGAACATATGAATGTTTGGTATATAACTCTAATAATTATTTTTGAGTCACTTTTACCAGTATATTTTGTAAAATGATAAAAAATAAAAAAAATAGATGAACACATATCAATGGAAGAGGATTAGGGCCACAGAAAAAAAGGTCCAATTTTTTTCTTTTTTAAAATATTGTGAGATTAAAGTCAGAATTCTGACTTTTTTCTAAAAGATAAATAATAATAATAATAATAATATTGATGATAATAACAATAAAAATATTAGACCTTTTTTTTTCCAGTGGCCCTAATCCTCTACTGTAGAATTTCAACTTTAATCTCAGAATTCAGACTTTTCTACTCAGAATTTCTGTCTTTAATCTCAGAATTCAGACTTTTTTTTTCTCAGAATACTGACTGTAAATCTTAATATATCAGATTTTTCTTAGAATTCTGACTTCTTTTTCCAGAATTCAGATTTTTTTTTTCTCAGTATGAACTTTTTTCAGAATTCAGAATTTTTGTTTTCTTTTGTAGAATTCTGACTTTTTCCCCACAGAAT
The DNA here is from genome assembly GCA_029814465.1 of Ostorhinchus cyanosoma. NCBI lineage: Eukaryota > Metazoa > Chordata > Actinopteri > Kurtiformes > Apogonidae > Ostorhinchus > Ostorhinchus cyanosoma. Next base: position 29,516,744 of record JAPTYQ010000005.1, on the reverse strand, counting down.
TCTGACTTTAATCTCAGAATTTCTGTCTGTAATCTTAGAATTAAGACTTTTTCCCCCTCAGAATATTGACGTTAATCTCAGAATTTTAGATTTTTTTTCTTAGAATTCTGAATTTTTTCAGAATTCAGATTTTTTTTCGCAGTATTCTGACTTTTTTTTCTCCAGAATTCAGGGTTTGTTTGTTTTTTAGAAATCTGACTTTTTTTTTCTCTTTTTTTTGTTTTACACAATTCTGACTTTTTTTTCTTCAGAATTCAAATTTTCTTTCTCAGAATTCAGACTTTTTTTTTCAGATATTTTTTCTCAGTATTCTGACTTTTTTCCCAGAATTCTGACCTTTTTCACTGGATTCTGATTTTAATCTCAAAATTTCTGACTTTTTTTTCTAAGAATGAATAATAATTAATTAATCGTTATTAATAATAATACTAATAAGAAGAAAAAGAAAAATATCGGACCTTTTTTTTCAGTGGCCCTAATCCTCTTCCATCCATATCATGTCTCTCCCAACAATTGCGAGGCCAAAATGTCATTTTTCAACAGGAACATTTATTCACATGTCGATATGAATGAGTCTGGGGTCTGTAGTCCATCCAGATCAGTTTCAGCCGTCAGTCCCTTGTGTTTGCCAATCCAAGGTGAGAGAACTGCCTGAGCTGGTGTCGTCGCAGCAGTCTTCAGCATCGGAAAAAGAGGACATGTAGTGAAGGCCGGACACCCTGTGATACCCCCCCTGGAGCACCTGAGGGTAGGCGGTGAGCTCCACGGCCCTGCGACCAGCCCTGCTCGCTCTTACAGTCCACATGTCAACCAGCTGGGAACACATAGCACAGCCCATAACTGCTGCCGCTGACCTGGTTTAATAAATGTTACACACGCAATACAGCTACTGTACACACACCAGTGTTAACATTACACATTCAACAGGTGCAAAACATGTCAAACAGAACATGTGGGTAGATACTCATAAAGGTAAACACAAGGAGGAACAGAAATATTACTGCTACTTATATTCTGACGTCTAATACTTTGACCTCCATTCATCTGTACGGTTTTGCAGAATGATATATTTAGACATAACTGCTGCTACACACTGTCAAACAAACCACAGCTGATGTTTATAGAGTTTTTCAAAAGCCCGATTCTGGATATTAGTGATGATGTCGAGGTCAACTCAACTGATGCCAGGTCACGACCAAGATCAGGCTGGATCAACACCAACCAAGAAAACTAAATTTAGGCAGGATGAGACCGATACACAGCAAGGGGATTATGGAAATGTAGTTTTTTAAATATGGCACAGATTGATATATGACCAAACCAGTTATTGTTGTATCTTAACACTGAAATAACAGATAATCTATTAAGGTGATAAAGGCAGTAAATATGTACTTTTTCTTCAAAGTATCTGAAAAGGCTGAGCAGTTGTGTTTAGACTGAGTAAAATAATAAAACCAGATATGGGTTCATTCTTCTGTCAGTGCCCCTGACCACAGTGTTAATGAGTTCCTTTAATAGCAACTCACTAATATGTGCTATGGGCTAATGCTAATGCTAGGTACTGTGTGTCTATTAGGGAGAGTAAACGAAGCTAACATTAACCTTCAGCCTTTTTAAATGCTCTGCTCGATGTCTGTGTATTCAAATTTAAGCTTTGTCAAAGAAGTGGAGCCACACTACTGGTTCTGGAAGTCGCAGCGCAACATGTAGCTAGTGTTCATGTAGAAGCTAACATCAGCTAACATTGACGGAAACTTTATATACACTAGATACATAATTACTTGAGGCTTGCTTGACTTATCATCATATATCACAGCCAAAAATGTAATTTAGAAATAAAACAATTTGTCATCATATGTTCCCTCAGTCTTTCACAAAGTTGACCCTGTTTTAGCTACGTCGTTGATAATGCATGCTAACAAAATTAGCTTATACAAGTAGTTAGCAAGAAGCTAATGTGAATTAGCCCAGGGAAAGCAATGTAAGAACTGTCAAAAATTGGTAAAAAAAAAAAAAAAAAAGGATTTTTACAAGTCACAAGTTCAGTTTTACAAATCACACTGAAGACATGAACAAACAAATCATAAATCAATCTGATAAACAAATCAGATTTAGTGATTCCTCCAAAGCTGGAGTCTGTGTGGAAGTAAAGTTATCCAGTAGCCCAGTCCAACACAACTGGACTGTAACAGAGTCTGTGTGAGTGTGAGTGAGTTTCCCAGAAAAAATGTTTATCTTGTTTTTCCTCTAAAAGCCTTGCACAGAAACAAATAAACAGAGGAATAGCGTGGAAACTGAGGCGCACAGAAAACGAACCACAAAAGAGTGTGACTACTGATCGAGCCGTCTTGTGTTTCCAGAAAACAAAAAAACACAACGCATGCACGGCCCTGCCTGCAGGGCTCCACCAGGGTTACAATGAGTTAAAAGTTCACAGGCGGACGCCGTCATTCCCAAGGTGTTCTCCGTCTCTCAAAGCTGCAAGACACGCCATGTAAATATTTACACAGGTCCATATTGCAAATGCTGTGAGAGGAGTTTTACAGAGGGATGAGTTTGATGTGTGCTGCAGTCTGTCCGCTGAGTACTCCAGCAGCCAATGACACAACAACTCATCCAGTGTCTCTTGTTTCTGTGCCGAGCTGCTGCTCTTTGATTTGGCTTTAGAAGCTTAAAAAGTGCTTAAGTGTGATAAATGTATTGCTCCCTGTGTCAGTGATGAAGCATATCCACTTATGAAACCCTGAGAAAAGAAATGAAAGGGGTATTAGTGGTTTCAACACAAAGGCATAGCTGTGATTTTTCATGCTGGAGTGACAACATTTGGTCCTCACTTTGGTTCACAATAGAAACCAGCATTATACTTGAATATCTAAGCACATCAGGAAAGGGGAAACCAGCGCACTCTCAGAGTTTAGATGGGGGAAACCACTCAACTGTTCACAATCTGTAATATTAAAAATGTATGTCCACACCCTGAAGAATCCTGTTTGTTCTGATAGCTGTACAAAGAGACCCTGGATAACTTCCACTTGGAGTATCCTTAGGAGCAACATCACACGCTTTATCTGAATCACAATCACCTTTATTGCCGTGTAAGTAAACAGGGTTCACATTTCTAGGAATTTACTTCAGTGGTTTGGTGCATACATAGAATATGGAGTAGGTAAGAAGTATACAGTAAAAAATTTAATTAAATTAAATTGAATAAACAAGTAAGACAGAGTTATAGTGGACTATCACATTTTTCAAAATATACAATATACAATGTGGACAAAACCAGTGGGTTTGACTGAAATATAACAGTACCGGTTATGGTCATGTGCAAATAGTGCAAGTAATTAGTAGTGCAATTTTATACAAATCTCATACAAATATATATGATGTAGTATAAAATTAAAACGTGTTCACGCTGATCCACAAGTAACAGATGATTTTGACAACAAAGCAACATCATCACATCAGTTCAAACTAAATCTCTGCAGCATATTTCCCAAATATGACAGGTTGTTTTCACGTTGACACAGATATTTCCATGCATAATTCATACTTATCCTTCTTTACTGGTGCAGATCTGAACTTGCCCTCTTAAATCTAAAGTCTGACCTTCAGCTGACATAACTGTCATTAACAGGAGGGCAGATTCTATTAGCGGAAAGGATGGAAAGGACCAGACGTCTGCCTTTTTTTTTTTTTTTTCGTTGCCACACCCATCCCGTGTGGACACAGCAGAGCAGAGGGGGATCCTCCTGTGCAGCCACCACACACACCCTTCTGTCCTGGATTCTCACTTCATCGTGATCTACTATTGGTACAAATCAATAAACAGAAGCTCTACTGCTGTGGGATATGTAATCATTCATCATCATTCCTGGTGCTTCATGAAATGCATCCCCTGTGGCATTCAGACTCAACTGTCCCATCCTCGGTGTAACCTTCATGTCAGCCAGTCTGTAATCGTGTCTGAGCTATTTGCGTGCAGCACTCATTCATGCTCAGACACACATGCAGTGCAGGAAAAATGCCAATGTTTTGGTAAGGCGTAGACAGATCCAGCAGCTGTATTTGCATGTATATTTATGAAAGTTTTTGGCTCTTACCTGCTTTGCTCAATGTGTAGTTTCTCGGTTCTTCTAAGCATCCTCTGTATGTGCATCACATCCTCCCACCAGCCCGACTTATTTTTCCTCTCGGTCGCCTCTGTCTGGGCTGGATACAGCTCAGCATACGTATGGGACTTAAGATGACATCACAGCTGCTCACTAGAGAGTCTCAGCTCTTTTTAGAAACGAACACAGGTAAACCCTCACACAGAGTCATGAATATTTAACTATTTGTTAACAGTGGATTGAAAAGTGTGCTGAAAATTGGGTTTGTGTTACTTGGCAGACTCTGGAGAGGCAGACTGTAAATAGAATGACAAAAAATAATGATGCAGCAGAGGAAAATACTTTATTTTAGTGCCCCACAGGACCAGATTTAACTGCTAGGCTGCTTCGGGGAAAAAATATAGCTATGGCAAATAATTAGGACATGTGAAAACCTCTGACATGTGATCAAGGAAGGAGGAAAATAAAGCACTGAGTAGTTATGTGAAAAAAAACTGTGAATAAAAATCAAGGTGGTTCTATCAAATATTCAGTTTCTGAACAACGTGTGCACAGAGTGGTTTCAACAAATATGAACTTATTTTGTTTGTAGTATTTAAAGTCTGAAAAACCTGCATTTTTATTGTTATTTTGACCATTTTCTGCAGATAAACTCTCAAAATTTGGAATTTTTGGGAGAAAGATGCAAGTATTACGAACAGTAAAACCAGTCACTAAATATTATGAGGCCCTAGTTTTCCATGCGTGTACACTTTGCCGTAAACTGTCAAAAGAATCTACATGCTGGAGCGTTGTGCTGCAGGTGTGCTGACTAAGCACTTGAAAGAACCCAACAAATGGAATCAGCCCCAAGAATTAAAGACCGTCGGACGAAGTAAAGAATGTTTAAAAACAGATTTTCACTAAAAGTCTTTAATTAACAGTTCTGTTCCTTTTAAGTGTTTTTCCTCTATGATTTAAAGGGGACATATTTTATCCAGAGTCTTGCATCCCCAGAATGTATATTCATTTTCACCTCAAAATACCTTACAGCTCATACATTCTATTGTTTGGAGTTGTTTGTCATGTCCCTGTAAATATATACATGAGCTGATTCTGTCTGCATCTATTGACACAAAAAACAAAGATAGTGGCTTAACCGTAGCTCATAAGATGGCTTTGGTGGGACCAGTGGGACCAGTTGGACCTGGGGGACTGTTTTCAGGCAGTGAGTGTATCATTCATGCAGTTCTGCTCAATAACCTTGACCTTTGGCCAGGTCAAATCAACTCTAATCAGTTTATCCTTACAGAGGAAGTGACTGCACCAATTTAGAGGAGCACATTTCTGAAAGGATTCCTAAGATATTGCATTCACCAGAATACACACGAGGTCACATGATCCTCGGTCACCCAAAATATTTTTGTTATTGTGTATATTTTTGCCAAATTTCAGGATATTCCCTCAAGGTGTTCCTGAGACATTGCATTCCTTAAAAACGAACAGACATTAGGTCACACTGACCTTTACCCACCAAAAGCATTTCAGTAAATCTTTGTTTTATTGGATTTTGCAGCATTCTGTCAAATCATTCCTGAGATATTGTGTTTTTATACTCGATAAGAACCAACATACCAATGGATGCAGAGACGACCCTTCATATAAAGTTGTGGAGGGGTGTGTCTAAAATTGCATGAAAACCTAATATTTCACAATAAGTCCTCTTTAAAGCATTAAAAGTCTGAATCGGAGAAAAACACAGTAAAGAATACACATTAAAAAAAAAACTTCAAAGACCAGGCAAATTTAATCATTAACCAGTCATGAATAATTACATCAGATATACAGACATTAAGACAATCCCATTGAATTAAGGTCAACCACAGTCCCATGTTATCAAAGCATCACCATTATCATGACCATACACAACAGCCACACACGGTGAAATGGAGGGAAAACACCAGTCAGCTGCGATGCTGTCTGCAGGGAGTCACGATATTATCCATAAAATTTGTCCAACCACAGAAATGCTTGTGTCTTCCAGTGAAATGTGAAATGGCAACCTCACACGCATAGCTACTCGCTGTAACACAAGCAAACAGGAATCTCACAGGTGGGGATAATTAAGCTATTACCACTCCATTCTTAACACGGTCATAAAACGCCGCCCCCAGTCTTACTGGGAGCTGCTCATACAATAGTGTTTCATTAACTCTTTGATAATGAAGCAGATATTGCACAAAGATTTGTCTATTTTCATTGCACTTACTCCCCTGAAAAAGTAACTAAATACACCTCACATACTCTAATAGAATTAGTATTTTCTCTTATAGATACAGTGTGGACATGTGTGAAAAGAATAACATCACTAACATAACCAGTTTTCCTGGGTTTGTCCTATATTACTGAGACAGTAAATATCTTAATCTTTGGACACATCAACGACAAAGCAGGGAGGTGACTTCCATAATAAAGGTTTTGAGCACTTTGGGTTACTCTTTAGTGAAACCATCGGAATATCTGAGCAGATTTCCATTATTAGTGTGATTTGTTTCTCATGCTTTTTCAAATAATTTTAGATGTTTGTGACTCAAAGTGACTACAAGCAGAAGGTTCTTAAGAGAAGTCGCCCAGCATCATGTGCAGATTATAAATGGAATGCGAGCTTTCGAGTTGTTACAGGTAGCTCAGAGAAGCGAAAGGAAAGATATCCTTTGCATTTTAAGTATTTCACTGCAACTTCACAAGCAAATGCATTAAAGGTTTTGTCCATAAAGGTTATACATCGGGATTTGTCTGTTCAAACACAACTGCTATTACACAAAATAAAGATGTAATTGTGATTTCTGACCATGGCAACAAAACTGAGTACATCCTGGATAGTTGGTAGTTTGAAAATGGACAAACATAAAGACAGACAGTCATTAATAGCAGTTAATATTAAATTGACGTGCTGGTTGGACATAAATATTAACTGGAAGAATGACATGGCTCGTTAGTAATAAATGTCTGAAGACTTCGAGGACAAAACTGTTGCTCTTTATAAATATGGTCAAATTCATTAGTGGAATTATGGATTCTACTCTGTACTGTAACATTTTGAGGGAGAATTAGTCAGAGTTGTATATTAGTAGAACAAAGTATCCCTCCCAGCGCAGCAGACCTCTGGTTTTCTGAAGGGATGCTTTAGCCAGTTGTTTGACCTGAACTAAAGGCAAAGACCAAACAAAAAAAACAACACAAAAAACCAAAACACTGTAAAAACCACTGACAGCGCCTCAAGCCAATAATGTCCCCCAAGAAGGATTTATTTTGTAACATTTTTAAACGTGATCTGGTCCATCTTTCCTCCACATTATCAGGTCTGAGGTCAAAGAGAGGCTTTAATATCTGCTGCATTGTGCTTTGATTGACAGGTCTGTTCGACAGCTCATCCACCTGTGGAGTCTGACGATTGGGAGTTTCTTTTAAATGACTTTGTTACACATTGCTTGATGAAGTTTATCAGTTTATCAGTACTCTCTCAAAAGGCCAGTTCACAACTATATACATATATAATATATATTTTAAAATCATATACAGTCTATGATCTGAACCCAGTCCAGCACTACTTAAGCCTCTTGAAACAGCAGGTGGAGGAACGTCATATGTTAAACGTAGTCACTTCTGTTGCCAGTGTGTTCAGAAAACTACCCTGTACTGTATGTTTGTTTTGCAGAAAAACTATATGAGCACATGTATCACGGAATGTCTCCTCTTTAATAAATTTCATGCTGCTGCTTGAAAAGTTGCAATGAAAGCGCAAAGGTTTTACTATTACTTTTGTGAGCCACTGCAGTAGTCAAACCTTGTAACCCTGGACAGAGCGTCCCATAAAAGCTGAGCTAAAGCTAAAGTAAGGTCATCATGTATTTCATTTGTGATAAGGAAGCTTCAAAGAAATACCACTATGAATTCTTTGCTAACCAATAAATGAGCAAACTGTGAAAGCTGTACGGTTTAGCACACTAAAAGTGAAGTCAGAGAAGATGGAACTAGATTAAACTGCTGCAGACCCACAAAGGTGTTTTCACTCTTGAGTTGCTTCGGTTGTATGGTGATTACAGGAAGTCAACAAAGCTAATATAAAAAGATTAAAAACATTAACATCTGCTCTATCTGCAAAAATACGGAGATATTAACTTTGAAACATCCACACTTTCAACAGAACCCAAAGCAAGGATTAGAACTATAATAGAAGACGTTTATGGCCAATATGCATGTATCTGCTGAAGTGTAACCCTGTCCCAACCCTAGAATGGGTCTCTGGTGTCCTGGTGGATGTTTAGGGGTCTCAGTGGTGTGCAGGCTGTCCACACTTTTACCACTGTAATCAGGCTAAACAAGTGAAAACACCAATGTAGGTGCAAGAGATGTGAGGAAGCTTGAAGGCACTGAGTTCAGAGGCAGAATGACTGCGATGACTGATCAGCATTTTTTATTCAAAACACTCCTGATGGTGACAGGAGGACTAAAAATAAGTGATCGAAATGTTTATTGTGGGCTTTCAAATGTCAAATTGGCGGATGAATGAATAGTCAGTAGAATAAGGGGATATAAACTAGCACACATATACTCTGGATTATTTCAATGTCATGTTTCCTGTTACTCATTCCATCACAACGTCAGGCTTTCACTACTTTAAATGTGGCAGCAAACAGTGCCTGTGCAGATCTGTACACTTAAAAAAAGGCAAGCATGTGATTTATTTACAAAGATTAGATGAGAAAGAATTATTAGGTAGATTTTTCGGTTATTAAGTGAATGGAGCAACCCAAAAATGACTTGCAGGCTTACAAGCAGCTGTTTTTGAACAAATGCTGTGAAACTTGATAATACACTCCTGATTTATCTGTGATCAAACGAAGAAGAAAAGGAAGCAGATAGGTTTTGATGCACTTCCTGTTTGCTGAGGTGTCTAAAAGCTGTATGATGCTATGGTGACTAAATACCAGTATGTTTTTTTTTTCTTATTGAGGGTGGTATCTCTTCCATGGAATATAACTTCATTTTTCTAATGACCTATGATGCACAAAAACAAAATGTTGAGTAAATATTTTTGAGTAATTAGTCATGACCCTAAGGAAACTTGGTATTGTGACAGTTCTGGATGTGTGTGTTTTGTGCTGTTTCTACCAGTTTTAGTTGCTTGAGTTTTTCTTTTCAAACACCTGTTATTTTGTTGCACATCTCCATATTTTGTGTCATTATTGCACCAGATCATAACTTCCTCTAGTTTTACTTAAATAAGTTTGTCTCCTAAAAAAAAAAAAAATTAAAGGGGCTATATGTAGTATCTCTCCATTTTCATATTCAAAAATGAACTACAATTATTATTTAGATTAATTAGAGTGTTTAGAAGCAGGAGTTCTGAAGTTCTACTAAAGATGCCAGTGTGTTGGATTGTAGAGATACAAACTGAATTTATTTACAGGTAGGTGGATTTATGTGACCACTAGAGGGAGTAGTGAGTCAGTTTCCGATGATGAGGAAAACAAAAGGTGAAGACACACCAAATCGACAGCCGATCCTCATCAGAAAAGGTAGCCCAACTGACTGACACCGTCAAAAAAGTGCGAAGAACACACCAAATCAACTACCGACTTGAGCGTATGTTCTGCGCTTCCACTAGAAGTAACGTCTCCAGAACAGCAGGTGGTGCTAATTTGTATTGTGACCTAAAAAAATGAAAAAAACAAAACTCTCTCTAAACCAAAAGACAGAGCTTGCTATCGTCAGTCATTGTTGTCAGCAGAGCGTGTTGAGTCGTCAAGAAGTGTTGTTGTACTTGTTGAACGGATGGCTGGTAATAAGAAGATACTGGCGTTGTCAGCTCTCAGGCTTCTTCTTGTGGAAGAAGAAAGATTCCGGTTTTCTCGTACACTGATTCGCTAGTAAAGGACTATCCCTCCACCAATAAGACTGGTCAGACTGAACGGTTACACATGTTGAATCGGCTGAAAAGACTGAAGATGGCATTAACGACGGCCGATCGCACAGAACACAACAAACAGACTCATGTCACCGACCTCACCAGAGACTGCCCGCCGAAAATCAGATTGGTGTGTCTTCGCCCTAACACCACGATGCCTTTGACCAAAGCACCAGAAAGTGACAAGATGAGATGAGAACCATTAAGAAACACCTTGGGAGTCAAAAAAGTGATCTCTAACTCAAAACAGTAGAGTTTGATACTGAAATCACTGCATTTCTTCCGCACGAATGACTTTGATGATTAATTTAGTTGATTATGTGATGGTATTATCTTTGCTAAGTTTCCCTTTTGTTGATTAAACTGTGACAATCCTGACCTCGTTTACACAATTCCGAACAAATCTTGACAATACAAACCTCACAGAAAACGGAGGTTATTTGTGTTTTCGCTGTAGCTGTTTTCTGTCTAAAAACAGCGCTAAGCTAACAGAGCTATAATGTAAACTATCAGCTGATACAGAACAGTAAGATTTTGATTTTTTTTTTTATTTGAAGAAGAAAACTTGATGATACCTTAATACAGATGTGTGTAGCATTAAATAATGAGTTTTACACTTTTTTCATTGAGTGATACAGTCTGTGGATACATAGCGCTGATGCATTTGTTGTTTTGGTAGCTATGAGTGTGCTCTAGGATGTGGATTTCCTCTGCTGTTGAGAGTTTGGAATATCAATACCACATATAACCCCTTTAAACCATACTTTGATCTGTAAATATTAGAAAATAAATCTGTGACAGTCTGAGCGAACAAACTTGTGGCTCTTGTCAGTGAAAGAGTCAAACGAGTAGCAGTTGCATGCATTTTGATACACATGACCCAGAAACGGATCGTTTGGAATGAACGCATGCATGTTCTGTTTTTCAACTTGCTTTGCTGTAATATTTATTTTTTATTAGAGCTAAAGTATCTAATCATTGTTTTACTGGTTCAAACAAACAACTGACTTTCATTCCTGAGGGTTCTGTTATACTGTGTGTTTAAGGTTGGAGGTGCACGGTGTGATTTATGCAACATCTCTCACTTGTTGTCTGAACTTGTTGCTATGTAACTATTGAAAAGGCAGACAGAATTTAAATGTCTATTAGTTGTTGCTTCCCATGGAAAAAAAAAATAAAAACAAACGTATCATTCATAGTTCTACTGTGGTTACTGACTCCAACATGGGTCTGCAATTCAGCGGCCACAGAAAAATAACACAGCTTCAGAGATGTGACATGACATCTTATTTGACACTGTTAACACTGAAGATCAGAGTCATCGAATAAATAAACTACATGATATTTTAGGTACCGTTCATCCTCCTGCGACGGCGCCCCGGAACAATACATTGCTACATTTACAAAGTGGTCGCAATGAGGCTTCTTCAACCAAGGGGCAAATTCCTCAGCTTCCTGTGAAAGCATGAGTGGAAAACAAGTCAGAGAAGAGGGAAATAATGAAATGTAAAATCATTTCCTGCAAAGGTGTCAAACATACGGCTCATGGGCCAAAACCGATCCGCCAAGGGGTCCAATCTGGCCCCTGGTATTAAATAGTGAAATGCAAAAATTACACTGAAAATGATTATTATTATTATTTTGGTTCAGGTTCTACACTCAGCCCAATTCAATATCAAGTGGGTCAGGCAGTAAAATACTATCATAACAACTCCAAATTTTTTCTCTTTGTTTTAGTGTAAAAAAAAAAAAAAGGAACATTACATGAAAATGTTCACATTTATAAACGGCAAAACTATTTCATAAAAAATGTCTTAAGAGAAGGGCAATTTTAACAATATTCTGCCTGTTCCTAAATGTTTTGTGTTTTTGTAGATCCACTGTGATCTGTTAGTTGTAATGCACGTGTAAATGAGAAGCTGAGGCATAAAATAGCTAAAATTGCATTTACTTTTCTAAATAAATCTAAGTTAGTTCATAGTTGTTAATGTTATTCATATTTTTTCCAAAGGATAATTTGTAGATGTAACATTTTCATAATGTAATTTGACTTTTTTCACTCTATAAAATAGAGAAAAGTTTGGAGTTGACATTATTTATATATTATTGTTATTATTTTACTTGTCCAGTCCCATTTTAGATCATATTGGGCTGTATGTGACCCCTGAATTAAAATGAGTTTGAGACCCCTGATTTACTGTATTTATCCCTTTTGCCAACATCTGGACTAGATTAAGAGCTGTTTACTGCTCGTGTGTGTGTGTGTGGGGAGGGCTCTATTATTCTTGGCCACATTTGTAGATATGACTGCTCTCTGCTGGTTAGCAGGAATGTGTAAGCTAATGTAGATGACGTCAACATAGTGGGAAGAAAGTGATGCGTCTTCCAAGAAGTCTTGAAATGGTTTGCATTAGTCAAAATACATTTTAACACACAACTGTATTCGAAATGTGAGTTAGATACGACAGGATTTCAGATAGGTGGCATCGATTCATATAAAAGAAAAAATCTAAACAAAATACAAACCTCTTTTCATCTCATAGCGCTCTTGTCTCTGCTTCGATCTTCCTCTCTCCGTGAAGGCTGTCAGAGTCAACCGGGGCTACCGTCTGTCGCACTGCGATCTCAGGACCACCGCTGTAAATGCCCAACAGGTACTGCCACGTCTCCTCTGATATCTGACCATAATCTGCACCTGAGAGCAAAAACACACACACAACAACAACACATGAACATCTGTTTCCTGTATTTACACCTTTATGACCTTCTCGACCACTCAGGTTATACCTTGCTTGAGTTGTATGTGTCCTCCTTTCATAACACCAATTTTACTGTTGTCAATGGGACCAGGTGGCTCTAAAAAAAAAATAAATAAATAAAAAAAAAATCTATAGTTAGTACAAAGACAGTTTTAAGCCGTAATGCATTTGCTAAACTGCAGAGTCATACCATTGTCTTTTCCTTTAACAAAACTCTCCCATTCTCTGAACCACTGCATGCTGATACACAGGATCACTGTTGGAGCCTCTTCAGCCTGAAACTCTTTGTTCAGCTGCCAACAAGAAAAAAACTGCTTAGTCAACATCCAGAGCAAGCACGTAATACCCTCAGAGCACATTCGTAGGAATTCATGTTTCAGAAGGGTTCCTCTTGAAGGCCTGGGGGAATCGATTTCTGAAGGTCTGTTCACGAGCGTAATGAAAGATCCTATCCTCGTGTATTTAAATGATAATGTATTTTTTTAAATGGTACTACTGTGAATCTTCTGTATGTACAGTAGCTAAACTCTTAAGACCGGTCTAATACACTGGTTTGATCTATGTTTTGGTAACACTACTGAGGAGTAATCACTCATATTATAAGAAGATGATGAGTTTAAATGAGCAATAGGTACTCAAACAGCCACAATCATTTGGAATTCTGACAGCTGTTTGTCAAGGGATGTTCTTCAGGAAATGGTCATGTGAAAGAGCTGGACCTGATCAGAGATACTGTACGTGGCAACTGATACGTTTCAGTCAGACAGAAGATGAAAGTGTGTGTCAGTGTTTCTATAAGTCTGTGTTTTCATATGTTCACATTACAACACAACCCCAGCGTTTAGAATATTAAAATGATGTCAGCACCATTTCCAAAACTCTCCAAAACGCTAGAGACTAAAACAGTGAAGTAGTGGTGACACAAGATGGAAATGGAGCAAAAGATAAGGCATTTAAAAACTTATTAGTGTAGACATGGGCTTAGAAGGTCCCCTAGAATAGAATAGAATAGAATAGAATAGAATAGAATAGAATAGAATACAATAGAATACAATAGAATACAATACAATACAATACAATACAATACAATACAATAGGCTTTATTTTCATTACAACAGTTGTGCAACAAAATTGCAGGTGTTCTCTGCCAGAAACAGTGCACTTACATCAAAAAACTAAACAAAAGATACAGACATGTATTAAAAAAATATACTATATAAAATAGTGAGCTATCAAAAATATGTGCAAATTAGAGAGATACTGTATGAAAGGGTAAAATTTTCAAAATACAAAAGTAGTATAAAAATGTGCAGCGGTAGTGTAGTGTAAACAGTGTAAATGTACATGTACCAGTGAAAACAGTGTAAATGAACATGTACCAGTGTAAACAGTGTAAATGAACATGTACCAGTGTAAGCAGTGTAAATGTACATGTACCAGTGTAAACAGTGTAAATGAACATGTAGCAGTGTAAACAGTGTAAATGTACATGTACCAGTGTAAACAGTGTAAATGTACATGTACCAGTGTAAACAGTGTAAAT
>JAPTYQ010000005.1:29465565-29479830 GCA_029814465.1 Ostorhinchus cyanosoma | reverse complement strand
AGATAGATAGATAGATAGATAGATAGATAGATAGATAGATAGATAGATAGATAGATAGATAGATAGATAGACTTTTTAATATAAACTGTATGTTATTCAACTACTCAGAATAGTACCACGAGTAATAAAATTGGCACTTTTGAATAGCAATCACTGTCATTATTCCGAAGTGACATCAGAATGTACGCCTTTAAAATCGGACCCAACACAAAATTAGAATAAAATCTAATTTAAAAATCCATATTCATCTCGAAATAACCCTTAATACCTGTGTTTCATTACTACCACACTGATTTGGGATTACAACATGCACATTTGTGTCATTTTTTTCTGTCAATAACGTTTGTGAGCCTGGTAAAGAGGTACTATTGATCGTAATATCATACAATATATAACAATAAATCCAGGCTGACAGTAAAGTAAATGGAAAAAGGCGAATAATAATAATAATAATAATAACAACAATAACAACACAGTGGGGTAAACCACTGATACAAATAATAAATACCTGAAGAATACCTGACGACAGGAAACATACATTAAATTACTCTTACAGGCCGTGGATCTAAATATAAATAAATTACTTCCGGATACGTACTATAGGCAACAATATCCAATTAAAGTACTCCCTTACGTGAAAAGTTTAAAACATCTCATATATAACAAAATGTCATATCAAATAATTAATTATTTTTAGGATTTAATATGTCTCAAAATTGTAAAATACATATTTAAATACTTTTAAAACAGTGTGATTCATTGAGCATGTTTAATTACAACACTGACCCTACACCAGTTTACTGTTTTTCGAACTGGATTTAGTGGCTGCATCATCTGACTCCAGATCAGTGCATGTGAATCCACGTAGACAGACTCTCAAGCCTCGCGGTATTTACGCTACCCACAATCCTCCGGTCTTCCTTTCTGCCTGAACCGACATGGTGGGTGCATAGCCGAGCTTTCTGAGAAACTGATTTGGATATTTAATCTGTTTGCATCCTTGCTTGAATTTGTTTTGTGACTTTACAGAATGTTGTTATCAACTCTACAAAGCTTGCCCGTGGATAATATGCTTGTATTGTACGTAGACGGACTGTTATTTTTGATAAAATGGTACTTGTAGTTACCCTGTTGTAGCCGGTATGAGCAGCGCCGTGAGTGCCTGTGTCAGAAGCTAAAGCTAACTTTAGAACACGTTGAATTTCTGTGGAATTTTGACTTGTGTCGCTGTCTACTTTGCATTAACCGTAAATGTGGCACTAGGTTCGCTGCTAGGGTGTATTTCGTGATCGACTTTTTGAGTAAAACTGTTTATAAATATGATTTACTAGTGGCAAGTGACGGCTGCTACATCAGGTAGTGTGATTCAAACGGGCCAAAGCATTGGTTCGAGATATGAGGGTTTAGACCGCTATCGGTAAACCAACCTTGGCTTTAATGTAGCCCCTATTTAAATCAGTTATGGAGTATTCTACAACATCGAGTTGTGGATTGTGAGCGTAAGTGATTGTGTACATAAGCTTTGCTAACCTAGCATCCTTGAATACCATTGAGATCTGGTTAGCATTGAGCTATAGCTATCCTGTGCGTCAGTATCCCTGACTTTTCCACACTTTCATGCACGATATTGAATAGCATAAATTATGTTATAGTGATATTCATCTGTTTGGTCACATTGTGTGGCACTGGGTTGATGATGCTGCATGTCAAGTAAAAAGTACCTCAACTTTGTCTTAAATTCTGTAAAGCTTTGCTTGCATGAAACAAGGCTTGAAATTGAGAACATTAATGTTTTAAGTGCACTCACCATGTATTTTTCTTATCTACAGCCCAAGGGAAAGAAGGCTAAGGGGAAGAAGGTGGCACCAGCCCCTTCTGTGGCCAAGAAACATGAGGCCAAAAAAGTAGTCAACCCCCTGTTCGAGAAGAGGCCAAAGAACTTTGGCATCGGTGAGTAATACGGACATGGTTGTGACAGAAGTACCAACAATGCAGATGATGTAAAAGAATATTTGCTATCTTAAGAACACTGATGACAATTTCCCACCAAGATCGCTGATGCATGTAAAGTCAGAAAACCAAAGATTGCAACATTTAATGACCGTTGCTAAGCATTTTTTCTGTCACTGGTTTTCCTACAGGCCAGGATATTCAGCCTAAGCGTGATTTGACACGCTTTGTGAAGTGGCCTCGTTATGTCCGCTTGCAGAGGCAGCGCGCCATCCTCTACAAGCGTCTGAAGGTCCCCCCTGCAATCAACCAGTTCACCCAGGCACTGGACAGGCAAACTGGTAAGACCTGGAAGTCTATAATGCTTTTGCATGACCACCACCAAAGAATGCGCCAGTATTTCAACAGTCAGAGATACTAGGTCTTTGACAGCACCATTCAGTTCAAATGATGTGTAAATATTTGCTATCAGAATAGTTTTGCTGACCCTTCCACCAAGATCACTGATGAACTGTTGTAAATTTTGAGTAAAATGTGTGTGTTGCCACTGCTGGATCATTTAACTGTGTTGTTTGTTCTTCACAGCCACACAACTGTTTAAGCTGGCCCACAAATACAGGCCAGAGACCAAGCAGGAGAAGAAACAGAGACTGCTGGCCCGTGCTGAGCAGAAGGCAGCTGGAAAGGGAGACACACCTACCAAGAGGCCCCCTGTCCTCCGTGCTGGTGAGACATGATAACTGAAAGCATTATTGAATTAAAATGTATCTATTAATGTAAATGCATCTTGACAACGTTTGATATAGGAAAATGAAATATTTACTCTTAGCCTTGATTAGCTTGGCCTGAATGCAATGATGACCTGAATTTCTTCACCTGACACAACCTGTGATGCTTATTGAGCTTTTTAACCCTGAGCATTGGCCAAAAGTGTACATCCTGTGTCAACATAGTATTATGTGATGGATGCTTAATGCTTCTCTGCTCTTGACAGGTGTGAACACAGTCACCTCTCTGGTAGAGAGCAAGAAAGCCCAGCTTGTCATCATTGCCCACGATGTGGATCCAATTGAGGTGGGTTTGTTGTATACTATCTTAGCAGCTATGAAACAGATTAATTTGGGAAGTGGTCACTGGCAATGATGTCTGAATTTCTTCACCTGAAAATCTGTGTAGAATAAAAACGAGCTTTTTAACCCTGAGCAGAGACCACATGCCAATAACATACATGTTGACTGAAATATTACATGCCTTGAGCAGCTTTGATGTAAAAAGGGTTTGATGAATTTTGTGTGTTTGTGTTGTAGCTTGTTGTCTTCCTGCCAGCTCTGTGCCGCAAGATGGGTGTCCCATACTGCATCGTCAAGGGCAAGGCTAGACTGGGCAGACTTGTGCACAGGAAAACATGCACTTCAGTCGCCTTCACACAGACCAACCCGTAAGTATTATTTAAACAAGTTAATTTGTACAGTCTGTATGTTTTTTACTAGAACTACTTGATCTACATTGCGTCATTCCAGTCTTTTGATAATTTCAAGCTCCTTTTAGAATGCGTAGTTTCAACATCAGTGAGTGAGTTAAAACTATTATAGAGTTAGTGATTGGAATTGATCCACAAGGAAATTATTAGTTCTCACATATTGAAGGCAGCATTTGCAAAGTACTGTTGAATCAGTTGTAGGCTTATGGCCTTTTCTTGAATAGTGTAAAACTTAATCAATAGATAAGAATTTAAACTTGACATTTACAGCAAAGCCATGCCATATTGATTATTTGAATCAGTTTACATCTCACCTTTTCAATATTAAGCGTTCCATGACATAACTACCAAAGTACTAACTCTTTTTGTTTCTTTTTAGTGAGGATAAAGGTGCCCTCGCCAAGCTCGTGGAGACTGTCAAGACCAACTACAACGACAGATGTGAAGAGGCGAGTGTTGCTAGATGAACGTTCACACGACTGATTCAATTCAGTGATAGGGGAATATTGAAACATTCAACTTAATTTAAACTTTGCTTTACAGATCCGTCGTGCCTGGGGAGGCAACGAGATGGGCCCCAGGTCCACAGCCCGCATCAACAAGCTGGAGAAGGCAAAGGCCAAGGAACTGGCAACCAAGCTTGGTTAAACTGTTTGGAATAAAAAAATGTATGTCCTAATGAAGACTGCTTGTTTTGTTATTGTGATAAATATACCATATTTTGGAACCTAACTGCAGTTGTAGAATTATTCACCACAGTAAATGATTGAACCAGAGGGAATCCAGTTTAATTATACAAACTGGTGTATGGTGATGTTTCCTTCATGTATATCAGATGTGTGGAAGTGCTTCAGTAACATGAAAAGAAACTGGAAATATCCTGGTTTTAAAGATGAGTATAAAAACTTAACTCAGTTAGATTTTCCTATAGTTTAACTGCCACTCAACCTCAGTTGTGCTCAATGTATTGAGTATACTGTAATGACGAAGACGAGAGTGAAATGCATAATGAGTATTTTAACAAGTGAACTTCTCAACCAGAATGTACTTCACATACTGTGTTCCTTCTAGTGAGTTTGACAGCAGGAGTGTCGAACTCAAGTAGGTTGTAGTTCATGGTGACCCCATGCAGCTAAATGTGAGCTCAAGTGGGTCAGACCAGTAACAGCATATTAGCTTATAAAAATACTTTTTTGTGGTGCACAAAGGTAAAATTACATAATGAAAATATTTACACCTAAAAACGAGTTAAGCAATCTGAACCACCTGAAATTTATAAAAATGCATTACATTTTAACTATTGACAGGAACTAAAACATTTGACACCCTTGAGTTAAAATCGTTAGTGTAATTTTTGCACTTCATACATACATTCTGGCTAGATTGGAACCTTTGACAGGCCAGTTTTGGCCTGTGGGCCTTATGTTTGACACCTCCGTTCTACATCAATGGATTTTTTTATTTATTTTTTTTTAACCTTAATTTAACCAGGAGAACTTCATTGAGATTAAAAATCTGTTTTCCAACAGTGCCCTGGCCAAGACAGACAGCACTAGACTAGACTTCCCATCAACATAATTTATTTCAGGAAAAATATGTACACTTTTCGTCAGTAAATGCACACTACAGACTGAAGCCTTTATAGCATGGATCAGGTACTTTTAATTAGCATCCAACATTATACCTCATATAATCACACTGTTTTAGTTCATATTTTGATCTTCTTGATGAACTTGGCATACCACATGTAAGATGTCGCTGCACACAGGCCATACCTAAGAAAATGAAATCGGATGATTAAATATAAACCATGGTAGAAAGAATGAGATGCTGTATCTTTAAATAAATGTCCCACCTACCATGTCATTATGTACTGCATGTGTTCATTCCTCAGTGTGACCCTGGTCTGTCCTCCTATTGGTCCACCAGGAATGGTACTGCCTGTTCCACGAAAAGGAAATAAATAGTATTGCATCAAGATATATAGTCTTGAAGCTTCTGAGAGGAATTGAATCATCAGTTAGTGCTTGAATCGGGTAAAGTTTTCATCAGTGTAGTCAGATCAGATGGTGATGTTACCAAAGTCTGCGTCGATAAATATGGGCTCAGCTCCAGTGACTTGGGCCATGGCGTCTAGGTCTCGGTAATGCCAGCGGTTTTGGTCCACATCATTATTTGGTACAAAAGGTTTACGGGGTTCTGTCAGCCTGACGATTCCAACCACCTCCACCTCATGTTCCACCTGCGCACATACAACACATCATACCTTTACTTTGGCATAAAGGTTCATAACATGTATTAGCGGTGCATTAATGCAGATGTGCCTGCATCTGTAAGTACAAACCTGTCCCTTCATCCTGGTCTCGGGTCTTATCTTCTGCTTTGGGACGTATCCTCTGTTCACTAGGACTGTGATGCTGCAGTTATGAAACCATCAGTCAGTTACTGATATAGTGAACAATATCAAGTCTTGTGATTCAAGCCCTGTAGTGAACCTCAAACATATGTGTGCTTTCCTTTTCTAACCCCATGTTCTCCTGTTTTAGCACAACATCTAAGCATTAACCTTCTGGCTCGGTTACATTTTTCTGACAGCTTTAGTTACTTTTTAGTTTTTCCATCTCCTTCCTATCAGGTGAAAATCATATCAATGGGATGAATCAGAATATTTGTGATAAACTGAAGGATGAAGCGTTTCCTTTGTGAGTTTCAAATATTCCCAAGTGTCATGTATTCACTGGACAATGCATTATTGTGAGCTCATGAAAAGTTGACTTAGATACATCATCCTCGCAGGACAGTGAAGCTACAAACATGATGAATTTCGCACACTGCTATGGATTAAACTACCGGCAGTATATAAAGACATGTATGCAGCAGTAAAATAAATCAACATCACATAAGGTATATAGGGACCACTTTCCTTTTGCTGATTTTACAGTTGGAATCAGAAATATTCAAACCGCCAAAGATTTAACTGTTATCAATGTGGGTCACGGTTTGTCAGTGAGGGGTGATAGTGGGTCCTGAAGCCAGACCAGCTGAGAATCACTGATCTAAAGAAATGCCTGACTGCAATTCACTCAGGTGTTCATCTGTTTTGTGCCCTACCCCAGGTCTGTGCAGCGAAATGGGGTGATGACGTTGGCGCCCGTCTCTCCACTTGAGGTGAGTCTGCCGGCCTCTCTGGCCTCTCTGTCCGGGTCCACTGGTGAGCGGGGCAATATATACAACTCCTGTGAGTGGTCGTACTGTCCACGCACTTTCACCCTCCTGTACTCAAGGTGTTTTAGCTCCAGAGGACTGAGGAGAATCCAGGTAGAAGATTATCAATCAGAGGACACATACTGTAGGTGTTGATCTCAAAAGAGAAAAACAGTTACAGAAAATGTGCAGATGACGCCAAATAGCCAGTTTAATTATTTGCAATTAGAATAAATATTTGTCACTTTTAATCTGAAAAGAAGATGATAAAATATGGAGTGATGAACAGGTAGATTATATGGGATGTTCCTTTGATCTGGTCACATTTTTAACTCAATTATTGGAAAAAAATATTACAATTTGTTCAGATTCTTTTTTTACTTAACATATGGGTTGAGCTAAGGGAGTCACGATAATTAGCAAGAATTACAGTGTATCCTTATAAATAAGACAGTCAGAAGTAATTGTTAGTTTTACATTCTGTTAGAAAAGTAAAAGATTCAAAAATGAGGAAAATGTGGACCTTAATAAGCTATAGGTCTTCAGATGATCAACATTCAGTGGGTTAACCTTCTCCAAATAAACAGAACTTTTAAAGAAATATCACATATATTTTTAAATGGAGCAATACATTGAGTTTCAGCTCTTGGCTGAAGGTTTGTACAATTGAATTCCGTACAGATAATATTTATATCACATCCTGAAAATAGTCTCTGTGGAATTGTGATCTCTTTGGAGGTGAGTATGTATATGTCAACAGGATGAAAATGAAAAAAGACAAAAGAAAGTTTAATGTCACCAAAGTTTCACTCGAAGCAGTTTAGTGTCATCTACAAGAGAATTAAAGGATTTTTTTGTTTTTATCATTTCATGGTTTGTGGTTCTTTATTACACACTGGTGACACAATATAGAGCAGTGCATAGAACATAAAATACTATTTTTGATACATTATTTCAGTTTATGAAATGATGAAAACCTAAAAACATAATTTGTCCCATTTGTTACAGGTATGTGGCTCATTTAAAATATAACAAAAACAAAACATGCAAAATGGGAGTGGACTCACTCGATGGGCAGAGGAATGGGCTCTGCAGTAGTGAGTCGTATCAGGTCATTGATCAGCTCCATCTTCCACTGACGCCGTTTCACCTTTAAAGAACAAAAAGATTCGGTTTTCAAGATTTTCTCAATCTTGTATATATACAATTCTTTTCATTTATACTATTGTTATCATTTCTTGACCTTTAGTCTTGATGTTTTGTTGGAAAATGTCACATTGTCTTGACAAGTAATGAAAAGTGTCTGATAATATGTTTAATTCCATCTGTAAGATCAAGTAAAGTGTAAAGAAGCTGTACCTGCCATGTCCCAAGGCCAAATGTGGTGGCAGGAATCAGCAGCAGGAACCATTTGAAGACAGAGTCTTCACCTTTCTGTGCTCCAGTGACTGTGGAGCTGGACTGTCGGCCAAAGTTAATGAACCTGCCTGCAAATGTACAGAACCCAGAAGAGAGGGTCAGGACTGCATCTGCTCCATGCAAGACTAACACATGAATTACAATCAACATTTACAGTCTGCAGTTTTACCTTGAGCATGTTTAAAGAAAGGCAACCTGCTCAGGAGGAACGTCCTCTTGATGAAAATGACGTGAGTCTGTAAAAACATTCAATTCAGCCCAAAGCTGATTGTTATAAATTGCTCTATAATGTGACTTTCACCTGCCAGGGTTAAAGTTATTGAGAGATATCGGAAAACACGGCGGTATACTTACGTGGTTTTTCAGTGTTTTAAACGCCCTGTTGGAGTAAGTTAGCACTGATTTCAGAGACGCCATCGTAATCAAAAAAACTGGAAGAAAAACAGATAAATATTGGTCAGACAGTCAACCCTGACAGATACATAACTGACATGTTTGTAATCGAAGGGGGACTGATTTCACTGTTACCACTTCCGGTTTGGTGACGCTGCATCCTGTTGTTTTTTTTTACCCACGTGTGTACATGGTAGTAGTGTGTATTTTATTTAATCTAAAACTGTTTCACTCGTAGATATGGACCTCGCCGCTAAGGATTCTTTCATCCAAAATCTCGCAAGCAAAGTCTTTTCTAAACAAGACCAGGAGCCGAAGAAGAGGCCATTTGGTAATGTTAGCTAACTCGGCTAACAGCCATGTACAGTCAGTTAGCTCTGGATAATGTTTGCTCTCCTCTGTGCTGTGAAAATGTCATAAGTGTTGCCATAACTATCTTATTTAATCAATGTTTCTTTTAAACTACCAAACATGATCAACTATGGAAATACATTTTTATAATTAACTAGATTTAATTTATTAACTTTAGGGAAGATTGGGTATGGCTGTAACATGGGCAGTTGTAAATCCACCATTTCCACCTTTACAGGGGGGAAAAATATAGGACTTTGTTGATCTCAGATTGTTGACTCATTTAGTCTCTTATCCCGCAAGGCTATATATCAAGGGTGTAAACAGACACATGCAATTGGACGAATTTTGAGGTAAAAAAAAAACAATGAAAGACTTTCTCCCAAAGACTATAAATTGTTTAGTTGTGATAAAAGTGTAGATCAAATTATATGACACAATGAAAGTGTCTTCCTCCTGCTAATTCAAGTTCATTCAGTTACTGGGCCGCTTATTCTAGTATTTTAATGTCACTATGCTTCATTTCAATTTAAAGGTTAAAATTTGAATATGAAGTTCTTGTTAATCTACTTTAAGTGAATGTTTGAGGCCAAAAAAAATGTCAGTGTGATAAGAACTTCGAATGATCTTATTTTAACATCTTGCCTTCGAACTATTAATGGAATGGAATCTCATTGGTCTAACTGTATCTAGATACATACTTATTGATCCCAGTTTGGGAAATTGCAGTTCATTTGGATAATCGTGTCTGTTCAGTCAACCTCCAGGTGGTGTAAGCTTCTCATTTATTTGTGATAATACCAGGTTGATTGAGTCTTCCTGTTGGTTTAAAAATTACGAGAATGTCACTTCAGATTGACATGAAACCAACGTTAAACAAAATATGCTTTGGATTAAACTTGATATTTTACAGCAGCTAAACAGTAGCTGACGGGTGTGTTGGGTTTTAGCATCTTTAAAACATGCTGCAACCATCTTACATGCAACTAAGGAAACTTTCCATATTTGAAGGAAAATGTGAATTGTTTTAAAGCCATACCTGGTTTGCCCTATTTGGTATAAACTCAGGTTGTAGAAAATATTGATGTTTCACTGTATTATCTAAAAATCAAGAAAGGATCATGGATTCACAAGATAGATCTGTTTGAGATTTTGTTGTTCTTTTTCATGTTGCCACTTTCCCAGTAGATGTTACTGGGATATACTGTTCTTTCTGTTAGTTAATGGCAAATGTATGTGTCTTTCATTACACAGTACATTTAAAGGGTAAAAATGATACTGGTCCTCCAAAGAAGAAGAAGAAATGTAAAAAGAAGCATTTCAAAGAAAAAGGCAGTGATGGGAAGAAGCCGACTCCGACACCTCCAAAAAAGTCTGCATCTAGTCCAGGAGCTCAGAAAAGCCCGGCAACAACACAACCGAGTGGATCGAAAGCCAAGGGTGTAAATGGAGATGCAGCACACACAGTTAAAGGTACAGGCTTTTAGAAGAAGTTGGTCCAAGTTCAGTAATGGTTTTGGGTGCCAGAACTTACTGAAAAATGTTTTCTAACTCAAATTTTGTGAGTGAGATTAGATTTTATTTATTTTTATTTTTTTTTAAGGAGGAAATGCAGCAAAGTTTTCTGCAGTGGATGTTCTACGCAAGAGACTCCAAGAAAAGATTGAAGAGTCCAGAGGGCAGGTATGTCATTTTTAAAGCTATATGGGGCTCCTACAGGGTTTAAAAAGTCTTGAATTTGCAAATCTACCTTGAATACATTAAAAAAAGTCTTTGAAACTTATTAAATTTGACATGGTAGGTCTTGAAGTTATGTTGCCATAAAGTTGTTCACTGTATTGTGTTTAAATGTGTCTGTTAAATGTCCAAGCCCCAAAGAAAGTAACATTAGTCTACTCGGTTCCACCCGTTTCAACCCGATGCTTTATATTGAAATTAGGAACCAGTTAATGTTAACTTTGCTGCCCGTGGTGAGAAGTGGCTCAATATTCAAGATTCACACATTTTTGCCAGTATGGCCATGAAATAGGCATTAAATTCTGTTCTAAGTAGTTTTAAAAAGGTAGAAACCTGTTCCTACTCAGAATCATAATACAACACTTCAGTGTTTAAAATTAAAATGAAACTAAAACTGACCCATTTTGTGCTTTTTATGTAGGTTTGGAAAAGCCAGTAGTCAGTTGAAAGTCCTGTTTTTGATTTTACAACTTTATTGAATACCTCTTTTCTCTATTTGTACACATCTGTCTCAGGGTCCTCCAAAGGATGCTCTGGATGACGCAGTCCAGGCAAAGCGAGCAAAACGAAAACTGGAGCGGGAACGGAAGAAGAGGAAGAGGAAGGAGTTCAGGATGAAGAAACTGGCTGAAGAAAGAGGCCAAGAAACACAACCAGAGATAAAACAGGAGGTAGAAAGCGCCCCGGCTGCAAGCAAAAGAAATGAAACCGCTATTGTGTTCAACAAAATGGAGACTGTTGAAGATGGATATAAAGACAAAGTGCAACAAAAGAAGGAAAAGAAAAAGAGTCTGAAGGGTCAGTTGACTCCACTGACAGGAAAAAACTACAAGCAGCTGCTCAGTCGGGTGGAGGCACGGAAGCAGAAGGTGGAACAGCTGAGAGAGAAAGACGAGGGCAAGGCTCGCGATATGGAGAATAAGATGAAGTGGACCAACCTGCTGTACAAGGCCGAGGGCATCAAAATCAAAGATGACGAGGACATGTTGCGGACGGCGCTAAAGAAGAAGGAGAAGCGGCGCACGCAAAGGAAAAAGCACTGGAACCAACGCAGCGAGCATGTGATCGGGAAGATGCAGCAGCGGCAGGAAAAGCGACGAAAGAACATCCAGAAACGACAGAAAGCCAAAACAGAGAAGAAGAAAGTCAAAGCAAGGAAGAAGGGCAGAGTCCTGCCTGAGGACTTGAAAAAGGCAGCAGTTTAGAGCAAGAAATGTGTGTCATTATGTTTCATTAACGACTGCCCAGATAAATAATGAACTGAGCCTGTTTTAGGACAGTAATTGTCCTGCTGCTGCGTGGATTCATTGTACTATCATTGTTCTCCAGGAGTAAAGTGACTGGTGTTATTGTCAATAAATATGACCCATCATTAAACATGCATAAGAATCTTTGATATGAGGTGTCCCACTTTTAGAATCTGTTGTTCTTCGAGTACTGTATCGGGGAAATACTGATATTATTTTGTGCATTGGTTTAATAAATAGGAAGGACAGTGAAATTATTGAAAGCACTGATTAAAAAAAACGTATATCCAACAGCAGATGGATATTTTTATAGTGACATGTTTTATGATCTTACAATGAGAACAGTTGCATGGCTTTGGTATTAGTTGGACAAATCGATACAGTACATAAATATAATTGAAATTAAACAGCAAAGTCCAACTGCAGACAGTGTATGTGAAAGACTCCATAAATACATTCTATTGGAATAGAATTGTCAAAATTCCTGTTTCTATGCAAATACTCAACCACTATATGACTTTCACTATGAACCTGTACAGATATTTTTTCAACAGCAGGTGGCCTCAGGATGAAATCAATCTACACTAAGTGTTGATTAAAAAAATTTAATATCAGGGCAAAATATGTGTAGAAATACAAAATAACTTCTAATGCTGATCTACTTTTTTTTATCTGCCTGAGATTAAATGTGCTAATCTTATGTACTGAGGTGGAAAACAAATGAAAAAAGCACTGGTTTGCTGATGTTTTCAATGTATATGATAAAATATATGTTACATATGTATTGGTGTATTGGTTTACATTTATAAAAGGCATTTTTAATTCTTCCTCTAGAAAGAACCTGAAAACTGAACAGTTTAGAAGTCGATCTAGTATCTCTGGGACAAACATGTAAAAGCTCATTCTCTCATTAAGTGTCAGGATTTCACATTTTCACCCAAGACTAACACAGAAGCTAGATCCCACCAACATTTTTGACATATTCTTTCTTTATTAGTGAATCAAAACATGGTAAAGTTTCACTACTTTCATCCTGGAGGCATTTACTTAGAAACCAATGTAACTTGAAGAAATAATGTTCTGAAATGGCATATTTCTGAATTTTACTCTACAAATTTTTGACTAAAAATAAGCTTATTGAATGATTATCTATAAAATTACTGTTTTTCTCAATTCCACACATCTTCTGATATTTGAGTTCTCCTTTCCACACCTCAGACATGGCTGCATTCATCGACACAATAAATTCAGATTTACACTACATGAAAGAAGGAGCAAATGAGAGAAGGTATGATGTGAGAGCTGCAAAGGGCAGTTATAACCCATAAAGACCCTGTGTTGAATTTTTCTCTATAGTTAACCTTTTTTAAGGGATTTATTACCAGTTACTACAATATTATCCTCTATTTAGTGTTGGGTTTTTTTTAATGTAAATCAAGTATTTTCCTATATCTAATTTGTTGATCATGTAGACGTTCATAAAGGCTCAGAGTAAATTCAAAGATTATTATAACAGAAAACTGAAGAAAAAAATTACTTTTTTTTTTAAGCAAAAATATCAACTGTGTCTTCAAGTGTTTTCATCCATGGGTTTTACTGGTGAATCAAGATAATAGTGTTTCCATGGTAACTACGGAGCCTCTGAATGTCCAAATGGGTCATATCTGATGACCATGAAAAGATTTTTACACCAATTATTTACATGTACTGATAGAATTAGTGGGTCAACAGGTATGAAACAGTTTAGATCAGTAGATGCTTTTGGTCGATGGTGGATGTTTGAGTCTTTATGGGTTAAAATCCCTCTCGACCAATAGCACACAGTTGATGAGGTGAAGGAGTGAGGGTGAAGCCCACTACTGGAGTCAGATCCAGGTCATGTTCAGTGACTCCAGGTGGAGGAGTGAAACGAAAACGCTGAAGGAGGGAGGTGAAGAAGAGGAACAGCTCCATCCTGGCCAGACTTTCCCCGAGACAAACCCTGCGACCTGCATGATAGGAGACGTCAACATGATCAGATCTGTTCAATGAGTAAATATCTCATTTCATAGTAAACAAAAACCTGCGTGAGTTATTTACCTGCAGAAAAGGGCATGAAGGCGTCTCTCCTGATAAATTTACCATCTTTATCCAGAAAGTGAGAAGGGTTAAAAGTGTATGGGTTCTCCCATTCACCTTCATCATACAAGACAGAAGTAAGAAGCGGAAACACAGTCGTCCCCTGTTTGCAAAAAAAAAAAAAAAAGAAACATAATGTATTTTGTCTTTGAAGTTATAGTAGACAGGAGTTTTAGGCATCTTTGAGCAAAAAATATATAATACCCTTCCAGTATATTGTGTTTCAAGTGATCTGGGAGGGAAGTAGACTTGGAGCAGATATATGTGATCAAAATTAAATTACATAAAAGTGAGATAGATAGATAGATAGATAGATAGATAGATAGATAGATAGATAGATAGATAGATAGATAGATAGATAGATAG
>JAPTYQ010000005.1:29446716-29457786 GCA_029814465.1 Ostorhinchus cyanosoma | reverse complement strand
CTGGTATGTTACACTTGAGACAGATTCACTTATTATTTTGCCTCAGCATGAAAGTATGAAAGATGCAAAACTGTAGCATTAATGTTCCACCTTTAAACTGGTAACAGAGGAAGTGGCAGAGTTAAATCACATTTGTGTAAAGTATAGTACAATCCCACAGTGTACAAGTAAACGCTGTGGGTGTTTGGGCTGTCCCGCAGAGAACATAAGGAAAAGTGGTGCTGTATTTGTCATAGTTAAACATAACAGTGATCCAGTGATTGGTTCCGTTTGGACTTGACAATATGACCTGAAACTAAGGTTTTTTTCAGTGTCTTGGAAAATTCATGAAATAAATTCAATAAATCGTTTTTCTGTCTGCATGAACTCAAAGTCCAGCATTACCCACCATGCACAACTGACAGAAACATTCACATTTAATATATTTAAACAACTAAAAGAGTTGTATATTGACGTGTTATTGAGGAAGGAAGGTCTCCATTTTAATTTTAGAATGTGTTAATTCGTTAAATAAAAGAGACCATACAATCAAGGAAAAAATTATTAGACCACTCCTCTTTTCTTCAATTTCTTGTTCATTTTAATGCCTGGTACAACTAAAGGTCCATTTGTTTGGACAAATATAATAACAACAAAAATAGGTCATAGTAGTTTAATTTCAGAGTAGATATCTATCCATTTTTGAAGGATGCACACGCAAAAGGGACAGAGGCGTGTAAGATGGAGGATGACGGTAAAGAGCCCAGTCAGTGAGCCGGGCCGACAGAAAGAAAGTTTAAGTTTTATTCAGAGGTCACATGACCTGGAAACTATTGAGCAAAAACCTTCAAATTTGTATTAAAAATTCATTTAAATATCACAGAAAGGCCATAACTAACTTTTTAGATGTCTCTCATGGTTCTGCAGTAGCCCCACATATTTTAACAAATTTTGAGCACAGTTTACTTGACCTAAATTCTACCTATTTTTTTTTTTTTGAAACAATGAGAAAGTAGGTTTTTTCTTTTGTAAGGTTATTGAGTGACAGTCCCTAAAATGACAAGGCGAATGTGCAGTTCAGCTTGGTTCAGCTTGAGTAGACAGCCTCGGCTGCTTGTGGGGAGGGGAGATAGCTGTTAAATACCGAACGTCAAACTGACTTCAGGTGGCGTCAAAGACCGGTGGCTCAAATTGAATGTAGCCGACAAAGGACGCTTCCATCCCGGTAGGGCTACGACAACGGCACCGATAGCGAATATGTGAATCTGCTGCTAACTTTACCACGGTCAATTAATCGGCCGGCCGATTAATCGGGCCGATTATAGGGTCTTGTTGATTAATCGACATCGGCCAATATGTAGCCAATTTATTAACTTTTTTTTTTGCTGTGGGGCTCCTGCTGCTCGCTGTTCCTGTGTGTAGTCAGTAATATTTTTTGCTCCAATTATTTTTGATTCCATAGTTTGGTTTGTAGTTGGACTCATTAAAGTTAGGTGTCGCTTACATTTAAAAAAAAAAAAAAGATTTACCAAACAATTTTTATGTCACAACTTATAAAACATCTGTTTTCTAAAGTCTGCTCTCCTCAGCATAAAAACTACCACATCTACAACCCCTGGTTCCATGGGTCACATATTGGTCTGATATTAGATTATACAGAGTTTTAAAGTTATGTCACTTACCTTTGTGAGTGAAACAATGATTTATGCAACTGTTAATGCGCATCTCCATAATTATCTAATATATTATTTTATCCTGTGTAGATCAATGTTCTTATTTCATATATCGGCCAATATCGTATATTATTTAACCAGGAACTATCCCATTGAGATTAAGAACCTCTTTTACAAGGGAGTCCTGACCAAGATAGGCAGCAGCACTGCAATACAGTTACAAGAATACACAGTAAAAATATATACAACACACACTCAACAAAACAGTTGGTAAAATATCACATTTATAGGCAGATTAAGTAAAGCAAGTTCAATGTATGGAATATGCTTAAGAACTCTCAGTTTGGACTTAAATGTGCTCAAGAAAATCACCTCAGTTTAGTAAATCACCAGGTAATGCCAGTGTCCAAAAATAAATCATGTGCAAACCAGTGTAAGAAAAGCAATTATACCGTATGTCCATGTTTACAAAGACAACGACCCTGCAAAGTGTCAAAATAATGCCTCAAATGAAGGTGAGGAAGGATAAATTCATCATGTAAAACACAACATGATCCAACTGTCTTCCTCATTGGCGAACGATGGCACATAATTCATGGCGTAGGGGAACACGGGTGAAGCCCGGGACTGCAGTCAGATCCAGTTCATCTTCTGTTACCCCAGGAGGAGGGGTGAACTGAAAGCGCTGCAGGAGGGAAGTGAAGAAGAGGAACAGCTCCATCCTGGCCAAACTGGCTCCCAAACACGCCCTGCGACCTGCATGAAGACACATAAACAGTCACATGGTGCACCTTCATATTATCTGTAATCAGAAAATCAAACGTTATCCATGTTGATTACCTGCAGAAAAGGGCAGGAGGGCATCTTTCTGGACAAATTTACCCTCCTCATCCAGGAAGCGAGATGGGTTAAAAGTGAGTGGATTGTCCCATTCACTCTCATCATGCAGGACAGAAGTAAGAACAGGAAACACAGTGGTCCCCTATGCACAGGAAATTTAGGAGTGTTAATGATGCAGTGTAAAAAAAAATATGTTAACTCTATTGGAGTAATTACAACAACAGATTGAGTAAGATGCTTCCCAGGGTCAGTAACAAATCATGTTGTTGAATGCTGTGGTGTTAAAACTACTCCAGAGAGCCCCGCCCACTTATCAAACTAAGAATTGTTGTCAGCTCCACTTTCTTATCCTCTTTCCTGTGGTCAGTTTCTTCTATTACTGGATTCTTCTTCTTTTGCTTTGACAGATTGTCAACACTGTGTTCAACAATCCTGTCGAAGGAATGAACACCTCAAACATTTAATTCCTGATCACCAGCGACTCTTCAATTATTTCCTGCTGTCAATCTCTTACCAAAGCATCACTTTTTAATACATTGTGTGGAGTTAGTTATACTTTATGATTTGACACCCTTGTTTAACACTCATCTGGATAGGGACCAAATACACTTTAGAAAAGCATTAAAATCAACTCTATTAGTGTTAATTTGACACAGCAAAATTTACTGTGTG
This sequence comes from Ostorhinchus cyanosoma, assembly GCA_029814465.1. Classification (NCBI taxonomy): domain Eukaryota; kingdom Metazoa; phylum Chordata; class Actinopteri; order Kurtiformes; family Apogonidae; genus Ostorhinchus; species Ostorhinchus cyanosoma. The sequence continues at coordinate 29,454,622 of JAPTYQ010000005.1, read as the reverse complement.
GACACAAGAAGTCAGTAAGTCTAAAAAAAAAAAAGACACTGGTATTATAGGTATGGATATTTTTGTGGATTGAGACAAAAACAGCTGACCTTCTTGATGAAGTAGCCGTGGAAAGTGACGTCTTCGCTGGTATTGTGAGGAATGGCCATGGGAGTAACGTCTGCCCATCTCTGAATCTCATGGATGACAGCGTTAGTGTAGGGCAGGTTTATCCGATCATCTACACGGACCTGACGACGTCCTACCACTCTGTCCAGCTCCTCATGGACCTTGTCTGAGAAACAAGGTTAGATAATGAACATTCTTTGAACCCTTTACCCATATTTTCATGAATATCTACAACTTTCTGTTCAATAAGTTGTTTCAGTTGTAAAACATAAATGGTGTAAGTGTATTTTTATTCCAGAGAATAAGGCCTTTGACCCTTTATTGGGTAAATGAGTATTTTTGGTCATTTCCATATGCATTATAAGACAGTGACATCGACAGTTCCAGTGAGTCAACAATCTCAGGTCCAATGAAGTTCATGGTTTGGACAAAGCAGTGTAATAATGGAGTCAATGAGAGCTCAAGACTACTGTTGAATTAGTGTCAACCATAGACTGTATGATAGAAACCAGAAGCAGAGCAGAGGCAGCTGCTTTCTCAAAAGTTCAAAACCTTTTAGGTTGAAAATATCCTCAACTTTCTATCTTTTCTGAGGATGAACTATCCCAATACATTATTTTTAAACTGCTGAATCCTTGGGTATGTATTGTGTGTGTGTGTGTATATATAGTTTTAAATTAAAGACAAGTGGAAACTAGATTAAACTCAATTACTGTCCAAGGCTAATGACATTCATTCTGTTTTCTATTAAAGTAATTATACTTTAAACTGTTAAGCAGGTAACATATATAAACTATACCTTGTCTGAACAAAAGAAAAAAGAAAGTATAATTAAATTTAAATTATTAATTTTTGGGTTCAGTCAAACCAAGACAAACACTATTCTCCCAAACCTTAACTTTCAGTCTGATTGCACTTTGTGGTGAAGTGGATGAAGAGTTTTGGAAAAAAAACTGTCGGACAAATATTAAAATTTTCAAGAATTAAGAAAAAAAAAAATTAATTCAGCCATTAAACTGCATCACACTTCTGCTAGTGATGAACAAAAGTATGTCAAATTTGAAAAGAATCAGGTAGATAGTCTTTGAGAAATTGGTTGGATAAAAATCTAAGATGGAAAGACAGAGTTCTGGAATATATGTACACTACTTTATACACTAAATATACTTTATACAATATATATGCTATTTACCCCCACCCTATGGGTGGGCAGGGGTATAAAGGCGTTCTGGGAGCAGTACCTGGACTGACGGCATCTTGGCAAGAGATTGAATGTTTTATAACATGGATTTTCTTTTGTATAAACTGTCCAACAGCACAGAGACCAACTGTGGCAACAATTTAGTGCTTAAATTCTCATAGATAGAAACCAAAATCACTGCACATAAAAACCATAATCTCTGCACTCGCTGCTGCGGTCTATGCATTTGGTCACTCTGGGGGCGGGCATTGACATGAACGCCTCTCTCTGGGATTGGACAGTTAGAAACCTACTGTACCCAGGTCAGAACCAATCTAAAGCAAACCAGGGCGGGTCATCCGGTGCCATCCCACCACGGCCTTGCACACTGAGGTTAACACACCTTGTCTCAGCCTGAAGATGGCCATTTCAATTTTATGCAGACCAGACAGCAGAAAGAAAAGAGGTATGTGGAGGAGCAGATACAAATACAAAACCTTTGACAGCCTAGAAGCAGAGGCAAGGCCGACGTGGGATAGTGAGCGCACATAGTGACGGTGGCAGCATGTGTGCAGAGAAGATTTATAGGCACGAATTCTGGCACTAAATTATCACCACACTCCCTTTTAGTCAGAGGTGTAATTACAAATGTTTTAGTGGGTTTAACCTGGCAGCAGCAAAGCAGAGCACAACAAACAGCCAAAAACTAAAGTTGTTTTACCAGTGGTTAACAGACACTGAAGATGCCTGTGTGTGTATCTTGATAGTTTATGGAGTATCGTCGTAGTGCACCATTAACAGTTTCCTCTTCTTAGTCCTTTGGCCCTTATGGCCTTGGTTATGTACTGAAGTGGTGTCTGTGACATGTCGTACTCCTGTCTGTTGTCATCGGTTTGATGTCATTTTTTGAACTGAATTACCCCCTGGGGACTAATAAAGTTGTCTGTATCTGTATCTGCAACATATAGTGTATTAAAGAGACGCCAAAATTAGTTTATGCACGTTTGTTTTTCATGAAGTACCATTTAACGGCAAAAACCAGTTGGAATGTGTCATAATATAAAGGGTGTGTGTTTTTTGTGTGTGTGTGTTTTTTGTGTGTGTGTTTAACAACCTGCATCCAAACAAAACACAGGTCGAGGCTTGTAACTCTAGATACCATCGCTTTATGTGTTTTGTGTGCAGAGTTCAGTTCTGTCCTCACCTTGTACTTGTGGATATTTAGCCATGAACAGCAAAGTCCATTGGAGCGAACCTGCTGTGGCCCTGACACCAGCACGAAACAGGCTGATCACTGACATTATCAAGTTCATTTCAGTGAAGTATGTGTCCTTAACATGCGATTCCTGAAATAGAGCATACACATGTTATTGGACACTACATATTTACAGTCTATGTGCAACTTCTCTCTACCCTTTGATTAAAATTGTGATACCTCGTCTTTCTTCTTCCGAATCAGAAAAAAGTCCACAAATCCACGGCATTTGTCAGGGTTCAGGGTCTCTTGTAGATCCTTCACTACACTTCTGACTTCTTCAACAGTAGTCTCAGCATTTTCAATCATCTGCCTTCGGTCTTTAATCCAGAAGGTCAGTCGGGGAAACATGTTGTAAATCTGTAACACAAAGAAAATGTTCATAATTTATATATACTGTACTCATTAAAAACTCCTCTGGCAAGTAAACCTACTGATGGAGATGTAGGCCTACAGCATTTCTGTCACATGATTTGTTATTGAAATAAAGGTTTTCTATCTGCTTGAAGAATCCATTACCTGGATTAATTTAGACCCAGCGAGACGGACGGACTCATCGTTTCTCTTCACCATAGTTGTGAATGTGGGGTCATCGTACTCAAATCTGTTTCCATACACGATAGATGCGATGATGTTGAATGTTGCATCGTTTACTGGATCAGCTGTTTCAAAGGGTTTCCCTGTAAATACAGCAAGAAACTCTGAAGTCCTTTACAGCATGAACAATGAAAAATCTGCGGGACAATTATTCAAATTTTTGTAAAAATAAAAAAAAATAATTTAAATTAAAATCAGCCGTTAAACTGAACACTGCATCTGTCCTAGTCGTAAAAAAAAAAAAAAAATTGGTGTAAAATTTGAAAAGAATCGGGTGAATAGTCTTCAAGAAATTGAAGTTGGACAAAAATCTCAGATGGAAAGACAGAATTACACGTATACACTATATATACTTTGCTTTATATAGTAAATATACTTTGCTTTATATATCATATATACACTTTTCTTTATATACACACACTTTACCTTATATATACTTTTCTTTACCCTCCTAAAACCCAGGACATGTCAGGAAAGTACGTTTGGGCTTTTTTAATTTATTAATTGCCTATATTGGAAACATGATGCAACAATTTTTTCAGATCCATTTTTTATTTATTTATGGATTGTCCTTTGCGGTGGACCGTTTTTTTTATAAAGCTGTTAATTTCTTGTCCACAACCGTGAACAGCAGGTCCTAGGAGGTTACATACACTATTTACCCCTGCGCTATGAGTAGACAGGGGTATAAAAACATTCTGTCTGTGGGAGCAGGACCTGGACAGCATTTCAGCTAAACATTAAGTGTTCTATGATGTGGATTTTCCTCTCGTATAAACAGTTCCCTCTCAACAGCACAAGGAACTACCATTTAGCCAACAACTAAACTGGTTAAAAAGGTTTACCAGTGGATAACGGACGCTGAAGATGCCTCTGTGTGCATCTTGACAGCTTATGGACTATCGTAGTGCATCTTTAACTTGTGTATTAAAAAAGATGTTGAAATTTATACACTAACTGAGCACATGTTTTAACTAGTACCTAATTACTGGTAAAAACCAGTTCGACCACATCATACAATAAAAGATGTGTTTGTGTTTCCTAACCTGCATCCCATCAGGACAGCACAGATAAACACTTGTATGCTTAGGTGTTACTGCATCATAATGGGTTTTGGTTAAAGGCCTCTGTTCTGGATTGATTTAGATACTATATATACACCATACCATATATACTTTATGTACTATACTATTTACCCCTGTCCTCTGAGCAGGTGGGGGTATAATGATTGATTAGATTTATTGGTCCCCATGGGGAAATTTGTGTTGAATAGAGCGTGAATCTATTATCCGTGCACGTCCATATATTTATCAGGGTAACTTAGGCCAGATGTTATAACAGTAATTAATGTGATGTAATTGAAATTAATTCACTAACAGCCTGTATCATCATTTTTCACAAACAGCCTATATGTTAATGCAGTTGTGGTGCCGTAGATGTACAGACTAGAGTGCAATCCCTTAAATGCTGCTTCAGAACTGGTAGGCGTGGCTGATTCTGGTGGTGGGTGGGACTAATACTGGAACAGCTCCACCCTATGGTTCTGCAGCGAGCGCCACTTGGTTAGATTCAAAAGCAAAACTTTTGAAGTTCCAAGCAAAAGTTTTTAACTCACTAGCAAAGAAGACCGATTTACAGTATGAGCAAAATGAGGGTTACTTACTGTTGTTAAGGTCATTTATGTTATCAGCAATTTATATTACAAAGCACAGCATTTTTTGTACAGAAACGCTCTATTATTTGTTGTCTTTGGTACTTTCCACTGTTCACTGAAAGCACTTTCGGTTCCTCTGACCTATAGGTGACCCAGACATGAACAGAAGATGTTTTTTGGTTTTGCTCACTCAGAGACAGAACTTTCCAGTAAGTTCCTATATGTTCAAATCTTCTTAGCAACCACAATAAAAATAGATCACTCTTCTTCCTATATAAAGACCAGAACCTGTACTTCCTTTTTTCTACTCTTCCTCAGACTTGCTCTCTGTGTATTCTGAGTAAACTTGTACCTTTTGAAGCTTCAGAATAAACCTTTTGGAAGACATTAACTGTTCAAGACCATTTTTTTCTGTCACCAGAATTGCAATTTTTTCCATAACACTGTCTTTTGCTCCCAAATCTTTTTTTTTTTTTGTTTCAATTTTATTCCTTTTAATGGCAAATCCATTCTTTTTGATTGCCAAATAGATTTCTCTCCATATACCAACAGACAGTGAAGATACCTCTGTGTGTGTCTTGACAGCTTATGGAGTATCAGAGCATCATCTATACAGTAACTGAGCATGCGTCTTAAATAAAGTACCATTTACTGGGAAAAACAGTTAGACTGCGTCATACTGTAAAGGGTGTGTTTGTGTTTCCCAACCAGAACAGCACAGGAAAAGGCCTGTTCCTCGGGGCACTATTGCTTAATACTGTGTTAATAATAGTGTTTGGGTTGCAGACCTCTGTTATGGATTGATTTAGATTGAGGAAGACAGATGGACTCATTTCCCTTCATCATTCCAGTGAATGTAGGGTCGTCATACTCAAACCTGCTTTCATAGATGACACATGAGATGATGCTGAATGTTGCATTGTTTGACCCACATGTTTCAGTAGTTGTCTTTGTAACAACCTCAGAAGTATTTTACAACATGAACATTAAGACGGTTGGTATTGTATTTTCAAGCTAAAATATGAGTACGGTAGATGAGAATATATTGACATTGTGAATATATTTGGGAGACAACAGTTTTAAACTTTAAATTCATGCTTTGTTTTTCATATTTGTACACACGTTTTCACTCCAACTTAAAGCTGTAAAAATAAAGGATCAAGAAAAAAAATGTGACACTTCCCCCTTAGTTGTTATTTCTTTGTGTATCACAACACCCTGTAATGAATCGTCCTTTATATTTTACTCCTTACCTTGGTGCTTTTCAAGGATTTGGATCATGTAGTGGCACTCCTCTATGATTTTATTCTCCGCAACTGAGTTTTGCATCGCAAAGTCTCGGAGAGTGTTGATGGCAAATGTTCTCATCTCTTTCCAGGATTCTCCATTGGCAAAAGCAATCCCTGTAGAACATTAAATGAAGGTCTGAAGAAACCTCATGTATAACTTATTCTAAAATATGCTCATCACCAAGGAGAATAGTAGTTTCATGCATATTGTGTGAAGGAACTCATACCATAACCCTTGTTTGTATCGTACAAAATTGGTGAGATATCTCGGTTCCCAAACGCTTCTGCATTGTCGACCAGAGCCTCTTTGACCGTCTCGTACCCAGCAAGCACCACCACTTTATTGGGTCCCATGTAAATTCTGAATACAGATCCATACGTTTTTGACATCTGGGGGGGAAAACACATTTTTGACAATTCCAAAACATTTACCAACAACTGAACATTTAAGGAAAGTTTGGACATATTTTCAGTCTGGACTACAACTGCTGACAAACAATTATGTCCTACTCTGAGAAATGTTCGTCGGAAGTCTGGACCTTATATGTGCAAATGTTGTGACATAACTAGTTATAGATGTAACAAATTAAGAAGGAATAAAAATGGGTTGTAGAAATCCCCTCGATTTTTGCCAAAATGAATCTAAAGATAGCTTTGCAGCATCTGGAGGGTTCAAATTCAAACTGAACTATTAGGGTCCAAATACACAAAAAAACAAACCAACGACTAATAAAAGTAGGTTTAGCTAAATATGAGCCCTTTAAATCAAATGGGCACAACTAGCACAGCTGAACCTGGTTGCGTGCACTGCTGGGTTCTGGTGCACAGCCATGGCTGCGAACACATCCTTTGGTACCTGTTTGAGGGCACTGTGTGTATCATCCCACCCCCGAGGTCAGTCACAGGTTGACATCTGGGCCAACGAACGGAAATTTATTGCAATTCTAGTTGAAACACTTGTTTTTGTGTTTGCAATACACAACATGCACACACACGCACACATGCCCATGCACTCATATGGACACACACATTCCTGTTACCCAATGTTCCTTCCTCTTACCCAAGGATGTCCAGAGCCTGCATGTTTTAGATGTTTCCCTCCTCCAACACACCTATTTCAAAGGATAAGCCTATCCTCAAGCTCTGCAGAAGTCTGGTAAAGACTGTCAGGTGTGCTGGAAGGACACATCTAACACATGTAGGATACCAGCGCACAAGGACCAGGACTGGACACCCCTGACCCCAAGGGCATAGGTTTGGTCTTGGCATTGGTAGGGACGTTATCACCCTTGCTTTCTTGGATTTGAAGGCGTTTCGCTCCCTCTCCGAGGAGCTTTCTCTGAGGTCTAGTCGTCAGGTCCACACTTATATCTGAGTCGTTAACTCCATTCATTGTCCTATGGGTCGTTGAAACTCCCCACCCATTGGGTCGTTGGGGTGTGTCTGAGTGCAAGGGCGTAGATTTGGCATGGACGGAGGGGACGTGCCCCCACCAATATCCAGCAATCATTGTTTTGTCCCCACCAATATTATTTGATCACTTCAAAAAAATAAAATCGTCTCATTTACCCAGCTGCGCAGGCGGGCCCGGTTCTACGAGGGTGCATAAGTATGCATTGCACCCTCAGTTTATGTGTCTGCATGCTCAGTTGGAAAGGAGGACAAGTGCGCGCACGCCGAGCGTCAGTGAATGCACCTCACTGGTTTCCGTCCAGCGCAGTTACCTGCAAGCAAACAGCCTTAACAGTCTGCTGTACCATTAAGGCTGCACCGTTAAGGCACGGATGTTCCAAAGTGGTTCAAACACAGCCATGCTAGCAAGT
>JAPTYQ010000005.1:29429829-29446391 GCA_029814465.1 Ostorhinchus cyanosoma | reverse complement strand
AGGAGACAATTAATACTGAACAAACAATAACTCAAACTCTGAATTATGAAAGAGCTGCAGCATCTGAAACTGACCACTGTCAACATTTGACAGATAAACAGAAGCACAATATTTCTTTTTCAGAGTTCGTCAGGTCTTTTATGGATAATGTTTGTCTCTCTCAACTTACCATAGATTTTTCATTAGTAAGTTCTTATTTTTATCGATTACTAGAAATTTCAGGTGACCCCATTTGAATTCCAGGCGACCCCACATGGGGTCCCGACCCCAGGGTTGAAAAATACTGCATCAGCTGGTCTGGATCCTCACGGCTCAAAACAACATCCCATCATTAATCTTTTGTCTGACAAACACATTAAGTAGACCAACTAAACAACAGCAAAAGCACAGTTTCTGCTGTTTTCTGCTGTAATGCATCACTATTTACAGGGTGTGGTCATCAATAAAACTACAGACAGACTCAGTTTGTGTCCCAGACTTCAGCCTGATCCATCATATTCCTACCTGGGAGACACACGGCTGTTAAAGCCAGGATGTGTCCTGCGTGAACCATGTCCAGGCAGATGGTCTTCTCTTCTCTTTGAGTTGTCGTCTTTATTGTGTCTGTCTCGTCTTATCTGGACACGAGTCAGCCCTCCCTCGTTCTTACCTCCTCATCTCCTCTGCTTCAGCTGCTCAGTGTCACAGACAACGTCAAATGTTTCATCACATCAAATGCGTTAATACAAAGACTAAACTCAAAGTAGCAGCAATATCAGAATGAGTTGTTACTCATACAACCTAATAGCAGACATCTACTCACCTGCTTGACAAATGACATCATGAACTTAATGAAAAACAACAACGAGCAATCAGCAATATTTATCATCTTTGTCTTTGTAAATGAAATATGCACATTTATGTGGTCATTTGAGGAAGATTTTATGTTTTTTTTTTTTTTACTGAAATGATTAATCGACTCGAATCCAGTAAAAATGGATGTAATTACAATTTTCCTAAATCAAAGCTTTGTTTCCATAATTTCACTGCCACTAAACATTAGTTCCATTGTTGTGTTTCAGACACGCTTATTGTGATGCTATGATCACCACAAAGTTATGTGAGTTCCATCCTAAATTGTTAGTAAGTTGGATACAAATTTGTCGAAGACTCCAGTGCACATACTGTTTGTAGATGTCATTTAGGTATTTTGTTTTTTGTATCTATAGATATTTCTATATTTGCTTTTTTGCTGTTGTTATTTCTATAGAATGGTATTTATATGTTATACTTTTTGTGGGTGCTCTTTTAGCTGGTTCTAGAACAGGGGTGGGCAACCTGTGGCTCTGGGACCAGATTTGGCTCTTGGATCCTTTTCAAGTGGCTCCATGTGGTTTTGTCAAAAATGTATGGAAATGAATAATGCTTACTTTTTATAGATTTTATTATTCTTGTCACAACCCCAAAGTCATTCTAATGTTCTGCAAATGACAAAATGTAGACAACACTTCAAACGAATAAGAAAAAAAAAAAGAATTATTTCACTGGAGTGAATTTATTGGATGTTTGACAGATTTCTAAGGCTGTTTCTGTCAGATGTCTGTGTTTTGGTGGAGAACTATGAGGCTTCATAGGTTAGTTGTATTTGTTTGTTGCTGGTCTGTAAACAAATGCTTGTTGATCCAGTTGCATTGTTGAAATTTCAAGAAATTAAGCTTTCCCTGGTTATTCAAACCCAGTGTTGTTTACAAGAAAATAAGGGCTTTGGGCCTGCAGGCCAGTTTCAAGGGGTCAGAGTTTTTAAAGAGCTGTTTTGCTAGAATAATAATGATTACATTTCTATAGTGCTTTTCAAAGCACCCAAAGTGCTTTACATTATTGATCCATTATTCATTCGCTCTCACATTCACATTCTGGTGGTGGTATACTACGTTTGCATCCACAGCTGCCCTTGGGCGGGCTGATGGAAGCATGACTGCCAGTATGTGTCGAATGGCCCCAGTGACCATTCATACACATCCATACACCAGTGTGAGAGACACCACAGGTTAGATCAGGTCAGACTGACTAGGACAGAGCGGGATTTGAAACGCCAACCCTTCAGTTACTGGACGACTGGCTCTACCTCCTGAGCCATGGAGGAAGAACTTTTTAAAGATGTGTTTGGCTTGAACGTCCTGACAAAGACAGCAGAAGGTTACAGGACAGAAATTTCAGCCAAACTTAAACCTAGACCCTACAGAAAATAGAAATAAAATTCAGTACTAAAAACAGCTATGAAACAGTAAAACACCATCTGTAATTAAAAAGGTACTGAATGTATAATCAGCAAGGTTCCTCAAAAGCTTTTCAAAGCAGAACCCCTTTCAATCATTTAGAAAAGGATCTAGCTCTAGATTTCTCCTTTTTTCCGTTTATGTAACTCATCGAGGTGTTGAAAAGCCTCGAGCCTTTCACAGTGAGCCTGTATGTACACAGACAGGAACTGTCATGATAAAAATCAACTCATTCTATTTCAGTAACAGGAATTTCAGAACAGGATGCGGTAATTTTCTGTTAATCTAACTCCTTACACACAACTACAGAGCTTCCTTTATGGAAATAATTATGTTTTATTCAAGAAACAGAATCTTTTACATAGGGTCTATGGAGATTCCCTTTTGGAGCCTCTGAAGTAATGTCTTCATCTTTCAGTCACAGAGATCAGCAGCACTGGGCTTCCTCAGAATAAGGTTTTTATGAAAACATATCAAAATCACAATAAGTCCAATGAAACATATGATATTAAAAACCAGCAGGTTTTAGTTATCAGTCCTTGGAATGCACTAAGAGTAAACCAAAAGGAGATGTTGAGTTGTGGACAGTTCACAACCAGCTGCACTTCTTCTTCTTCTTGTGCTTTTAAACAGACTAGATGCCACATGGCTGCCTTTCATATTCCAGCGCTCACATCACCTGATGGTCATTCTACATCTTTAAATCATGAACTGAGCTGAAAACTGCAGCTCCTTTTAAAGTCTAGCTGACTAATTCTAACCAGGTGAGGGCACCACGGCAGGTGAAAATGATAATCCCAAACAACCTGTGGCTAACATCCTAACCCAGAGAGAAAAAACAATTGTAGGGTAATCTGTACCCATAATACTTTAGAAACTACAACAGCTGTACCTGAGACCAGAGATGCAGAGGACATGAACTTTTCTGAAGCTGTCTTTGTGTTCAGAGGACCGATATTCAGGATTAAAACCTGTCTTTGCTGTTGAGATCAAGATGTCAAAGCTGCTGCTTCTCCTTTAAGAGTTTTTGTAGTCAGAGGCCAAAAGGGTGGGGGTCATTTAAGGTCTCACTGATCCAGGACTATACCTTTATATTGTGGCTGAGCTTGTTCAGTCAGACCAGTTCCATCAAGAGCAGAACAAATGGGTCTTTCTGAGCTTTTGGTCTCCGTCCTCTTCTCCAGTCCCACCACACTGTTAGGAGCTGTCACTGTCTTGCTCCTCCTTTACCTTTTTTCCAGAAACTTCACCTCTCAGCAAATTGGGACTGAACCTCCAGGACCAAGGCCTCTACCTCTGCTCGGAAACCTGCTGCAGCTTGATCTCAAGAGACCACACAAGAGCCTCTGTGAGGTGAGTTCAGCTCCTGCTCCAATGTCTTCTGCAGGTTTTAATTTAAAAATGCATCCAAATATTTTTGAATGGTCAAAAAATAAATACATTTCCTTCCAGATTTCTAAGGAATTTGGCTCCGTATTCACAATTTACTTGGGAAGTGATAAAGTGGTGGTGCTGGCTGGATACAAGACGGTCAAAGAGGCTCTGGTCAACAATGCAGAAGAGTTCGGGGACCGACAAGTCTCACCTATTTTTGATGAAATAAGTCAGCGTCATGGTAAGAGTTCGTTCACACAATGTGCATGAAACCATTTTCTTTAGTGACGAGCATATTTTGTAATTTGTAATAACCTTTACATGAGGTATCTTCAGACTTTCATTTAATATTCTACAGGGATTATTTTTGCCAATGGAGAATTATGGAAAGAGATGAGAGGATTTGCCCTCACCACTCTCAGAGACTTTGGAATGGGCAAAAGAATGGCAGAGGATAAAATCATAGAGGAATGCAGTTATCTGATGGAAATGTTTGAAAAACACCAAGGTATGGAGCAAAATATAAAAGAGAATTCATTACAGGGTGTTCTGACCGAGAGAAAAGTAACATATGAGGGAAATGTACCTCATCATAGTGTTTAACTTGGAACACTGGCTATAGAAGGGTTTGCAAAACGGAAACACAAAGCACTGTGATATTTTATGTGGCGGACAGATGCATTTTCCTTGACGCAAAACAAACGATGTAAATTTCCCAGTTAAAGGTTTATGGGAAACATACAACTGTATTCTGATTCCCAGTTGTGGACTTAATCCTGTTTTGTATTCTAAATCCAATGCAGTACACATCATTTTTGCGCTGTTCATTTTATAATTTACTTCAGTCTTCATAAGTCTTTGCTGTATTTACAGGGAAACCCTTTGAAACAACACATCCAGTAAACTATGCAACATCCAACATCATCTCCTCTATTGTGTATGGAAGCAGATTTGAGTACGATGACCCCATCTTCACAAGTTTGGTGGAGAGAGCCAGTGAGTCAATCCGCCTTGTTGGATCTAAATCAATCCAGGTGATTTTTTTTTTTTTTTTTCTCCCCCTTTTTTATAAGCAGATAGTTCCGTATCTCAGTGAGAATGTTGACTTTACCTTTTCTTTGTGTTACAGATTTACAACATGTTTCCCCGGTTGGCCGCTTGGATAAAAGACCGGAAGCAGATGATGAGAAATGTTGAGCTGGATATTAAAGATGTCACAAATTTAGTGAAGACTCTACGAGAGACTTTGAACCCTGACATATGCCGCGGGTTTGTGGACTGTTTTCTGATTCGGAAGCAGAAAGATGAGGTATCGCAACCGCTGTGTTTTTCCTTTAATTAAAGGCAGAGAAAAATTGCACCTGCACTGTATATATAATATGGGTATCCTAATAATGTTTGTGTGTGCTTTGTTTCAGGACTTGCATGTTAAGGACACGCACTTCAGTGAAAAGAACATGATATTCTCAGCGATCAACCTGTTTGGTGCTGGTACTGACACCACTGCAGCTACACTTAAATGGGGTTTACTGTTCATGGCTAAATATCCACAAATACAGGGTGAGGACAGAACAGAGGCCTGCAAACGAACATACGAGTACGCACTGGCACCTACTGTTAAAATATAGACTAGGTTAATGCTCAAACTACACAACATGGATAAATGGAGTACCATGTTAATTTCATTGAAGCACCTTTAGCTTTGATTAGAACGTGTATTCACTGTCACATGGTTTTGATGAGTTTTTGCAGTGTCACAGCCCCTATTTCCAATAGTTTGGCATAATGTGGCTGGACCTGGACCTGTCCAACTGAAGCAAACCCAGATCATAACACTGCCCATACAGACACTAGGCATGATGGGTAAAACACTTCATTCCCCCAATTGTAACTCTGTGTATCACAATAATGGTAATTTAAGACGTGAGTGGAAGGATATATGTTGTAGCTGAAGCATATTAGTCACTGCAATGGAAACGGTTTTAAAAAGTCTTGGATTTACAAATTTGTGTTTAATACCTTTTTTTAAAGTCTTTCAAAGGTATTTAATTTGATATGTTAGGTCTTAAGTTATGTTGACACAAACTCGTGTTTAAATGTGTGTGGGAAATGTCTGAGCTGGAAAGAAAGTAATGTTAGTCTATTCAGTTTCACCTGTTCTAAAGTAAACATTTATATTGACATTAGGAGCAGATTATAGATAACTTTGTAGCTCCCAGTGAGAAATGACTCAGAACAGTGGGAATCAAGGTGTTGGAGTGTATATACATAAATGTCTAGGAGACACAAAGTTTTGTCAGTATGGTCTTGAAATGGGAAATAAATTCTGTCTTGGTAGTCTTAAAAAAGTCTTAGATTTAACTTGTAGGAACCTCATGGAAGGATCTGGACTGTTGAGTTAAATTCAGGTGGTGACTGTTATATATATTTATTTATTTATGCATTTGGCAGATGCTTTTTATAGGTCAAACTGTGCGTTTTTAAAAGTCTATAACTTGACTAAGCTCTACAAATATACTCTATAACCTTTCAAAATGTACACAGAAGAACATTGATCTCTTTCATTGTCTATTAATAAATTGTAAAACTGAGTATAACAGTTGGATAAATGACCATATGATGTCAACGTTCAGGTCATTTGTGCAGCTGTTTTACTTTTCACACTTACGGCTCTGACTGTAGGCGTGAATGGTGGATCTACAGCTACAAAAGATGCCTGATGTTTTAGATATTTGGAGTTTAGTTCAATCTCTCAAACTACTATATGAAATATTTGTGTTTTTAAATGCTGAGAACAGATGATTTTGCCAGTAATAAGAGCTGAATATATTTTTAACCTGGAAGTTTCCATGTTTTTGAGAAAACATTTACCAAAAATTGAGTTTTTCATTGGAGCTAACCTTTAAAGCTGCAGCTGTGAGCAGTCTATGCCTCCTATACTGACTTTTTCATGTAACGACCAATCACACACACGATCCACTCCAGCATCAACCAAGACAGAACGGCTACATCACAATAGACTGTACCCTTAACGCCTCTTCATCATGGGGTATGACTGTTTGAGGTAGTTTTTCTCTAAAGGTGTACTTATTTATACCTTTAGGCATATGGTTTACCTTTAATGCTTACAGAGTAATTCGTATTTTCCGTTACACAGTCAGTTGTGACAGAAAGTTTTAGATATCCATGAAAATATGAGTAAAATGTTCATTATCTAACGTTGTGTCTCAGACCAGGTCCATGAAGAGCTGGACAGAGTGGTAGGAAGTCGTCAGGTTCGTGTAAATGATCGGAAAAACCTGCCCTACACTGACGCTGTCATCCACGAGACTCAGAGAATGGCAAACATCGTTCCCATGTCCCTTCCTCATAAAACCAGTAAAGACGTCACTTTCCATGGCTACCACATCAAGAAGGTCAGCTGTTTTTGTCTTAATCCACAAAAATACCCATAATACCAGTGTGTTCTGTCTTAGACTCACTGACTTCTCGTGTCCATAGGGGACCACTGTGATTCCTCTTCTTACTTCTGTCCTGTATGATGAGAGCGAATGGGAGAGCCCACACACTTTTAACCCCTCTCACTTCCTGGATGAGGAGGGTAAATTTATCAAGAGAGATGCCTTTCTGCCCTTTTCTGCAGGTAATCAACATTGGCAAGGCAACTTTATTTGTACAGCACAATTCATACACAGGGCAATTCACAGTGCTTTACAAAAATGGAAAAGAGGTTAAAAACATAATTAATTATCAATTCAAATATAGTCAGAGTGCAGATAGAACCCTTTCAGTTGTTCTATGTACAGTTGAACAGAGCTGTTTTCAGCCTGGACTTTAACACTGTCAGAGTAGAAGCCTGTCTGACTGTTCCAGAGTTTAGCTCATGGAACTGAAACGCAGCTTCTCCCTGTTTAGTCCTGACTCTGGGCTCCAGTAAAAGGCCTGTCCCTGAGGTTCTCAGGATCCCAGATGGTTCATATGGGACAAACATGTCACAGATGTACTTCGGTGCTAGACCATGGACAGACTTATACACAAGCAGAGCTGTTTTAAAGTCTGTTCTCTGAGCGACAGGAAGCCAGTGCACAGACCTGAGCACAGGACTAATATGGTCGTACTTCCTGGTTCTAGTCAGAACCGAAGCAGCAGCGTTCTAGATGTTCTGCAGCTGGTTTAGAGTCCAGTCAGGCCATTACAGTAGTCTAACCTGCTATGGATAAGTTTCTCTAAGTCTGGTTTAGACAATAAACCTTTGATTCTGGCAATGTTTTTGAGATGGTAAAAGGCTGATGATGTTATTGATTTAATGTGGCGGTTAAAGTTTAGGTCTGAGTCCATTATTACCCCTAGATTTCTAACCTGATTTTTATTAAAAAATTCCAGATAAGTGCTGACAATTTCTCTTAGTTTTTGTGGCCAAAGATGATGACTTCAGTCTTTTCTGAGTTTAGTTGGAGGAAGTTTGATTTTTCGGATTCGTGGATAACGTGAAGATGTACCATGTGACTGTTTACGTGTCTTCCTGCAGGCCGTAGAGCGTGTCTGGGAGAGAGTTTGGCCAAGATGGAGCTGTTCCTCTTCTTCACTTCCCTCCTGCAGCACTTCCGGCTCACCCCTCCACCTGGGGTAACAGAAGATGAACTGGATCTGACCCCAGCTCTTGGTCTTACCCTCTCTCCTTCACATCACAAATTATGTGCCATCATTCGCCATTGATGAAGACAGTCAGATCACTCTAAAAACTGAGGCGTTAGCTCTGCTATAAATCCAGCAGCATGGAGCTACTGCACTCAGCACTAGCTGAGGCAGTGCCTGTATGCTCAGTGTCTTTATAAGTTTAGCCAAAATCAAATAGCTACAACTTGACATGTATATATATTTTTTTATTTTCACATACTGAAATTATCTTTTATTTACCTTGAATACATACTGATTTTATCAATCACATACAGTTATAGTAAACTGTCCAATAAAACAGGCAAAAGCTCAATATCAGCATTATTGGCAAACATCATAACCCTAAAAAATGTTAAAACATCCGCTATAAACAATGACAGCTGCATCAAAAAGAAACATTTGATCTACTGCTGATGTACTCGTCTGACAGAGGCAGATATGCAGTTACAAACTTATGTCCCTGTGGTTCCAATAGGGTTATGTTGGAAAAAGGAAGATCCATTTTTATTGGCCAGGACTGTTTTTAATTTTTAAATAACCATGGGTATTAAATTTTAACTTTTTTAAATATTTAAACAGAGTATATAACGACCTTTACTGTTTATATGCAAATGAACTGAATGACTGTATTAATATATTACACTTTCTCTCACTTTGTGCACATTTACCAGGCATTTATCAGAGATTTGCGTTCTACGTGTCTGTAAAAATAGGTGAACTTTTCTGAACCACACTTAACACTGGCAGATATTTGTGAAATTGGGAAGAGGTGGTGATTGTATTTTGTTGTTCACACAGTCTATTCACATGAATGTGTTGCATATTTTAGAAAAGTGAGCAATGGATTGAGATGAGTTTGTAAATTGGACTGTTTTTAAAACTTTGGTGTGGCTAGTGCTTGTCATTAAGAGCCTTCCCTGAATGACTTTTACTCAAATGTCTCTTTTACTGCCCTCTAGTACATGTTTTTTATGGTCAACTCATGACTAGAAATAAAGCTGCTGATAGTACCTGTGACTTATTACTGGTGCCGAAATGATTTTCTACAACCTTCAGCTTTGTATTGACTATGCCTTTTATTTATATTAATTATTTAACGAAGCACGTACATTGGAATAAATAAATGAAATGTAAGTATTGACTTAGAGTTGGAGAGAAACTTTCTTAAACATTTCCTATTTTCCGATGATGCTTTGCAGCCATTTGGACAAAACGTAAACTAGACTAGACACTACCATTTGCCTCCGTTTTTAACGACACAAAAAGAAACACAATAAAAAATAAACATGACTACATTGCAGGTAAAAGCATTTTGTTTTCAATGCACTTGTATTATTATGCATTTGTTAAGGTGCCCAGTGGATAAATATTGTACTATGATCTGTTATTTTAGCACCATGAACATGCTACATCATTTACATCTGGCATCCAGAACCACAGGGTTTTCAGGATAATCAAAAAAATAAAAACCCTCATAAGGACAAATTATTTACAGTGATAGAACAGCATCAACAACTGACCGAACAATAATGAATAAAACTTAGATGAAAAGGGTAAAAAAAAAAAAAATGCCACAAAAAGCATAATACAAATACAATAGAAATATAGACATACAATTTAAATAATACAAAAAATAAATAAATAAATTAGAAAAATCAAATCCCAATTCTGGTAAAAGTGTAATAAGAGAAAAGGAGATGACAACACATAAAAATAAAGAAGTGGTAACACATTACAACAAAAAACAAAAGGAAAATGGGACAAAAATGTAATTAATAAAGCTAATAAAACCAATAGAAGGTAAAAGGAGTAATAAAATAAATGCTGAAACCAAAACTAAACTAAAAAGGAAACTGAATACTAAAATCACATAAAGGTAAGTCTATAGAAATACATTTAAACAAGTCATTTACGAGAGGAAAGTATATATGGAAATATAACATGTCTAAATAAAATAAATATGTCAAACTAGGTGATAGAAGAAAAGCCGATGCTGCATTCACGGCGAGTATGATTTTACAGCATCAGCGGCAGGTGGTGTTGGTTTTGTGTGTTTAGTTTGCGGACTGTGTCGCTGTTTCTCCTTTCATTTTAATGCCTTGCTCCGCCCACACAGGAAGCAGAAATAAAAGCACAAGGAGTCTGGAAGGGACGAACCAACACGAAACCCTTTTCCCAAATTAATTAACGTTAAAGAATAACCCAACTTTACAGCCACCCGGAAATATCCGATAGTTAGAAACTCATCTGTGTGGTGGAATAGTTGTTATTCTGTCCTGAGGTGATGATCGTCTATTAATGGGAATAATAAGGAATTTGGTGCAGCATTGGAGTATTATTCGTCAGAGACTGGTTACAAATCAACATAAGGTTAGCGAACACAGTATATTTAGGTTCAACCTGTGACTCTTGTGCAGGTGCATGTCTTATGACAACCTAAAGAAACCCTGTTAATTTCAGATCATGTCACGTCAACTTCACGCAAGGAGAGTAGAAGGTGTGGACAAAAATGTGTGGTAAGTGAACGCACCGGTGGAGAAAAAAACTCATCAAATGCAGCAGTATTTAGGTGGTTTATGACACATGTTTTTGTCCTTTTTAACCTTCCTCTTGTGTTTGTGACCCATTTTAGGTTTTAAATGCTTAAAAGAACCACATAAAACGTGTTCAGTGCATCAAGGCGTTTTGATTTTGTCAGGATCCTCTAATGGTAATAATAAAATCACTAAATTATGAAATGCTCTGGTTGAAATTATGACCTTTGTGTTGTTACCAGGGTATTGTTTTAGGTTCTGTTTTTTTTTTTTTTTAAATATGTTTGTCAGAAAATTTACACAAAAACTACTCGACCAAATTCCATGAGATTTTCAGGAAAGGTGCGAGGTGGTCCAGAATAGATCTCATTCAATTTTAGTGAATGTAGTCCAAAGGTTAAGGTCAAGGTTACCAAAACTGTGTTTTCACAATGAAAAGTGATGGAGAAAATCAGGGAAAACATTTGCGAGGGACGGGGTTTGTTGTTCCTGGCCCCACTTGTTAGGGCTGTTTTTGACCCAGTTCTAAAAATCAGTGCACACCAGGGGTATACTGCCAAAAAAAAGGACCAGAGGCCCACACCAAAAATATTAAAACAGATGTTTTCATTGATAATTTAACGAAGAGATGAGAAACAGATTGGATGATCATTGTTTTTAGTATATTTTACAGCTAATTTAAGACATGAGTCAAAATGGACCCCTTAACATAAGAGATGGGAACTGAAAACTAACACAAGACGAAGGTTAACCTTTCAAAACATGAAGGTTATGTCTATTACGTCTCATTTGACCTATTAATCCTTCCATTGCACTACCTGATTGGCTCTTTTGTAATAACAGGGTTGAGTTCACTCAGCTGGCAGCAGAATATAAGCCAGTGAACCTTGGACAGGGGTTTCCTGACTTCTCCCCTCCTAAGTTTATCCAGGATGCCTTCTGTGAAGCTGTGAAAGGAGGACCTCAAATGCACCAGTACACCCGCGCATTTGTAAGTGGAGAAAACAAACATGATGCTCTTACCAATAAGGGTGTGTAATGGCAAAAATCTGGCGATATATGAAATATCGTGATATATTGCAGAACCGATATTTTCTTACACTCCTACAGTACTTACAAAAGCATATATATGATTTATTTTTAGTAACTTTGTCCATGTCGCTTGTGTCCTCAGGGCCATCCCCATCTTGTAAAAAGTCTGGCTAAGTTCTTCAGCAGGATTGTGGGACATGAGATCGACCCACTGGAGGACATCCTGGTCTCGGTCGGAGCTTATCAGGCTCTTTTCTGTGCGTTTCAGGCACTGGTTGATGAAGGAGATGAGGTAAAGAGATACTATTTTGGATTATTTTAGTGCAAAAATAGTTATTTAGCAAATGTAAAACTCCACTAATGCAACACGCAAGAAAAAAGAAATAGAGCTGCACCTAAAATCAGCTTTGGTTTTGAAATTTGCCAAAAAAAACAGAACATTATGTCTCTGTCTCATCCACAGCCGAACATTATGGATAAGAAACAGACCAAACTGTCCACGACTAGAGCTACATACAGAACCATTTGGAGATATGGTTAAAAGGAGGTCATGACTTTATCTTTCAGGTCATAATCGTGGAGCCGTTCTTCGACTGCTACCAGCCCATGGTGAAGATGGCCGGTGGAACTCCTGTGTATATACCTCTGAGACCTGTGAGTGTGTTCGGTGGATCTGGATGGGATGTATTCTACTGTGAGATGAACAAAAGCAGCCGACAACTTGATCCTCAGTTGAAATGATCCTTATGACAGAACTGGGAGAAGAGCAAAGGATCTAGTAGAACAAATACATGTGTGATCCTATTATATAGAGCCACTCCCCCATGAACTCCTCCACCGCAGTAACATCATCTCTGATTTATTCCTCAATTATTCCACATTAATCTACATCTGTTTTACCCTGACTCCCTCTATATAATGTGTCTATAACATGAGATCTTCATATAGTAATCTATTACCGTGACTACTGGTACTCCCAGATATTACATTTATTCTGAAATATGTGTACATGGACAAAAACCCCACGTCAAATCGACCTTTACAGAGAGGTTTGTATTTTTCACAATGAATTTGACATTGTAATAATCTTAAAGACCGAAACATCCTGATACAATTTCAGAGCGGTGAGTCAGTATGTAGTTGCAACTATACTTAAGTCTCACAACTATATTGTAAATGTGTAAATATTTAAATCTACATTTATATTCATATAAATAGTAGATTTATTTTTTTCTCTCTGTATGTTTTCTGCTTGTCTTCACTGCACTTGATGTTTTTTGTATTATGCTGCTGTTAACAGTGAAATCTTATCTTAGTTTATCTTATCTTTATGGGAGCTTTTCCATATCCACATTGATTTGTACTTAAATACGTTGATGCTCATATAAACTGTAACGCCTGTCTTTAAATACAGATGTTCTTCTTTGTGTATTTGCAGAGAGCTGAGGGGAAAAGTGTCCCTTCAAGCGGAGACTGGGTTCTTTGCGCTGAGGAGCTGGCCAGTAAATTCACTCCACGTACAAAAGCTATTGTTATCAATACTCCTAATAACCCATTAGGCAAGGTATGACTCTGGCCACAGGGGTCTCATGGGTTGGGCTCAGACAAACGCTGACCGTTTGATAAAATGAGTGTGAAATGTGTATTTTTAATGACGCATTGACATTTCTCTAAACAGGTGTATAAGACTGAGGAGCTCCAGGTGATCGCTGATCTGTGTATCAAACATGACGTTCTGTGCATCAGTGATGAAGTGTACGAGTGGCTGACCTATGACGGAGCCAAGCATGTAAAGATAGGTGAGATTCAGCCAGACAATCAGAAAACACACAAAGGGTTAATAAACCTTTAGTTCAAATGTCTTTTGTTGTTGGCAGCCAGTCTTCCTGGCATGTGGGAACGAACCGTCACTATTGGAAGCGCCGGAAAGACCTTCAGTGCTACTGGATGGAAGGTTGTAACACAGCAGTAGTAGTTTTTTTTTTTTTTTTTTGGACAGCAGAAAGTAAAGACGTGAAATCAGACTGGAATGAATGGTGTTTATTATTGTGTCGACCTGTGTTTGTATTTCAGGTTGGTTGGGCTATGGGCTCTGGTCATATTATCAAACACTTGAAAACCATCCATCAGAACTCAGTTTACCACTGTGCAACTGCATGCCAGGTAAGTAAACAAGCTTTTCTTTGTCATTCATACATTTGTTATAATAAGACCTGACTTCTTAATTAATAGTAATTTTGTGCAACCTGTTGGAAAGTGTAAATGATTTCTTTTTTTTTTTTTACTATATTTTTATCAAACATACAACACAAACCATTCCTTGACAAACATCACGAAATATGTATGACAGTGCAAAACAAAGCAAAAAAACAAAAACAAAGCCTAGAAAAGACAAAATAAGTAAATAAATAAAACCATATTGGAGCCCAGACAATTTAATAATATCAATGAATGAAAAATAAATGACAGTTAAGATACTACAATATAGTGTTTAATGATTTCAGTTTCATATGAATTGTCAGAGAAAAGTCAGTAAGGAGCAGATGTTTTCCACCTTTAAATATGTAAAGAATCTTCAAGGTTTAGTTTGTGAGATTTAAGGGCGCATTTGAGGGCGCATTCCCACAGTGAAACCTCTGCCACCAGTGGGAACATAGGACATATTTACAGCTTACTAGGAATTAAAAAAAAAAAGTCCTTTTCCAAATACATTCAAAAACCAGAATCTTATGTAAGTAAGTAAAATGTATTTATATTGCACTTATCACAGAAATACCTCACAAAGTGCTTTACAGATTAAAAGGGATAAAACAGCTGTACACACACACACACACAAAACACAAAAGTACAAAATATGTTACAGATTAAAGGACAGTTAAACAGAAGAGTACAAAGTACAGGCATAAAATATGATATTCCAAAATACACACTAAAATCAAGGAATATCCATAAAAGCAGTAGAAGAAAGGTGTGTCTTAAGATGCTTCTTAAAAATGTCCACTGAAGCTGCTGCTCGTAGCTCAGAGGTTCCACCATCTGCTAAAAAGGCCTGAGAAGGCTCAAAACCAAAGGAGATAGAGCCCTTGTGCTTGTAAACATCATGTCGCGATGTTCTTCATTTTGACAGTTTCCTTGTTTTTATTTGAACACATGCACATTTGACTCCACATGTGATCATTTTACATAACTAGGAGAGCTTTCACTTGTAAAATCCTGCTCCTTTGTGATGTTTTTAATGCTATCGTATGAGTCATGAGTGAGGGTCAAGGAGGCACAAAGCAGGGACATGTGAAGAGCCTCTCCTGCCTTTAGAATGATTCCCTTTTCACCGTCCGTCAGGAAGCAGTGGCTCATGGGTTTGACCGAGAATACGAGCTGTTTGGGAGTCCGCAGAGCTACTTCCAGCAGCTGCCTGCGATGCTGCAGCAAAGGCGAAAGAAGTTGTCCACGTGTCTCGACAGTGTTGGTTTGAAGCCCATCATACCAGAGGGAGGATATTTTATGGTGGCAGACATCACCGCTCTCAGTGAGTAAAGAATAAACCTCTGATGCGGTTGCCTCCATCACTGCTTTTAGTGAGTTTTTTTTCTTTATATTTCCCTCCTTGTTTTTTCTTTCAGAGGTGGACTTAAAAGACGAGGGCACCAAAGATGAATCCTATGACTTTAAATTTGTCAAATGGCTAATAAAAGAGAAGGTACAAAGGAAAGTGCAATGAAAACGCGATGAATTACTCAATTACATTTAAACAGCTACACAAATCATTTTGTTTGATTTCCAGGGTTTAGCCACCATCCCTGTGTCTGCATTCTACAGTCCAGAACACAGCAAGGACTTCGACAAATTTATACGATTTTGTTTTGTCAAGGTAACCTGAACATAGTGTTTTATTTTGTATTTGTATTAGTTTCCTCTCTTTCTGTACCTCACTCACTCATACTCTTCCTTCTTAAAGGAGGATGCTACCCTGGATGCAGCTGCAGATATACTGAAGAAGTGGAGTTCTACAAAGTAAACCCCCCCCCCTCATGTCACTGGTGCCACTTAACTCCGGTCCATCCTGATTGGTCCAGGGTTAAAGTGTTCATTAAATCCAAAGCACAACAGGCACACAAACACAGTATTACATAATTTACTTTTCCTCCATGAACTGCACTACTGTAAAGTAAAAAAAAAAGCTTTGAAAGAAATAAATAGATGTATTGAGCTAAATACAAAATAATAAATAAATTATATTTTTTTTGCTCTGTGCAATAACTCCAAGCAGAAAACTTTACAAGTTCTATTTTTCATAAGTATTTTTGAAATATTTAGATGCAAGTTGAACTGAACCTGTTTTGCTTGTAACACATGTTAACTGCTGAGATTGTTGTCCTGGATCAAACTATGAAAAACAATAAAGTTTTTACAAATTCCATGCTCTATTATTCAGAATTACTTTCCACATTAAAATGTATTTGTAGTTGGTTGTACATCTAAGTTCTGCAGGAAACAATTAATTGTATGTAACAAATGGCATTTTAGCATAAACTTTAAGTTAATACTGATTCATAGCAGTGAATTCTCTTTGATTATTAAAGTCAGCTTTATTTTCAGTTTTGCCTTACATACATCAAATACAGAAAACAGACACAGAAATGACTAAAACTACTGAAATGTACAAAAGCTAACTATACTACAAATGAGACAT
>JAPTYQ010000005.1:29376245-29389197 GCA_029814465.1 Ostorhinchus cyanosoma | reverse complement strand
ACAAAAGCACCCAAAAGCAAAAGAACTGCAAAATCAAGGTAAACACAAATCGAGAAAGCCATAGATACTATTTACAGCTGTGTGCATGCTGATCATACCTGCACGGTTATTGCACACAATTTTGTTTAGCAGTTTTTGTTAGAGACGCCCCTTCTTTGCACTGATATGTTTTGTTTTGTTTTAATTTGTGTGTGTGTGTGTGTGTGTGTGTGTGTGTGTGTGAATTTTGACCAACTTTTTTTCAACATACTTTTTTTCTGTTTGCAAGGCAAGTTTAAATTATATTTCTATCCTCCTGAGACCCAGCGATGCATTTTTATCCTCTGTAGGGGACAAAAGTTTGGCAGTTTTACTTTAAAAATGCTGGCCATTACAAAGGACATTCAATTAGAAAATAAATAAATAAATAAAAAATAATAATAATGAACTTGAACAAGAAATTTAAATCTGATGAGGAAAGTCTCTGAATAGTGACAATCACGATGCAGAAGACCGAAATTAATTTACGAATCATGAAAAATCCAACGTATTGAATGAAGCGCAGTTCGCTCCTTTAATATTGAATGCTGGACTTTTGCCTCTGTTTTGTTCATTCAATATTTCTTCTCTATGGGCCAAACATCTCATCGGCGGCGTGAGTCTGTGATTGGACGGCTGCTCCACTGCCGGGGCCGGTTTGAACACTGAGCTCCGTTCACCATTGGTTGGACACGTGTCTGGGGCGTGGCTCTGGGGCTGCCCGGTTGTGTCCGGGTAAGATGGCGATGCAAGAGCAGTGCTCGGCACCACCTCAATGGCGGTCCATATCTCTGACACACGTAGAGTTTGCCGAGGGTAAGTAAATTTAACACAGTTGTCAAAGTACCTGAACTCTGCTAATCATCGGACGTTTTCTCATTTCGAATAGTACGTGTGTTTTGTCGCTACTGAATGTACACGGCCGTCGGCGATATTGCCAAATTGTGAGATCCCGTAAAACGCGTTACACAGCAGGGAATGTAACCCGGGCTGCTAAATTGTGAGACAGCGACGCATGCGCACTCGCCTACAATGGCCACAATGAAGGCTAGCTAGCCAACTAGCTGTCTCAATTCCGTCAATATTTTTGTCGCTTAAGAGCTAGTAAATGTCATATGTCCTACTAAAAATATTAGACGAAATTTTAAACGAGCGGAGAAGCAAAATAGTATTCACGACTGTACTAAAATTATCTAGCAGTTTCACCTTAAAGGAATGGAGTCGATGCTATGGCTAACGATCTAGTTAGCTTGTTGGCCTGTTAATGATTTGTCTAACTAGGGTAAAACACATCGCACTGAGCAGGATTCAGATTAATTAAATAAATTATATAGCCCGTTAATATAGCTTGGGGTAGAGAGCTTTAACTATATTGCACCACCTCACCACGTTTAGCTATAGTTAAATATTTGACGCGTCCGGGTTGTATATTTCCCAGTGCTAGGTGGTGTTTGGACTTAAACATTAGCTTTACCGGGGTTTATGGTGTCCCATTAACGCCTGTGTTGTGTCCCTATTTTAGGTGATCTCACAGGGCAAGTACTGGCTTACATCACTCTCCTGCCCATAGCGATCCTTGTGGGTTTTGTTACTCTCATAGTGTTTAAACGAGAACTGCACACGGTAAGTCATGCACATGCACTGTCTTAACAGGGTTTTCAGAAATATTTATACTAGTATATATTATAGTATTAGTATATATTACTGACAGGGTACATAACGATTTCTCTGACTGTTGGGGTGAATCACGGATTATGTTGAATCAGGTGAGTTTGAAATGTTGTTAACCTGTTTTCCAGATATCATTCTTTGGTGGGATTGTCCTAAATGAAGGGGTGAACTGGGTGCTGAAGCACATCCTCAGAGAGCCTCGACCATGTGCAGGTGAGAGCAGGAACAAGCAGTCACTTAACACAGAGCTGAGTAGGTCTGGCTGTTATCCAAGGTCATTAATGTTACCAGGATATTTTTTAACACACCATAACAGTTGTTCAGATGCAGGAAATCTCTTATCGGACTGATCTTAATGTCTTTGGGTTGTGCTGGGATTAAAGCTATTCTATTGTTATGCAATTAAAACTATTTTTTTGATGAAATATGGGGTTTTCTTCCAAAAACAAAGAATAGAGTGAGCATCTGTATTTTAAATAAATATTCAAGACTGTAAATGTTGCTGTCTTTCTGCAGGGGCTCATTCATCCGTTCCCACAGAGTATGGGATGCCCTCCAGTCATTCCCAGCTTATCTGGTTCTTTGTTGTTTACTTCTTTCTTTTCCTTTATTTAAGGTGAGTTGTTTTTCTTTTTCTTTCTGCTTGGGGACATTTAAGGGTAGGACAGTACAGCTCTCAAATTTTCAGAAGTACAACAAAGTTCAGTAATCTATACAGTAGCAAACTCTCTATTGTCTCAGTAACATTAGGCTTAGTCCACATTGTGAAGCTTTTGTGCTACATTTACACCTATTGTCCACACTACTCTAGCCTTTAATCGACCTGAAACTGAAATGCTGCTGGCCCCATTTTATTTTTGAAACTCTGGGGTTTTGTTATAATATGGACAGACTAAAACAAAGGTTTTTGGGGAATTGTGATTTGCTCGCCAGCATTAAATTAGAAAATCCAATTGTGTATCCTCAGTAAATGCATATCCTTCCCTGTTTTAAAAAAAATCTTTTGCAACATCTTTCATGAAGCTTTTTTCCAAAAGGTAACAAGATGTCAGCCTTGACTACCAGCCATTAATTTGTTATGGAATTGCAGACAATTCTGTTGTCAGTGTTATCAGCTATTTTGCAGTTAAATTCAGCATTTTTTTTCATGCTACGACTAAGTACATTCACAGCAGGCAAGCTTTTTCAGCAAATTAGCACAAGTTGTCCAGCAGTGCTATCTAGTCTCTTGGTCATGCATTGTGCATTTCAAGTGTGTTAGAATGATGATACTACTTTTGCTAAAATTCTTGCATGGATAATATTTTAACATGAAAGCCTATTAGTGGAATGTTTGCATTTTCTACAGTTTATCACTTCTGAGATGGTTTTTCAACACATGACATTGATGCCATATTCCAGACTCATGTGTTCCTCTCTTTTCAGAATGCATCAAACAAACAATGCTCGATGTGTGGACCTACTATGGAGACACATACTGTCCATCATCCTGTTGGGCATTGCCTTATCAGTCTCATACAGCAGGTAACGGACAGACCTCTGCTCTAAAATCTGCTGCAGTTAAAGAATAGATTAATCCTCTGAGTTCTAAAATTAGGCCATATGTTCATTATTTTCCAGGAGAATGAAGGGTGCAGGTCTGGTTATTATAAATAGTTCATTCTCATCTTGTACCTCGCTCATTATGTGAATACATCATCAACACTTCAGCTGTGTGTAAAATAGATGGAATATAATAAAATGGATATTTTGTCATTAAAACAGCAATGGTGTGTCTACAGATGCATTCCTTATGTGAATGTGAATATAATAAAAATGTTTAGCTTGTAAAGAACATTTTTTCCTCCACAGGAAATAATGGAGCAAAAGGAGGCAAAATATTAGTTATAGGTTCATCAAGTGGGTTAAAGGAGTGGTATTTGGCTTTTTTTAAATGGAATTATGCATTTTAAAACATTTCCCTGTGGTCTACATAAACTGTAAATGCTCTGCTTGGGTCTGAATTATTCATTAATAAAATTTCACAGGTCCATCTTCAACCCTATTTCTGAGTAATGACACCAGTAAGGTCATTTTGAGTGCTGGCCCTTTACATGCAAATGAGCCACTTCAGACCCCGCCCCCTCCAGGTTGTTGGCTGTGCTGCTCTGTCACATTCAACCAACAACTAAACATTTTAGGTAATCGGCTTGAAGTTAAGATATATTTTCAGTATGGACTACAACCACTGCTGCTGACAAACAATTATGGCGTAATTGGAGAAATGTTCATAGGACGTCTTGACCTTATATGTGCAAATTTTATGACATAACTAGTTATAGACGTGACAAATTAAACAGGAAAAGAATTGTAGAAATCCACTCAATTTAAATGAATATGAAGATAGCTTTACAGCACCTGGAGGGTTAACATTCACACTTTATTGACTTAGGGTCCAAATACACAAATACAGGAACCAAAGACTAATAAAAGTGGGTTTAGCAAAATATGACCCCTTTAAGACTTAACTCCCAGCAAATAATGAAGTTATTGTGGAAGGTTTTGTAGCCATATTCTCATATCTGTCAAAATCTGTCACAGTTAAATGCTTATTACTGCCTCTCAATACTTAAAATCTGCAATTGTTATTGTATAGAAATGTATAAAGCATTTCTATCAAACTCCCTGGAATGTCAAGCAAGTCATTTGGGCTAGTTGGAAAATGCAAATGTTGTGCATAATGCTTTAGTGTGGCAGTAACAGACATTTGATCAAAAGCATCATCTACCTGTGTATGTCTGACTTTTTTTTCTTTTTACTCCATTTACTCTCAGGGTCTACCTGTTGTATCACACTTGGAGCCAGGTTTTCTATGGCGGAGTGGCTGGTAGTACAATCGGTATAATCTGGTTCTTCTTCACACAAGAGGTGCTGACACCATTATTCCCCAAAATAGCAGCGTGGTAAGAACTGTTCTCATTTCACTGCTTCTCATGTCACTGGGGAAGATAACTTCATTCACTGCCCGAATTCTTCTATAACTGTCACATCACACGTTTACTCATCTTTCCCTATGTTTTCTATCCAATGACCTTTGAAAGGCCAATATCAGAGTACTTCCTGGTGCGAGACACAAGCCTGATCCCCAACATCTTATGGTTTGAGTACACAGTGACCAGATCAGAGGCCAGGTAAGAGGACACCTGTCATTCACTAGTGCATACTTAACATTAGTTTGAAAATAGTTTAATAGATCTTTTCAGGGTCACTGTTCCAAGAGTGCACTTCACCTTGTCCCTTTATCACTCAACATGTTATACCATTTACTAGTTTAGTTACTATCATTTATAACCTTCAAAAGGGAACTCATAACCATAACTATGAACCTTGTTACTGTTTGCACTGCCACTGCTCTATTGATGCTTTGTACAAAACAGTAGCAGGTCCATGATCTGTCTAGTTAGGAAGCAGAGCAATCATTAGGATGCTAATTGCTAGCATGCTAAGTGTTTCCGGAATATGCATGGTTTAAAACAAGCGCTGAAATTATCCATCATTTCTTGTCAATGCTCATTTATTGTCAGCAACATCACTGGAGAAATACAGGAAAATACTAAGATCAAATAAGTACCAACTGAATTTACACAGAACTTGAAGGCAAATGGCTGTGGCTGCACTTTGATACCAAATGGTGTCAGATGATCAAACAGGACACCCATTTGTAAATATTTATAAATCAATTCACTTGATGTTAAATTAAATATGAGTATTGCTGATGATGGTAGTAAATTGTGGCAGCTTAATAGCCGAATAAATGTCAAATGAAGTTGAGAAGCTTAAGTACTGTTGGTAAAGGACAGATCTGTATCCCATCTGATCTGAGTTCACAGCAACTTTCATATGAGGTCACTGTTTGACAACAAACAGGTCACTATAATCTTTGCACTCTAATGTTATAACAGCTTATTAATGTGCATAAAGTGTTTATATCATTTGTAAAATTATATCATTTTAAATTTCTAAAGTCATTATAAAAATAGTCTAGTGTAAATTAGTAAAATAACAGGTTTTTTGCCGTACCCAAACGCTGTCTTCTTTTTCTCTTTTAGGAACAGACAAAGAAAGCTTGGAACAAAACTTCAGTGATCTACAGAAGTACTCTTGTGAAGCTGAGTTTAGGACCACACACATGCACATACACATTCATGCATACACAAAACACAAATGTTAATAAAAAAAAGAAAAAAAAACATTGAAAAACACACTGGAGATCCATCTTTTGGACTGACGTGGTTGCAAGGAGTAAAGGGCAAAACCGTTTACAGGTGGCGAAAGAGTGCCTGGACCTGGCCCGGAGCCTATAGCCTGAGCAAGTCCGTCCACACGCCTCTCCTTCTTGTACAGCTTGCCCAAAATGCTCTCCAATGCATGCAAGACTGTGCAAGAGGCATACTATTTAATGATAGATTAATATATATATTTTAACTATAAACGCACGCTGACAGTAACAGTGTACTGTAAGAGATTCAGAAGGCCAAAAAGGAGGCCTTGGTCAAGTTTTAAAACAAATTGGTGGGCGTCCTTACAGCATGTACTTAGTGATTCCTTTTTTAAAAATCTTCTGATGAATAGCAGGTGGGAAGGTGTGGGGAGGGGGGTTGGTTATGGTTAGGATTAGGGTTATGTGGAATTAACCATCTTTTTTCATTGTTATATAACGAATACAGAACAATTTCTTAAATTGGTTATTATGTAATATAAGTGAAAATTTGCACTTTGTGAAATTTGCAAGTAAGGAAACAACTAACACTAGTTAAATGTTAAGACCCTGCCCCGGTTTCCCTCATCAGTCTTTGCTTTGTGTCTATGACTGTCAGTCCTAATATATTAGACTCCAAAGCTGATTTGCAAGCAGTGTAAATTTAATGTACCTTATAAACTATTGAGCGTTGAGGCTGTGTTTTCCGCTCATATCCATTATGAGACTGACTCATAGCAGCGGGTTTCAGTTGTTTTTGTTGCTGAACACACTATGGACTGAGACGGTGTTTTCTTATTGCCTCACATACAGTAGCAGCCTGGGAACAGAATTCTGGGAAACAGTTATCTCTCTTTTTTTTCTCTCTGTTTAGTATCTTATCTTGTTTTCTGCTGTTGCAGAGAACGGTTTCTTTTTACCTGCATTTTCCAAGACAACATTCCATATCATTTAGTGAGACAAAATGCATAATGACCGCTGAGGAATTATGTTTTCTTTTTGTATTGTTTTTGAAGAAAAGAAAAAAAAAATCCTCGGGTCAGTCGTAGCATGTGATTATGCTTAATTCCTCATGGCCCACGGCAGCTACTGATGAAAGCTGTCAAGTGGGGATCTGAAGCTGATTTAAAACTGTCATATCATTAGCTCCACAAAGGGAAGTAGTTCTCTTAGAATTTGTTTTTTCCATGTGTAACCTATGTCAGGCTGAATAAAGATGTGTTTATGTACAATGAATGCTTCAAGTGTCATCCTTCATGGCTGCATCTTTCTGCTTTCAAAGTGTTACTTTAGCTATTGAGTAAGTAGAGTATGTGATAATATGATATAATATTAAATCATTTATGCATCAATAAAATTAAATTTGCTATTCAATTTTATTTGCAGACCTATATCACAAGGTTTCCTCACAGGGCTTTACAGAATTAGCTGGATAAGATGCATTGTAGAAACTGAACGAGTGGTTCCAGGCACAACAAACCCCGCTCCTCACAAATGTTTTACCTCATTCTGGTGACCTTGACCTTTGACCTACATTCACCAAACTTTAATGGGATCTATTCCGGACCACCTCACACCTTTCCAGAAAATTTCATGGAAAATTGGTCCAGAAGTTTTTGCGTAAAGTTGCTAACAAACAAACACAGACAAAAAAAACTATGTACCCTCATCTCCCTTTTGGGGTGCAGGGGAATCATTTGTAAATGAATGAATAAAATAGGCTAAAGGTTGTTTGAACCTATGAAGTTATGTTGAACATGTCATTTGTAGATTACATTTTCACCAATGGGAAAAAAAAACAGTGGATGTAAATGTGGTAAGCAGTAAAAACAATTATATAATTTATTAATTTTAAAGCCATGTATTATGAATTTAATTGTGCATTTTTCACAATACTATTTTCTTGCAAAGCCTGACTTGATTTCTAAATTAATCTTTTAGTTAAATTACTGAAAAGATGGTGGTGATGAACAAAAGGAAGTAAAAAAAAAAAAAAAAAAGCAAGGTAAAGAATGTCTTACATATTTGGTGACTACATAAGTTTGAGCGGGTGACATCATGCATTTGTGAGCCCAGTCTGTGGCCCAGTGGGATGAATCTGTTTGACTTTATGATGATAAAAGATCTACTTCATTTATTAAGCAATCCATCCCCTTTTTAATTTACTTCACAGGTCTTTCCTCAGGCTAAATAGTCCTTTGTTCCTTCAGCTGTTGTTCTAAACTCCAGGAAAAAAAGATAGTTTACCTTTAGTATTGTTTCTTAACCTCTTTGGTTTTTTTTTTGGTTTGAAATCCTGTGGTTTATACTTTTTATCTGTATTTTTACCCTTACTGATTGAGTATATTTCTTTTATTATGTTGTTTTATTGTTTTATTTTGAAGAACAAACACAGTCCACAGATCCATCCAATCCATAGATCCAACAATCACTCCATGAAATGACATTTATGATACAAATTTCACTGACGCGGTGGTGCAGTGGATAACACTCACAGCTGGAAGGTCCTGGATTCAGTTCCAACACCAGTCGATGGGGGTGGGACCTTTCTGTAGACATGCACTGACAGGTTCATAGGTTCATCTAAATTACCCATAGGTGTCAATGTGACAGTGTTTGTTTGTTTCTATATGTTCAGTCCTGGGATGAACTGGTGACATGTCCAGGTTGAACCCCGCCTTCGCCCATAAAGTAACTGGGATAGGCTCCAGCGACCCCCGTGACCCTAGTGAGGATAAAGCAGGTTCAGAAAATGAATGAATGAATGAATGAACTTCACTGATAAATAATTGGTGCAGTCAGATTGAAAAGGAGTAGGTTGAAGCTTTCTGCTTATTTTGACGACCTTTTATGCATTATCTTACAGCACGTCCTCAATTTTAACAAACACAACATATTCACACCAACAATGAAAACAAGATGACTGCCGAAATAAATATTAAATGTTGCGTACAAACTTAAGATTTAAAGTTCATGTGTCTATTAAGAGTTATATATATATATATATATATATATATATATATTTTTTTAAGTGTAGTGAGTGAGGTCCATAGTTTGAGCTCGTGTGTGCAGCTGCTCCACACATCTACTCCTCTGACACAGACAGGATTTCCTAATATTTGTTCTAAACGTTTTGTTTGTGAATATTTCAGTCCTTCTAAGATCTCAATGACTGTCTCCAATTTTGAACATTTCCTGGATTGCTTTTGACATGAGGTTATTTTTTTAACTTTGAACATCACAGTAGTGGAAAAAAGTTTTTGGATACCCTTAAAATTGGACATAATCTCAAACATTATCATGAAATATTTGCATAAAAATCTTTTTTTGTGTTTCAGAAGGCATGGCTGCATCAGACATACCCTAACTAATGCATTTTTTTGGGGGTTAATTGTTCATAAGAAAAAATAGTAAAACTAAAGTCCTGACAGTTTCAACCTGTCATATCCTGGATGTGTTTCATTACCCACTGAAACATCCAGTTTTGACTTGAATACAACAGTGCACATGCAGAAGGGAGCACGTGGGTTTGGAGAATGGAATAATACTTGGTAAACTTCAATGACTGAAGACGGATTTTTAATGTAATATATTACAAATGCATGGAGCGTTCAAAAACTTTTTTCCACCACTGTATTTTAAGAGTGTTTCGGTCTGTATTTATGTTATTTGATCGATGGATGTGTACTTGTGTGTTGCTTCCACTGTTGCACAACAATTGCCCCATTGGAGACAAATACAGGTATTGATTTATTGATTGATTGATTGATTAATCCGTCCCCCAGTACAACTGATGGAAACCTCCACCTATTTCCTTCTCTCCCAGCATCTTTTCCTTACCTGTCTACGTACATATGAGTTCATTTGTCCATGTCAATCAGCAGCATGACTTTCATCACATCCATCTTTATTTAAATAATCATATCAGTTCTCACCGTGCGCTCATGTTAAATTCAGATGTAGTCTAATGTATAATGTGGAGATATAAAATAGTCATATTTAACACTATCCCTTTTTAACTTTAACTCTGCATAAGGTTGATAAATCCTGCAAAGTGCACTAATATTAAACCCATCAGAGCGCTGACATCCACTGGAGG
This sequence comes from Ostorhinchus cyanosoma, assembly GCA_029814465.1. NCBI lineage: Eukaryota > Metazoa > Chordata > Actinopteri > Kurtiformes > Apogonidae > Ostorhinchus > Ostorhinchus cyanosoma. Next base: position 29,379,172 of record JAPTYQ010000005.1, on the reverse strand, counting down.
AAGCCTGTTAGTGCAAGATGTGAAGCTTAATGTGATGGAAACTGAAATCAGAAACTAAAACTACTGTTTCATAGCTGTATAGTATATTAAAATGTCAACTATTATCACAATGTAATATGTTGCCTTATAGTTAATTAATATGTGAGTACATTAGGGGTAGAGTAATACATAGAAAGGATTTGGAATCTAAGACTTAAACATGAAATGTTCTGTCTTTTTGTGTTTTTATTTGAAAACATTTTAAGTAGATTTTTCAGGTATCTGTTCTCTACTTATTCATTTTTGTAGGGTTTTTTAGTTTTTTTAGCCCTCCTTTCCACATTTTAATAGACAAATCTGTATTACGTTCTTTTTAAATTTTCAAAAACACACTTATTTCGTCAGTTTTTACACATTTATCACTGCTATTGTTTTGATGCTGTCTCTCATGACTATACCCAACATCCAGACTGATTTCAGCTTATGTGGATGTGGCAGTAATACATGCTGAAAAAGATGATTCCATGGGTATATTACAAACAATGAGCAAATCCATGTCCATCCAGACAGGTGAGGGTGGGGGTGGGGGGGGCTCTGGGGTCAAAGGTCAGAACAGGGTAGAACCTCTACTATGAATTTGTTGTTTGGCCAAAATCCCCTCATTTAATACAGAGGGGGAGGGATATAAGAGCTACACCACCTACCAGGAGGAGACTGAGATGTTTCAGCTTAACTTCTGAGGTGTTATGGATTGAAAAAAAAAAAAAAAAAAAGCAAACAACCAAGAAAAAAAAATCAGATCTAAGCCTTTCAGGTTAAACTGAGCACACAAAGAGTATGAGAAAAGTTTTGTTGCGTAACCTCAGGACCAGCTTCAAAACAGAAATATTTGTTACCGATTATATCACGATCAGTTAAAATACACAGTCCAGAGTATCACAGAGTCCTTGTCATCCTCCTCAGAGACGAGATGAGATGATTGAAGAGTAGTGCAGTACTTTTATCTGCACATCTTGGCATTTTAATGACTTCATTGTATGGTGGCGTTCACCTGAATCACATCTGCATTCATTATTGACTGATGTGCTCAGGTGATTGGAATACATTTGAAGTGACTCTTAAACGCAGTAAGTGAATCCAAGAATTAAACTTTGTTCAACCAGTAGTGTTCAATTTAATTGGTTCTCCGGGGAACCAATTAAATCTCTAATCAAACAGCAGCCCTTGTTTGATTAACAAGCTGAAGCTGCTGTCCTGCTTTGACTCCTCCAGTCGACTTGTTTATTTGCATTCGATATATGTCATGTAATCCTCTTACTGGTCTCATTGCTCACATCAACACACACCATCAGCATTTTTCCATTACTTCTTACATTTGTGTTTTTTTCCCCATTTTTCCGAGGCTCTAGAAGGGAAATAAAACACTTTTGTGACTTTTTTGTGGCTTTTTTTTTGTGCATTGGTTTGTGTTTGTTCTGATTTATAATTAGTTTTTAAAAAAGGGCAGAAAGAGTTTAACCCATAAAGACCCAGTGCTACTTTTATGGCAGTTCCCAAATGAATTTTTTCTCTATATTTAACCTTTCTCAAGTGATTTATGGCTATTTATTAAAATATTATCCTCTGTTCTTTGTGTTTTTTCAGTGTTAATCATTTATTTTCCTATATTTAATTTACAGATCATGTAGATGTTCATTAAAGCTCAGATTAAAGTTGATAGTTATTATAACAGAAACAGAGAAAACGGACTTTTTCATTAAAATATATAATTAAATGAACATAAACCAGTATCTCCATGCACTGTCATCGATTCAACTCCATGGGTTTTACTGGTGAATTAATGTTATAGAAGATGACGGTGTTTCCATGGTAACTACAGAGCCTCTGAACGTCCAAATGGGTCATATCTGATGACCATGAAAAGATGACAAACTGTATTTACACCAATTATTTACATGTATTGATATGAATATTGGATCAACAGGTATTAAAGAGTTTACATCAGTCATGTTTGGGTCTTTATGGGTTAAAAAAATTTGTCTATGTTGATGATATAATTCGAGCCAGTCCAGTTTATACTTATCTTGGGTTAGTTTAAGGTTTCATAACTACTGCTGCATATATGACAAACTTTCAATGTTTATAAAATTTCCTTGAAGCGATTATTAGTAGTAATGTTTGAAAGTGTCAATGACATGGTGTTTTCTGAATTCACTGTAGGAAAATAATGATGTAAGATGGCACTAGATTTGAGATTTGCATGGAAATTCTTCAATCAGATTGATTTTAGAGAGTGAACTACAGCTTTGGTCACATTTGTAGAAGTAATATCTCTTTTAATAAACTATTACAGCCCAGATGTTGTCATGTGTAAAGCAGAAAATCATAAGAGGATGCTTTTTTTTTTTTTGGTTTAACAACTTGTTTAATTCTTGGGTCTGCTCTAAAATGTTGCCATAATTGATCTTTTTAAGTTCTTTTTTTTTTTCTTCTTCCTCTTGTTTTTTTGATGGCATCCACCTAAAAATTTATTACAACAAACACTGAAGTTGTCAGATTTTACTGACTGGCAAACGTCTGCCAACAGACACTGGCAAGTATTTCAGAGCAGAATCTCACAGGACATCGACAGCAGCTTTGAGTGTGTTCGCGCTTAGACATGGAAACTGTTCAACAGCTCTGCTCAGCCTAGTTTTAGGGGGAAAAAATACACTATGGAGCTGTAAGTCTTTTACTACATTCACATACTGTAGTTTTAAATGTACAGGCTATTAAATCACAAAAAATACCAGCAAGAAGATTTAATCCACAAGGTTAAAAATGAGGTGATGTTAAATAACAATTGCAATATAATAAGGTCTTAATGGCTATTTTTGATTAGATAGATAGATAGATAGATAGATAGATAGATAGATAGATAGATAGATAGATAGATAGATAGATAGATA
>JAPTYQ010000005.1:29315443-29332173 GCA_029814465.1 Ostorhinchus cyanosoma | reverse complement strand
AATGTGGATGTGGACAGGGGTCTGGATCAGCACTGATGTGGGTCTAATGTTCTAAAATACATGTTCCTTTCACCTTATGTGTGTTTTTCTTGGGCTTTTTTATATTTGGAGTTTTGCTTTTTTGCCACTTACAGGTCAGGAATCAAATATGGTACCTTCATTAACTTTGAATTTTACATTAAATTTCTACATGACAATCTTTTTTTTTTTTTTTATTTAATAAAAGTAATAGTTTTGGCTGAAATTTTGTATTTCAGAGTATTTCTGAGTGAACTATAAACTGTAACCATTTTCACCCAGAACGCCCGCCTGCCCAGCTGAGCTACAAACTGAAGAGGTGCTATTCTATCCAATTCTAACAGGGTTAAGAGAATTATTATAGTCTGTGGCAGCTGTCATAGTTAGGGTCAGAATCCATGGCCTCATTCAGGTGTAGAAAACCTGTGGAAGACCTTTGTATAAGTTGCCATCACAAAACCTTTTCTACTTATATCTACATAAAGCTCAGCTAATGGAATATGATTTGGATTGTTTATTTCAGGAAGTGCCCTTTCTTAAAACTACTATATGGGGGGGGGGCAGTTTTTATAGATCCCAGCTCTATTTGTACTGTCTCCAGATGGATTTGTGTCTGGTTTTTGTAATGGATACATTTACATAGTGAGGTGGCTCACACAGATGCTGCTCTGGAAAAGTCCAGCTGTTTCTGCTAAAGTCTCCTGTGGTCTCATTCTTAAAAACTCTCTCAAAATAAAAGGGAGCAAATATTTCCCTGATTGTATTAATTGAAGAAGTATCACTGTTGCATGTTGAATTTGACCCCTGTTGTACAGTTTTTATGATATAAAAGTGCAATATGTACCATTATTCTGTGCTTAGATGAAGTTTATACAGTGTCCATGTTGTGCTGGGAGCTGTTTTTTTTTTTTATTTTTTTTTTTTATGTTTCTAGGATTGAGACGGATGCAATACACTTGGCAATGAGCATAAGATGGATTTGCAGAAACTTGGATAGAAGTTGTTTACATAGAAATCAATGCACAGGCTTGTATTATTATCATGGATGTAGGCAACCAGAGACCTGAGGTGATAAATACATGGAAATATCTGCATATGTATTTAACCTTTAATTCAGGAGGTAGCCTTTTGGAATCCATAGATATCCTTCAAACCGAGATCCTGCTACCTTCCCCTGGTTTCATGAAAAGAACATATAGTCAGCCAGTACATTTAGGTCTGTCTATGAGGACTACCTGCTGCTTGATCCACAATGAACTATGTCCCTTACATCATTTCTCAGTGTTCTACATTCATAAACTATTCCCTCCCAAGTCTCAGTTCTTGACACCACTCAGGCTCAGAGGAGATGAGGCCTACACACAGAATAGCTAATACAGCTACCAGCAGCTCAGAAAGAGAATAGTAACGCCAGAATCCCTGTCTTGTCATTTCTCACAGGCTTAGTCTTGCTTTTATCTTTGATGTACAATGTATCCTGGTGTAATGCAGCATTCATGTCTCTTTATCCACTGTGTACCTGGACTGACTCAGCAATTGAACATTTCTCTGTGAAATTATGTTTTAGAGCTGTTGTAAAGAAGAGAGAAGGAAGAAAAAAAACAAAACTTGAAGGACGTTTTTGCTGAACTGAACAGTGTGTGGCTCTGGAGCAACCTTGTGAACAGTGACTGGAAAGTGAAGCCTCGAGGGTCAGTCACAGTCACTCAGGACGGACTCAGTCTATCTCCTGTTAGAATGGAAAAAGATTTTAATTAGTCCATCACTTGTACTGTGTAAGCAGATGACATTTTTTGGGAGATATAAAAGCTCTTTGCAACTTTTAGCAGAATAAAATAATTTATATTCTCTTGACAAGAAAAGCAGTTCTTGTGATTATGATTGTCAGACAGACTGTTAAATTCCACTAATATAATCCTTTTGTAATAAGAAGCATTTAAAGCCATGTCAGAAGTGAATGAAATGGATCAAACAAATGACTTGAAGTGATGTTTCTCTTTTTCCCAAAGTATTCAAATATTTTTTTTTCTTCTTCTTACCTGACTGAGAAAATATAAGATGTTAAACAGCATGTAACGGTGGACACTTGAACAAATAGAAAGGAAAAAAAAATACAAGCAAGAAGGCAAATAACAGTCATATTTACTGCAAGGTTTACACTCAGTGTAATAAAATGCTCATTTGGAATAGTTGTAAATGTCATTTTTTATAATTTATTTTAACTCCAAACAAAAATAATTTCTACAAAAAATATTCAAATAATGTCATATAATATTGATACGTGGTTGATCTTTTCTCTCTCTTTTAGACTTCTGATAAGATAAATCTGCTTCCTGAATACTGTGTGAAGATTAAATCTCGCTAAGTGTGGCAACAATCACTCATTCCTATAACAACCATAATAGTGACTAAATTTTTTATAATTTGTAACCCCCCCCCGGATATTATATAATGTATAATCTCAGCGACTGTTAGTGGGCACATTAGATACATTGACTTAAGATATAATTTAAAAAAAATGCAGCAGAAAGAGAATAAATGTAAATCAAGTCTCATCTTTTGAGAAGAAATGAAACCTGGGTAATATACTATGTAGGCCTCAGCAGCAGGATTAAACGGCACCTCGCCTCCGGTCCACCAATCGTGTCAACGCGTGTCATTCTCTCACCGAGTCTGACCGCACACGCTGGCCGTCAGAAAGAGCAGTCTAACGGAGGTGAGATCCTTAACTCAAGATGAAAAGAAAAACAAAAAGGTCCTTGTGGTTACAACAGCCATTCCCTTTGAAGTGAAACAGTGGTGAAAGTGTTCAGTTTATGCTTTTTGGTTTGATGCACATTGCTCCAGCTCAGAAATAAAGGGAACAGTGGTTGGTATGATTTTCTTTCCCCCCTTGGTCTGCATCTTTTCTCTGAGGTCGCTCCCCTTTTTTCACTTTGTTGGTTCTTCTCACACCTGAGCACACACTCTGTGTCGTCACAGTCCTGTGAGGTGTGTGTATGTGTGTGTTTGGAAAGGGTCGGGGCTAGTTATTGTCGTGTGGCTGTGTGCTCTTTTTATGCCAGTGCTGCAGTGCGTTCATCGGGTCCATGACCGGGACGGCCCACGCCGCCATGGGGTCACCCCTTTAGCCTCACGTACACACACACACACACACACACAGACACACACAGACACACTGCTCGGTTTAAGGGGGGTTTGTGGCTCAGTGGGGAGTTAACGTGGCCAGCAGGTGGGCTAGCAGAGTGCAGAGCAGCAGGGTGGCTGTGGAGAGGTGCGGCGAGGAGGCGGCGTTGCAGTCCTTGCCCGCTTCGCAGCGGGAGTGTTGGCACAGTACCCCTTTAAAATCTGGAGGACAGATGCACTTCTGGTTCTGGTAGCACGTTCCTCCGTTCTGGCACAGAAGCATCTCCTCGTCGCAAACATTAGCTGTGAGACGGAGCAACAGAGGGAGAAGTAGAGTTAGAGAGAATGGCGGAAATTGCAGAGGTAAGTATGAGAGAGAAGAGTTGAGAATAAAGAGGTCGCAGCAAAGTGACAGGGTGACAGGCGGTAAAAGGAGAGAGGGGGAGTAAAGAGCACACACAAGAAAAAGAAAGATATATGGCAAAGAGACAGGTGGAGGAGATAAGGAGTGCCAATGTTCGAAAAAGCGTGATGCGAAACAGAGATACAAGCAAGGGGAGGAATTCAGGGCAGAAAGAACAAAGTAGAAAAGATAGCATGAGGAAGGAAAGAGGCAAGATGAATTCTCCAGTCTTTGCCTCAGGGACAACAACAGGTAACACCTGCCTTTTTTGTTTTTGTGGCCCTTTTCTCTGTCTGTTTTTCTTTAGCCATGCACTTTCTCAGGCTCCAGTTAAAGTCATTGTTTTAAACCAAGCAGAAAACATACAGTGTGTGGGATATTTTTAATGATTAGGTGAACAAATGACATCATTAAAGTGCTATAAAAGGCATTAGGCAAAAACAGAGGTACAAAGATACTTGACCTAAATGTTCCGTGAGCGAGGATCAGGCTGGCATGACAAGAAATAATTGCGTACGCCCAGATTTTTTATTACACTACAGGTAATTGGCTGTGTTGCTTTGGAGCATTTGATTAAGGTGTCAGACCAAAAAACCTACTGTTCGTCCTATATTGTAGTAGATAAATTTACAGTCAAATTGCATGCATGCCTGTGGAGGTTAAGTATATGTGTGGAAGGCGATGGTCTGTTTGAAACTGAGGCCGCTGACTGGATGGTGGATGGCAGAGGAAGGCCATTCCCTGTAATGGGGTTAAGGTGTGACAGGGTCATCAATTAAACGCACAGCTGATGCTGCTAATGAGCTACATGATCCATTCCTCTGAGAGTAAAGAAAACATGGAGGACAGCACATGCTAAGCAGTGAAGTGCACTAACAAAGGTCCTGGAAGGCTCCAGCAGTGCAACATGAACAGGGCTCCAGGTTAACTTTTTACACTGCGTCTACTCGTGTGCCCAACATTTTAATTTAGGTGCATTCAAAATTTCCACCACATATAATAATATACTTGAAAAAAATGTGTGTATTCTATCATTTCTTATTTCTTGTTTGCCGCTGCATGGCACTGAAACACTGTGGCCATGCACCTACTATAGAAATGGATACGTTTCTGAGAACTGAGAAATTGCACTTTTTAACATTTAGATTTAAAATATCAGAGCTCAACTAGAGTTCGGTCATCATCCATGGTTTGGCCACAGGTTTTTCAATAAATTGGTAATCGTTGTCTGCTTTGTTACCATATAGGTAGGATGAGGAATTTTAACAAGTCATTGCACTGCAAAAATCTAAATCTTACTAAGTGTATTTTCTTACTTCTAGTCCAAATATCTCATCACACTTAAAATAAGACATATTCACCTAAAGAGGAACTTTTCACTGAGTCATAAATAACTTATTTTTAGATAACAGATCTCGGAAAATCTTTTGTCTATATTTTTTTTTTTTTGCTTGAACTAATCCAAAAAACAAAAGAAAAAACAACTTGAATTAAAGCAAAAAAAAAAAAAAATCTGCCAATGGAACAAGGGAAAATTTTCTCTGTAACATTTCTTGAAATAACATTTTCCAGATCTGTTGTCTAAAAATCAGTTCTTATATCTCACTGAAAAGTTCCTCTTTAGGTGATTAGGTCTTGTTTTAAATGTGATGAGATATTTGGACTAGAAATGAGAAAAATATACTTTGCAAGATTTGGATTTTTGTCGTGTGTCTGCGAATTTTTTTGATGGGTGATGCTACATTTTGGTTATTGCTCAGACTAAGATGAGAGCATGTCCTGTCAGAGCAGATAGGGCTGAGGACAAGTTTAAGGAGCATTTCCTAATTTTTTTTCCGGATGAAAACACAATTACCAATTCTCATCATTTGGAATCGGTGTGTTTGAATTAGTTTTGCCACTTGAGGAGAAGTTCATGACACAGTTTCACATGTACACACACGCCTTATGTTTCTGTTTTTCCCGGCTGAATTCAGGAAAGTCGAATATCAAGGTCAGAGCCAATCAGAGGCAGAGGGAGGCGGGTCAATGCAGAATGCAGGCGTCAAAATAACGCTACACTCAAACCTGTTAAATGTTAGGGACACGAGTGTGAGTAAAGCACTTCAACTATCACACCATACGAACCGAAGTTGCTGCACGATGGAACCCTGATGAACACACAAAATCTGTCATGTTCTACTCACGGTAACAGCCTTGTTTCCAGTAGTATCCTGGCAGACAGTCGTCACACTTTGCCCCCGTGGCACCGTCTTTGCACTGGCAGAAGCCTGTGCCGTTACACCGGTCATGGACAGAGCCCATCTGGTTGCAGTTACACTCTGAAGAAAAAGAGAAGGATGGAAAAGGCAGACGTGAGGGACAGAACAGAGACAAGTATTGAATTTGCTGCCTTTATTAATTTTTAGGAGATGTGATCTAGAGTTGAATTAAGTTCAGCGGGCTAAAAATGTCTCCATTTGTATTCAGAACACAGACTTGTCTTCGGTATTAACACAGTGCTGAGCTGCTATGCATATAAGGTGTAGTTTCTCCAAAGTAAAGAGATATCCCAAGATGCAGCAGTTTTTCAGACCTGAAAGTTAAGCTCAGACTCAAATTATTTCTCCACTATCAGGATCTATCTAACGAAGATTCTGAGTGACGCTCACATTTAATGCCGTTGTAAACTACTGTAATTCTAACATTTTAGCATTTTAAGTGTAATACATCAACTTCCATTCATTTAAATTTTTCTTTGTTTCCTCTCACAAAAGAAAATCACTAAAACTAATCTCAGATTAGGGAGAAAATGATCACAGTCTGCTTGTTTACATCACTTGCTACCTCTTCTACTATAACAGCGACTCTCTTAATATGTAACTGACAGATGTGTAATTGTTTTACTGAGTACGTCGCAGATGTTGTTTGGGAAAATAATCCCATCTAAATAAAGCTGCAGGGTTTTTTTTGATGCATTTTCTTTAAAAGCAGATGCAATTAATTTTTTTGTTCTTGTTTTTTCTTTTTTTTTGGTTCCTTCCATAAATACATTTTCAGTGATTTTCATTACAAATACTACATGTATTTATAGAAGCTCAGTGCTTAAATGAAGCAGATCAGAGACGGTAAATATCTGCAGATCTATATTGTATGTTCAGTCAGTTTGAGTTTCTCTCCAGATTTGATGTAAACTGATAGATTGTCTTGTCTCGTGCTTTGAACTCAGATCAAATTGATTCATTTATTATAAAATGTATTATAAAATATTCATAAAAATGAGCAGGCCCTTAATTGAGTAATGTGTAGCAGTGAGGTTAGTGTCTGTGTGTTTGTGGGTCATGTGTATTAATATTCAGACTATATGTAAGCCACTGGGAATCAAAGTGAGCAGAGAATATGTAAAATGTGTGTGTGCAAGTGCATTTGTGCATAAGAGCGCATGGTTTCTTGCTCCAGAGACGCTGGTGTGAACTGATTTCTGTAGCCGTTCTCAGTGTGCCAGTATGCTGGCAGATGAGCTAATGGGGGCCTTATTTGTGCTGACTCCAAGGCTTGGCCCTGTGTGCGCCCCAACCGCGGCGAATTTACCCTCCAACCCCCTGCAGTCCACCTACAGATGGATCCAAATCACCACCAGATTTTAGCTCCACAGCTATGCACAGTGACCTCGTATTAGGACGTGACCTTAATAAGTCTGAATGCAAAAAGAGCTCATACTCTTTGAAGATAGCAAATCTCACTTACATGCTGCAAAAATATTACAGCAGCTAAAAGTTTGATGTCATTTGGCTCTGTTCTCACAGCACATAGGCTTTCCAGTGACTTTAAAAGGTTTAGTTTCATCCTAATTTGTACTTCAGTGTGTTTAATTCATACTGAGTGAATGGAGTGTTTATGTCCAAACAAAGCAAAATGCAAAACTGTCCAGTCAGTTACATCAGCAGATGTTACACTTCTAAATTTAACACCCAACCAAAAGGAAAAACCCCCAAAATAAAGGAGACGAATCAGCAGAGATACAAAAGTGTACAGTGATGTAATTGGTGAGAAAAGTTTTCAGCACACATATTGTTTCCTAAGTTTATGGAATAAAGTCTGTTTTTCTAAAAGTGCTTTAGTTTCCTTTTCATTCTCATCCTGATCTGTGCTCCTCAGCTTTGGAATGAATGAATGAATGAATGAATGAATGAATGAATGAATGAATGAACCCTATCCCACCCCTGCAGGCTTGAGTATGAAAGTTACAATTGTGTTTTAACATAAAATCTCGTATTGCTTTTAAGATGTCCTGCATTAAAAAGGTATATAGAAAGCTGCACGGTTATTTTATCCACTATATACTGAGAGCAATAACCATTTCCTTTCTACAAGCCCACAATAGTAAAGGTGAAAATGAAGCCTTTTTGTAAATATTTCTCTTAAACAGACAGTGATAAATGTATTTTGTGCTGAACTACATGATCAATTTCTTGTCAATGCAATGAAGTCATAGATTATGATTGTTACGTCTCAGTGCAAACACAAGCATCTTGAAAACATCAAATATCCAGAAAAGACTTTATTTTTATCAGTGACTATTTTATAGCAGTCTACCCACAAATTTTATTATTTATTTATTTTTTATGACAGTGACTACCCATTATTCAATTTTACCCTTTTCTAGGTCAAATATTAATATCAGGAACCCCCCCATGTTTTTGAACATGGGGATGAATTAATCATCTGACTGTATTGTAATTTACCACATGCATATATATATAGTGTCAAGATCTAGTGCCTCAGACTTTGATAGGTTAAGGTCAAAGCCACAGTCACAATTTCCTTACATAAATCAGTGTATCTCCAGATTTTATGCTCACTTTTCCTCAGAATTTCAACTTGGATATGTTTGGACCATTGTCATCCAGGATTCAAAAGAAAATCAGCAGTGAAAGTGCAGTAATTATGTTGCTGTGGGAAATGTTTTCCGAATACTTTCTAGTTTTTATTTATTTATTTATTTGAAGTATAACAGCAATAGGAAAAAAATTGGTAACAGTGTTCTGTCTTATAGCATATGAATACTGTAGGAATCAATGCAGCTGATGGACTCTAATTAATGATGATGAACGTTGTCGATACAAGTTGTTACTGATCAGATTGCACATTGACTGATGAATTTCAATCCTGAAAAACCTAGATCTTGCAAGAGTCCTTTGGAAAAATAACAATAGCCTGTCCGCTCTGTCAGTTGTCGGAAAAGTACACTAACACATACACCACCTCCCTCCACTCTCTGTAAGTTTCCCCCTGCAGACTGACCGACACAGACGCTTTCATCATCCAGTTCGGCAGAGGCGTTGCGGAAGTATCCCAGTCTGCAGTGTTGGCAGTTCTGGCCCCTGGTGTTGTGTTTGCAGCTGACGCACGTGACGATGTTCAGGTAGTCGATGTAGCTGCAGCGGTTGGAGTGGCCGTAGCACTCACAGTCTGTAAGAAGAGACAGATTGAGTTTTTAAAAAATGGGTTGGGATGGTATCTTTTAGGCCGTTCCAACCTCATGGGATTGTTAGATGACATTACAGAGTGATCTATGACCTGCACTAACACATTATGTCTGAAAGCTACTTTACTTTTAGGCGTCAGTGAGCAAATGAATGACTCCGTGTGTGTTTTATGACTTGCCTTTCTGATTCTATATTGGTTCAATAAAGACGGGTCACTCCCTCTCCATTACTACTCTCACTCACTCTCAGGTTTGCTGAGTCTGCTTCACTGCACTGATTACTGATGGGAATTCCACTATCCTATGCACACACACATCTGTGTGCTCTTGCTTGTTTTTGTGTATGCGGTCATAGGCCCATGAGTCCAGGTTAATTATGTCTGGGAATTTAATTGCATTACCAGTTTAGTTGTACACTATAAACTCCGGAATTCCAACCAGGGGAGTTTGAGGTGAATGATAAGTATTTTCAGACTCCACCTAATACTGTGAAATAAGTCTGACCCTGCTTAACCTGATCAAGAAAAAACATATATACCATTTCCTTTTGCTTCAGTGTTTCCTCTTCATTTCCACACGATTACGTTCTCTTTCATGAAGCGCTGCACAATCAGAACTCTTAATTAAATTTTCTCTTTGTTATTCATGAATTATCTGAGTGGGCTTGATTGCAGGTTTCACTCTACGTACTTTTATGCTTTAATAGAGACATCTTCCCCCTCACAAAAAGAAAAAAAAAACTCCTTGGAACCAAAAGTGATGCTGTGATGATTGGCATAAGACCTTCGTATAATTTTTCTACATAGGATAAAAAAAAATGAAAGCCTGTTATCATTTACTCTCGACACACATTGTGTGGAAGAGTGCGGCTAGAGGTGGAAGGGTGCGTGTTGCTCTACATTCTTTCTACGATTCTCTTGGCTGAGGCTGGTACCTAATTAAGGTTTTATTAAGCTTTAGAAGTTGGCTGCAATAGTGTGCTGCAAGGCATCACTGTCCTCTAAAGAGGCGTTTACCAGGCATGTTTATGCAAATACACATTTAAATGCACATTAAAAAGTCGGAGTTTAGCTGTTTAATCAGCCGTCACATTATTATTTTATTATTGTTTGGTTGATGATGCTAGCTGAAATATTAATGAGCTGGTTTAAAGGAAGCCAGGGAGAGGAGCAGCATAAAGTGCCTCTCTCAGCACTGAGGGAACCGTGCTAGCAGTGGGGGAAGAACTGCCTAATTAAATATAAATGGCCAATTACTCCACAGACTAGGACATTGTTCCACAAATTAACATTACGAGTCAAGATGCTGCTTTATTGGTGTTTATCAATTGTGGATTGTTAAGTGTGAAAGACGGTTATATTGAGAGAAACCGAGGGCCGACTGCATCAAAGGGAGACGCAGTCACTGAATCTGAAAATATAATCGGATATTTTGCTAACAAGCATTTCTTTTTTCTTCTCTGAAGCAGGTAAGCAGAAATGTCAGTGCAGGCAAATGTTTAATATGATTTTAAGGTGTAGATACTTACCTTGATCATTCACAAAAAAAATAAACACAAGCATGAGGGAGTCACAGATGCATGGGGGGGAGGGGGGTGAAAAATATAAAACATGCAGTGAGAGGAGTTTTTCCACAGGTTCCTCTGCTCTTTAGTGAAATGAGATAATTTCACAAAGCTCTGCAGTGTCTTCAGCCCACATGTGGCCCACGTCGGTCTCTTACCTCTGAAATCATCGTATATGATCCCAAACAACTGTCTGTCCTGCGGCTCTCCCGAGATCAAAAGTTTCAGAAGCCCTTGAGGGATGAAGGAACCTTTTGTTTAAGATTTGTTTTTCCATATCACACACTCTCGAAGGCATCTCCTCCACTTTCACCTACAGCAATATACGTTCACTCATCCGCTACAGTTACAGTCTATAGGAAGGATGTTTAGTACTACAGAGGGGTCATATCGAAGATGCTGCTGTTTGGGAGAAGTGTACCAGGTTTATTCCTCTACAAGCCTTTATTCTACAGATGGGTGCTGCCTTTTTAAAATGCTGATAAATCAACCTTTGCTAAAGCACGTACATGCACCACCAACAAACTGAAATGGCATTGAAAACCTTCAGCAGAATTTATCTCACAAATACTCAAAACACACACAAATGCTTATAGTGTCATCTATTTACTCTCATCCCATAAAGTGTTACTTTGGTGTCAGATCCTAAATGGATTATTTTCTCCATATTTAACATTTCTTAAGAGATTTATCACCATTTATTATATTTATCTTATTCATTTTGTGGTTTTATCAGTGAAAAACAGTTATTTTCCTGTATTTATTTTACTAATAGTATAGATGTTCATTGAAGCTCAGATTAAAGTTGATGTTATTATGTTAAAAACAGAGAAAACTGAAGAAAAAGTGATTTTTTTCAGTAAAATATATCATTAACTGAACATAAACCCAGCGTCTCCAACCATTGTCATTGATCAAATTCATGGGTTTTCCTGGTCAATCAATGTCGGAGCCTCTGAACGTCCAAATGGGTCATATCTGATGACCATGAAAAGATGACAAACTGTATTTTACACCAATTATTTACATGTATTGATAGGATTAATGGATCGACAGGTATTAAACAGTTGAATCAGTGGATGGTTTTGGTTAGAGGTGGATGTTTGGGTCTTTATGGGTTAACGTTTATTGTTGAATAGAGGCTAAAATATGCCAAAAAGAAACCAAATAATTAAAACAAAGCTTACATCCTACGTGATGAAGTAATGATTGAAAAACTTAGGGCTCACTGGCAAATCATTCAAGCCATTAAATAATCGGTGAGGTGCCCCGTGAAACATGCTGTTACATAAGAGCATTACTGTGTTAACTTTTAAATTTATTACGATACACTTAATGTCGCAGTGTTGATGTACTTACAAGTCAAAGCATTACTTAAGTGCACATTTAAAAGCACTTTTTTTCCCCTTTTCTGTTTTGTCGTCACTTCCTGTCTTTTTTCCTGGTCTGTCTTTGTGGTCTCCCGACCCCAGATTGCCCCTACAAGCCTGGAAAGTGAGCTAGATTAACTCAACAGTTTATCTCAGGCTACTTTGCTAAATTAGATTATCAGACTGGCTACTGACAACAACAGCCAAACATTTGTGAAGATCCTTTACTGATCTGATTTCCACAGAAACTTTAAAAATGATTTATTTTTATGCCTCGGCGCTGAGCTAGAGGCATTACAGCCCTCAACAAAAAGACTTTATGAATGTCTGTTTAAAAAAAAAAAAAAAAAAAAAAAAAAAAAGTTTCACATGCATTGTTTTTTCTGAGGGTAGAAGTAGCTATCTTGCTTTTTTTTTCTTATCTCTTCTGAAAGTTTTGCAGCATTAATCAAGCTCTGACTGAGTAAAGATGATTATATCCTGAACCATTACTATGCAAAATTAGATTTAGTTCACTGAGAAACTCCAACTATATATTGTGCTACAAATTTGAGACCAAAGCAGATAAAAATGGGGTTACTTTTAGAAGCTATTTTTCATTTCTCAACAATATATGGTTTGTAGTTGCACATGAAATAACAAAGATGTGTCCAATGTTGAATTCCTCTTCCTTTTTTGAGTAGATATTTTTTTTTTATCCATCCTCCTCCCAACTTCAGTCATTGTTTCAGATAAAAATATGCTGCTAGAGTAGGCTCCAAATTAAGATTTAGGTCTGCGTCTCAGGTTGACTGACAGGTTATCATATCATTGAAAGGATACATTTAGAAATATTTCTGCTGTTTCTAGTTAGTGGTACATGTTTTTTTCTTTTTAAAAAAACTCGTGTTACCTATTGGATATTTATAGCACCTCAGGCAAACTACTGAATATTACTACTGTATATCTATAAGGAATGTGGCACCGCTACATGTAAAAGATACCTTTTTTGTCATGTTTTCTTTGTCTATCGTCCTCCTCCTCTCTTTTGTCTCCATGCCCAAATGAGGATGTTGTATGGTGGCCATGAACTTGATGTCCATGATGTTCAGACATGTGGTAGACTGTGACATTACAATCATCATTAATTAACATAACATAAGCTCAAGCATGTTTTTCTCTACAACTACACGCTGTATGACATAATACCTTTCCTTCCAGAGTGGCTATAATTATGCTCCTCTGCGTCCCAGTGCCCATGAGAGGCTGTTGGTCTGTGACCGTGATTCCCATGAGGATGCTCTTCATGGGTGGAATGCGCTGTCGGACCCAATTGTAAGTGAAAAATAAAATATAGGATTTAAAATTTTTAGCCGGTCATATTGAAGCTTCTTTTCTAACGGCTCCCTTTATTGAGACATAACTGGCATGTTCATTATTGATTCATCCATATACGCTAGTGGAAAAATGTTTAGGCACACTCTTATAATTTTACACAATTTCCAATATTATCATGAAATATTTGCAGAAAAATATTTTGGGTGTTTCAAAAGATGTGGCTGCATCAGACAAACAGATACAAATGATTTTTTTGTTTTTGTTTATAAGAAAAAAACAAACAAAAAGCAAAACTAAATTATTGACAGTTTTAACATGTCATATCCTGGATGTTTTTCTGTTGAAACATCTAGTTTTGACCTGGACAGAACTGAGCATGTGCAGAAGGAGCATGTGGGTTTAGAGAAGGGAACAATACTTGGCAGATTTCATTGACTTAAGAATGATTTTTAATGCAATATATCACAAATGCATGGGGAGTCCAAAAACTTTTTTCCACCACTGTAATTGTCGTAGCTGAGACTTTATCGATTCCACCATGGGGAGATGTAACAGTTTAGAGCAGCAATATGCAACTTTTCGTCAATAAATAAAGACGAGAGTAAAATGGATTTGGGGAGGCAGACAGGTGCGCGCGCACTGCACGCACTTGCACGCGCGCCCGCACGCGTTCTTCTCCAGCTCCCTGAGCACATTCTCTTGTCGCTTTCATAAATGTGTAACAATCGCAGCCACCGGTCGACAGCGCCGGGATGATGTGTGGATTCATTTCCATTACGACAAAACAAGTGGACAAAACTAAGTGCCGGGTTGAATCATGTGACACATGCTTGGAAAAACTCCACCAATCTAAAACGGCATCTGTAAATCACTCATCCTGATATTCACGTGGAGGTAAGCTCAGCTTTTGCTAGCTAACGGTAGTGTGAGCTAACCTTAGCAGGCTTAAGCTCTAGCCTCTCAAAGTAAATTAAGATGGAACACAAGAATAAATGACTGTGATTGTATTTGGTGTATGTAAACATGACTTATATGTCTTTGAAGTGGAGTTTCTCCTGTTTAATTTGATGTGCAGTATGACTATAATGCTACATAATTAGCACAGCATCTTTTGCTGTGGTGAATCTCAGGGTCCTCTAGTTGGGGGACTGTGGGGTTTAACGGTTAAAACGCTATTTTTTTTATTATTACTATTTATAATTGAAGTGCAGACACTTTTAGTCAACTGAATGTACTATTTAGTTGACTAAAATCTCAAAGACATTTAGTCAACCAAAAGGACTCAGAAGACTAAAATGTGATTAAAAGTAAAATGGCATTTTCGTCAAAAGACTAAGACTAAATAAAAATTTGATGACAAAATGAACACTTCAACACACCAGTGCAAAAGAAAAGCAGGTAGAGATAAATGTTCTTCAAAGTATCAAAATGTAAGTATAAAGTTTAAAGATATTTCCATAGTGATTGCACATTTATGTGATGTGATATGGGGGTGGTGGAGGGTCAGTGTGTACTGTTATACAGTCTGATGGGGGGGGGGGCGCTCCTTCTTGCACAGGGAAGGAGCTGCTCAGGGCCTCTACAGTGTAGTGCATGGGGTGGGAGGGGTTATCCATGATGGATGTCAGCTTTGCTAACATCCTTCTGTCCACCACCTCCTCGATAGTCCAACAGGTTCAGCCTAGGACACAGCCGGCTCTCTGTATCAGTTTGAGTGTTTATTATATATTTACATGGATGGTAGAGGGTTCTATTGTTGCTACTTCCAGCTACATTAATGGTATATCCACTGTTAGTACTTGTATTAAGCGTCCCCAGTGCAAGAAGGAGCAATTCATTCCAATTCTGTATATTTGTATAAATATTACATTTCGTTTCGTTTTTTTCTACATGTCTTTTCTCGCTGCACTTGTATGTTGTTGCTGCTAACTGTGAAATTTCCCCATGATGGAATAAATAGTCTTCTCTTATTTGGAGGATGTGATGACTGTCATCAGGTTGTGATGTCATCTTGGAGGTGTGTCTCCAACTGGTGTGTGTGAGTTGCAGCTCATTAGAGTGATGCACACCTGGGCCCGGTGTGCACACATCACTTAAGCTCCTCCAGTGAGTCCGTCTCTCTCTGACTCTTTCCCTGACCTGACCTTCTCTTCCCAGGTATCCATGCTTGTCGTTGGTTACATTTGGTTAGATTAATTCATTTCTGCTTGCACCTTACAACACTTTCACACACACTATTTCCACTCATATCCTACACTACTGACTTAACTGACTTCCATATTTCAGATTATTAAATCTTTAATTTGGTCTGATTTGACCTATTTAAGATTCGTTTGATTATTTAATTTGGTTAAATATGTTCAATTAAGATAATTTGGGGAAGTTAAACTCTGCGTTGTCTCCCTTTTGTTTTGACCTTTTGAACAAGGTCATGACAAGTAGTAGTATTAACAGTTATGGGTATGTGCTCTAGTTACTGGTAGTTATACAGCAGTTCTAGCTTTTAAGTTATAGTTCAGCTTCTTATGCATCCATGTGCCCCCCCCACCCCTCCCAAAATCTCTCTTTTTCTTTTTCTTTTCCTTTAACCCTCTCTTTTTAACCCCAACTGGTCAAGGCAGACCACCTTCTTCCCAAAGATTCTGTTGGTGTCTGTGAATATGCTTCAGAGTCTAGTTCCACCAGCTTTAAATGTAAAGTGTCAGGAGATAACTTTTGTTATGATGTTGCACTATATAAATACAATTTGATAGATTTGATGTTTCAATGTGGATAAATGTGTACTGTTTTCATTGTTTTTTTCTACCACTACATGATGGATAAAATGGTACCTCCATGATGCTCCCCGTGCCCAGATGAGGTAGTTGTTCTGTGGCCATGACTGTCATGTCCATGGTCCTCAGACTTGTGGGAGACTGACATAACACAGTAATTATTAACAACTCCAGCTAATAAAAAAAAAAAGTATGCAACCTCAACAATAAACAGCTGCAAATATGGCAGTGAAAGAAATGTTTAAACACTATAGCTATAGTACTTGTCCGTACTTTTTTCAAGATGAGATGTTCAATATTAATGTACAAGGACTTGACCATAACTAAGTAGACTGTAAAAGGGATACCATGTCCTCCTCCGTGCTCCGCCATTCCATGTGCAGATGAGGTAGTTGTTTTATGGCCATGTGTCTGATGATCATGTTCTCCATGTGATTTGTGTGGGACTATTATGTCACAAAAGAAAAATTCATTAATGCGACAAGCAGTCCAAAATACTTTAGTCTAACATCACAATTTTGATTCAGTAATTTATGTTCAGGATGAAGGATAAAAACTGACAACTTACTAGGATAAAAGTTCAAAATATACCTGAATGTTCAGTTCTTCCATGGCCAGATGAGACTGTGTGGTGGCCACGAGTTTCATGTCCATGACCATGTCCTTGGTCATGACCATGTCCTTGGTCATG
>JAPTYQ010000005.1:29297521-29309150 GCA_029814465.1 Ostorhinchus cyanosoma | reverse complement strand
CTGACAAAAGCGTCACATCCATCTTATCTGTGATTGGTTTACTCGGCGCCTGTTAGTCCCGCCTTCATATTTGGATTCAAACACCACGATTCCAGACAGATTTGTCATTGAGAAAGAAGGATGACTAATAATGAGATACCTTTTTCTTCAGTTTTTGCGTCTGTTCTCATCTTCCCCATTAGCACATTAATAAACACTAATAACTAAATTCACCAAAATTCTATCACTATCAATTTAACAGATACCTTTCTCTTCGGTTTTTGTGTGTCTGTGCTCATCTTCTCCGTGTGCACTTGTGGCTGTTGTGTGTCCATGACTATGATGTCCATGATGCACAGACCCATGGGAGACTATCACACATCACAAAGGTCATTAATATAAACAAAACAATTCAGCAGTTTTATTTATTTACTTTTTGTGATTTGTCTTCAGGGATTATATTTAGAGTTATATTTAAATGCTAATACTTTTTTGTTGTTGTTGTTGTTTTAAATCTTGATACCTTCAGCTGTTGTGTGTCTGTGCTCATTCTCTCCATGCACAGATGTGGCTGTATTGTGACCAGGAGTGTGATGTCCATGATCCTCAGACTTGTGGGAAACTGACACTACAATCATCATAATTATAACAAATCAAAATGACAGCTATTTGTAGCTTTCACTAACTATATACTGATGTGTATTTATGAGATTAACTTTGGGTGAAACTTGTGTTGCTAATGTTTAAGGTTACTTGTAACAGAATTGTACGATCGTGAATGAACGGGATACCTTTCTCTTCAGTTTTTGCGTGTTTGTGCTGATCCTCCCCATGTAAAGTTGTGTGTCCGTGATGCACAGACCCATGGGAAACTGACACACACCACAAATGTCATCAACATAACAAAATAACTGTTGTATGTAGTATTCAGTAGCTGTATTTTTAAGTTTAACTTCAGGTGAAACTTGTGTTGTTAAAGAAAAGTTATTTTGAAATGATATATAAACTAGAATGTCACCATTATGTACAATAAGGATACCTTCAGCTTTTGCATGTCCGTGTTCATCCTGCCCGTGTGTGGCTGTGTTGTGACCAGAAGTGTGATGTCCGTGATCCTCAGACTTGTGGGAAACTGACACACATCACAATCATCATAAGTATGAAACACAAAATAACTGCTATTTGTAGCTTTCACTGGCTGTATCGATATGCATGAACAAGCTGAACAAATTCAGGTAAAAACTGTACTGCAAATAAAGACATTTTACATTCATATTTTGATTTAATTTAAATTTAGTTTATTTAACCCTATAATGCCATAAGTATCATGTTTGATATGAGTTTTAAAGCCCTCTACATGATCAGTCTATTTTTTTTTTCTTGAAAAACCTGATGTATACAATTAGATACATGTAGTACACAGATAATCCACCAGGGGGAGGAATTCATTCACCAGAGGTCTTTAGTGACACTTCAAGTCTGTCATTAATGAGGAAGGAGGCAGAACTTTGACAATTTTGAAAAGGAATTACTAATTTGTTAGACATGTTTGTGTTATATTATGTTTTTGTTTGTTCAAAAATAATAATATTAGAGCTTTCAGACCCAATGTATCAAATACGGTACAAAATTGAAACTCACACATGGAAATTTATATTTGACAAACATTTTTTTGGTCATTCAAAAGGACCAATAAAGGCTCCAGTTTAAAGAACTGGAATTTTCTGTCTGTGATTTAATGTTCAGGCTTTACAGGGTTAAAATAGAATTGTATCACTATGATTGAAAGGGATACCTTTTTCCTCAGTTTTTGTGTGTCTGTGTTGATCCTCTCCATGTGCAGATGTGGCTGTTGTGTGTCCATGACTGTCATGTCCATGGTGCTCAGGCTTATGCAAGACTGACACACACCACAAATGACCATTAACACAGAAAATAATAAAATTCAGTTTTCACTACCTCTATTTACAAGTTTAACCCATAAAGACCCAATGCTACTTTTGTGTCAGTTCCCAAATTAATTTTCCTAAACTGTTTTTTGTAATATTATCCTCTGTATTTTGCATTTTGTTGGTGTAAATCATGCACTATCCTATATTTATTTCACAGGTCATGTAGATGTTCATGTCAAGTCCAAGTTAAATATATCAAAACAGAGAAAAATGAGAAAAAGTTACTTTTTCAGCAAATATATTGCTAACTGCATGTAAAAACTAGTGTCTCCATCCCCTGTCATTGATCCAACTCCATGAATTTTACAGGTGAATCAATATTGTAGAAGATGACAGTGTTTCCACTTTCACTACAGAGCCTCTGAACATCCAAATGGGTCATATCTGATGACCATGAACGGACGACAAACTGCATTTTACACCAATTATTTACACGTATTGATAGGATTAATGGATAAACAGGTTTTAAACAGTTGATATCTGTAGATGGTCTGTGTCACCGGTGGCTGTTTGGGTCTTTATGGGTTAAAATCAGGTGAAACTTGTGTTGACAAACAGTTGTTCCTAACTATCCTTTAAATCAGTGTCACCATTGAGTAAAAGATGCGATACCTTTCTCTTCAGTTTTTGTGTGTCTGTGTTGATCCTCTCCATGTGCAGATGTGGCTGTTGTGTGTCCATGACTGTCGTGTCCATGGTGCTCAGACTTGTGCGAGACTGACACACACCACAGTCATCATTAACAAAATGACTGATGATGCTATTTTCAGTTTTTGCAGCTGCTACATTATAGTGTGGAACAGTAGATACCTGTCTCCTCAGTTTTCCCATGTCTGTGTGCATCCTCCCCATGCGCAAAAGTACTAGTCATTTTGTGGCCATGACTGTTGTGTCCATGTTCCTCTGACTTGTGGGATGCTGATACACCACAATTATTATTAATATAACAAGCCAAAGTGGGTTATTCTCTACCGCTACACGTTACGACATGATACCTTTAGTTTCAGCGTGGCTTTGGTTATGCTCCTCTGCCTGCCTACTCTCTCCGTGCCCGTGTGAGGATGTCGTTTTGTGGCCATGTTCCTCGTGGTTGTGCTTCTCTGTCATACCCAATTGTCATCCAAAAATCAAGCAAAACAAAATAAGTTTTAGCTGCTCTCGTTTTCTGCAGTCAAGTATACCTGAACCCCCACCCAAAATGTTCCTGATACTACTACATATGAAACAATACAACAATTTCAGTCATTCTTTCCTCATGCCTTTCCTTGCCGTGTGCAGATGACGTTGCTTTGCGGTCTCATGTAGGTGGACCTCAAGGCCATAATAATTGTCATTAACGTTACAAGAATAAAGCCTGAGAACAGGGGTCGACTACTTTTACTATCTAAACAGCAATTTTTGTCCAGAAAGAGGAAAAAATCTGTATTGATCTGTAAAGAATATTTGAACCCTATAAATATTGGTAATAGATGACATGTGGTGTACATTTCATTGACTTTAGGCTTGAAAGCATGACTGTAAAATGCTAAAAAATAGTAATTATTTTAGTTTTTGAGGAAATGTTTACCCTCCTGAGACCCAGCAAGAGTTTCACAGCTTTACTTAACTAAATGAATACAAAAAAGAAAAAATAATAATAATGCAATTGTATCTGTTGCACCATGCTGTTTCCTATCAAGGCATTAATTTATTGAACAAAAAAGACAAAACTTGGATTTTTCTGGTTCTCGGGAGGTTAAATGTGCCTTTACTGTAGAGGTTCGTCAGGCTAATCACTACAGTTTTAGGCAAAAAAAACCTACGTACTTAAAGTTGTATTCGTCCTTTAAATGATTTTCTTCACATTCAGATTTGCAAGTCAGATTTTTAGGTCCACATTTAGTTCTGTTTGGGTCCATAAAATAAATAAATCCAATTTAAGAGGCTACCTGTTAATTTGTTACTTCTGTCACTGGCATAGGGAGACACTTTAGGGTTAAAGAGTCTCATTTGCCCCCCCTCAAGAACATAAACAATGAATATTTCTTGCTTAATTTTTCTTTTTTTTGCTTCAGTCATTACCTCAGATTAAATTCCAATGCTATAATCATGGTCAAGTAAAGCTGTAAATCCTTATTTTCTGCACTACACAGATATACCAGTGTTTTCAGTTTGTCTTGCTTTGTGTTCCTCTTCCTTTTCCCTTGAATATTCTGATGTGGCTGTTGTTTTGTGGCCATGAGTATTATGCCCGTGGTGCTTAGATTCACGGGGAACTGACACAACACAGTCATTAAAAACAAAACGGTGATTTGCTAGGTTTAAAACTGTCCTAGAGGGAAACTACGGTGGGGAGCTACAAAATATCTCTGACAAATGCAAGATGTACCTCCGTGCTCCGATTCATGCCCGTGCACTGATGAAATTGTGGTTTTGTGTCCGTGAGCCTCATGAATATGCTCCTTAGACATGAGAGGGACTGGCAGAACAAAACTGTCATTAGCATAACATTCAGGCAAATGTATACACTGCATTTGTATCTACTACATTTTTACACTTTCTAAAAAAACATCTATAAACTAGTCTACGAGATAATGCCATCACTAAACTATTTACCTTTGGCTTCTCTATGCCCCTCAGTCTCCGCTCCATGCTCAGATGACGCTGTGTGACCAGGAGTTTCTTGTCCATGTGGTCCAAATGTGACTGACACACCACAGCCATCATCAACAAAATAAGCAAAAAGAGGTCGTTCCTGTTATACAGTAACATTTTGGTCCCTCTGATTTACTGTATTTTCTCTAAAATCACTCATCTTTTTATAACAGTTGTCTAAAATTATATATTCAGATCTCCACTTTAAAAAAAAATATTTTATCGATGTTTACATTACATTTTGTCATGTATTCACTGCATAAAAATACACCATGAAATTATTAAAAAACTTCAAAAATATTCTTATTTATAGACTAAACTGCTTCAAATCAGATATTTAAATCAAGTGAAACCGTAGTTGTTTTTTTTAACAAAAGCATTTTCTTTATCTGTGTCCTTGAACTCATTTTTACCTCTGTTAGTGTCTATTCTATCAGGAAAGGAGGCAGGAAATGATATGTGTGTTCTCTTTCTCTACAGTAACAGGAATTAGGCTGTGCAAATTAAAGCTTCAAACGTCTGTCAATATTTGTCGAGTCCCTAAGCTTGTCCAGTATTTGTTTCTAAAAGTTAAATATGCCGCTACTTCTTGGATGTTACCGACATGAAAATGTAAGATTTTTATTCCAACAATCACAAGGCCAAAAGGCTACTGATAACAGGAACATAAAAACATGGTGTTTTTCTACTGCTATCATCTACCTTTCTTTTCGCTTTCTCCTCCGTGTTCAGACGAGGCTGTAGTTTTATGGCTTTGACTCATATGTCCGTGTTCCTCTGGTTTGTTGGAAACTGAGATGCCGTGAGATCATTAACAAAAAAAGCAAAAAATATATATATTATGATCAGGAAATTATATTAAGTTTGAGCACTTCATCCTTGTCTTGAATATTGAGCAAAAATGGCTAAAACTCTAAATACATTGTGTGTAATCCAGCCTTAGCTTTGCCCTGAAACATCAAGTGTAAAGGCTGTTTGTTGTGCTGCATTTAAGTGAAGTAACTTAAGCATTGGAAAAAAAAAAAAACCTTTAGTGTTGTTTATGATTCAGCTACACGAGTTCTAGAAATTGCTTGCAGTATGAAAATATATATTAATATGGACCTCATACTAAGAAGTGTCAGGTTCTTTATCCACCTCCTTACTTTCCGCTCTGTGCTCAAATAATGTTATTTTATGGCCATGACTGTCGTGTACTCGTGCCTCAGACTTGTGGGACCCTGACATTCCACAGTCATTATTAGCATCACAACAAAACACATCTTGTTGCTTCTTTTGTATTCTCTTCCTTAAACCACCTTATAAGAACATTATAATTAGGCTGATCCGCCAGTGGGTAAAGATTAGTGATATTGTCTGCCTTCTTTCCCTTTGGATCTTCCTCTGAGACCTTGTTTCCTCCTTTCTCTTCCCCTCTCCCTCTGTCAGATAGTGGATCGGCCCATCAGCGGCCTCAGCCCTGGGCTTGGGAAAAAGCTGTGAGAGTCAGAGAGCCTTGACAAACTCCTTCATCACTACACTTTCGCTCTGGGTGCAAGAGAAATGACATCCACTTCCTTTTATCTGAATGTCATGAAATTTTCTGACTGCTGCTTATTCTAGCTCTCTGCATGGACTTGTTTCTTTTTTCCTTCTCATAATAGAGAGAGAAGATTCATCCTTGCTCAGATGCTTTACCCTAGATATGAATATTCATAGAATTCCATTGTATTGTTTCATAGTAACATCTCATAATTGGTGTGCCTCTGTATTTTGAGATTTAATGTACAATCTGGTACCACACTAACAAGGCAACTTTAGCACACACTCCACTTTTAGTGCATTTTTAATTGTCTAGTGCTCGTTTTTTTTTTCCCTTTTTTCTCTCTTCTTTGTGTTCCACTTTCCCAGAGTGCTTCATCCCATTCCCAGGATCCTTTGCTACAAGTTTGCAGGCTACAGTGAGCAGAAGTCAATGTAGAGATATGAAACTAGTTCAGCTACTGGATCAAGCCTCCTGTTCCTCCGGTTACTTCTACCTTTCCAACCCAGCCACAATTCAATAAATCAAAGCACCACTGCTTCCTCACAGGGATGATTACGACTAAAAATACAGCCAGCCAATCACACGAAGCGACCGCACCATGCATGTCATTGAGGGACTAATGATTAGCTGATCACAGGAGAATACAGTTCTGCATGCTTCCATCTGCGTTTCCCCTTGAGGTGCTTCTACATAGGCAATGCATGTATCCAGTTGTGCTTCAGAGAGGGGGGTCCTGGAAGCATCCAGCTCCCCTGCGAAGCATCCCCCTTCAGGCTATCTTGCGCCCACCCTCTCCCCTTCATCCCCAACCCCCCTCCCTGGGGCTTTGGTGAGACAGGACGCCAGCAGCTGTTCTCACAGAACACTGGACTGTTTCACACTACTGGCATCACGCCATCATTACATCTCATCAAAGTAACCCCTGCCATCCTCTACTCATGTCGACTCTGGCCCCACTAGACCCACCATCTCACACATCTGTCAGGCACACATAGGCATGCACACTAAGGCCAAAAAAAAGCTCTCTTACAGGATAGCAGGATTCAAAGGCTGGAAAAGCATTTAATCTCCGTTACCCATGCAGCCTTGAGGGTAGGAGTGATTCAAGCCATTCTTGGCATTAATCTCAATCAGATCAACCCAAACTGTCTGACTTCAGACTCAAGCAGACAGAGCATTCAGCATTCTCACTCGCAGTACTCTGAATGAAAGAGGGAGGTGTGTGGGAGTCTGTTGGGCTTAGCAAACCACGGCAGTGATGGAGCTCTTCATCTGTACTCCTACTGGCAGCTTGATACTCTGCCAAAACCACCAGAAGTTCACCCTAGAGATCATGTGATCACTTCATTCTATCTTCACCCTTCACAAACTGTTTTAATTAAGGGTTAGAATCAAAAACCGTCATGATATGATAAACCAGGGACAGCAAAGCAGCATGCTCATTATTCATTTCCTGTTTGAGGTCACACAGGTTTCACTTCCAGTGAAGACCACACAGTAGGTCTTGAGTCTATTCATCCCAATGTGAACATGGACACAGATTTCATCTCATAACTGCTGAATTAGTCTGACTCTGTTGGAATAATTCAGCCACTGGGCGACTAATCAGTTATTATCATGAATTTCCCCTAGGGATTAATAAAAATTCATCTGAATCTGACTGTGAAAGTAGTAACACGCAGAGCGCAGGAGGGAGGAGAATGCTGACTCAAAGTCCTCCAACAAGAACAATCAGCTTGTGGCTGGTTTCCCCACCTGCAAATCTTCCACCAAATGAAGTTCAACCCTCACTGGACAAACCAGACTAATACAGTGTGTGGAGTGTCTTGCCCCTTCCCTTATCTTGTGTCAGACCTCTGGTACTAGACTAACAAAGTGTGAGGCTGTAACTGAAATAAAATTTGCAATAAAACGACATATTTCAGACTAGAAAAGGAAGAAAATATTTATTTAGTTCAAGACCTGTCTTTGTTCCCAAAAGCAACTTCCACATCCACATGTTCCACCATTTCAAGATAGTATCTCTGATGAGTCAAATTAGAAGAAAATACACCACAGCAATGTTTATCTGATGCTGTGATAAACAGGTTTAAACTTTGTTTTGGTTATAGCCCTGAATCTGTCGCTTATATCTTGGAGTCACTCTGATCCGGTAGCTGATGCCTCACAATCCTCTAGATGTCTCTGAATGATGCAAAGACGAAAGCCCCTTTTACATAGAACTTCTGTTCCAGGAATATTCCACCTTTAGTCCACATCGATGTCCGTGTAAATGAAACAGTGGATCATTTGGTCCCACCTCAGTTATGACTCTGTAACACTTCTGGAGGCAGTAACAGAGCTGGGATTAAGGTGGAATCATGATTCGGGAACGCTGTGTAAAAGGAACGCCTCTTGTTCTGCAACCAAGGTGTGATGTTTTGATGACGTATTGCGTGTGTGATCCCTGTGCCGGGAGGATTTAAAAATGAGCACAGGCCATATACGGTAAACAAACATATCAGGCAACCAGAAAGATGTTGAACTGGGGAGACGGCGAGATCCATGAACTGGTGTCACTTTGGGCAGAGACTCTATCCATGCTAAGATCTGTGGAACAGTGAAAGACAGGCTGACTGAGAGGTTAGCACCACCGCTATGCTTGAGGTATTTCTGACACGTAAGCCTTATGTCACACTATACGCTGCACTGTGTCACCGCCTCTTTGATTCCAGAACACAGGTCCGCTGTCTCACCTCTGGTACTCCTTGGCTGTGTAATCGGTCAGTGGTGGAAAAAAGGGTGGGATCACCATCTCACCTTTTTCCATGATCTCTGTGTGAAAGTGGCTAATATCAACTGGATTCACAAACCTTTCTCTGCCAGTCCTTGCACAACCTCGTTTTCCCATTTACCCTGAATCTGCCTCTCACTCAAAGTGTTGGTAGCGAAATTAAATCAGTGTTTCTGACACAATTCTAAGCAACATAAAGTGATGATCCTGAGTGTAAGCATACATTAGTGTCTTTCACGTCTGAAAATTGTTGAGTTAAGTTAGTTAGTTTCCACATCATAAAAACCCTCATAGTAGCCGGAAACAAAAATTGTGTCCTAATTCTAAATCAGGTTAGACTCTATGGCCACTTTTACACAGCCTGTTCAATATAATGCGTCTGTATTCTGCATTAACCTTCTTTATTTAAGGTGCAGAGAGCATGACTAAAAGCACCATGACACCACTGTTAGAAATGTCTGTGAACTGGGGAGTGAGCTCACAATGACGCCACAAAGCTCCTCACCATCTGAGGAGACTAGATCCCCTGATATTGTAATTTTGAAAGCCTCTGATCCTGAATACCAACATGCCTAAATCCACACAGGGGAAATATTTTGCTCTTTTTGTTTGGTTCAGTGTCAACGGGCATAACTGGCATACTAAGAGGTCGACGTAACAGCTATAAAGCAGGATCTCTGTGTAAAAAGGGCTCATCTCTACTGGTCTGGCTTACCTCTGCCCTCACTATGCTTTAGTATTTCATCCAGACTTGCATGATCATGACCATGGCTGAGCGGATGGCTAAAAGACTGGTGATTGGTTGGTGCCCTTCAGACTGATGATGGTGATGATGATCAGTGACCACATGATGCCTGGACCCCTGTGGGACCGGGTGAGACAGATGTGTGTGTTGAGGTGTGAGCTCCTGTGGTGTCAGGGAAGCTCCATGTGAAGGAGGAAGACCCTCTTCTGGAGCAGGAAGTGTGTCAGACCCTCCCATGGGTGAAGGCTCAGATACATGGCTGGTGGCGGTGCTGGGTAACACATTGTGTTAGTTCTGTCTAACTGTGGTTTCTGCTGGTGGAGCTCTGGTGTCTGTTGCATGAGGACAAAGAATGTGAATGCAATGAGGAATGAGCAGGCTAACACATTAGCATAAGAGATGCTGCCTCAGATTGTTTATCCAAAGGAAAACCAAGCTTTCCTTTTTTTTTCTTTCCAAATGCGGACATATACACACTCACTGAAGCAGCGCTCTCGTACACTCCAAAAGTGAGAACACACAATGAAAGTGTGATTTCACACTGCTGAGACAGGCTAAACTCAAAAGCTGTTTTACAACCCTTTCAGTGCTGGAAAATGTTTTAATGCAAAAAAAAAAAAAAAAAAAAAGGTGAAAGTTAAAGGTGTGACTACTGTTAATTGGCTGCGAACAAAAATTGCATGGAGCTTGTGTGTTCATTACCAGTGACATGCATAGATGGACACGTAAGTCGTTGAGATTTTATCATGAATTAAATGAAAATGGAAATGTGTCCCCATAACAGCTGAATGAATTAATACTAAACCACTGAGTAAATATTAACATGATCTAAATATTTACAATTTAATTACAAAGAGCTGATGTTTATTAGCTCACTATTTTTTACTGTTAATTTAAAAATGGAATCATGAGCACATTTTTCATTAAAATCTAACATGAGAAAACAGTGGTTTTTTATGTTTGATGATCAACTTTTGGCCATTTTATGTCCTGGCCTCTTCAGTGTTGTTTTTAGAGTTATTATATGTGGGCTCTGCTGATGATATGGGTAAGGGTAGAACTTGGGGACTTCTTACTTTAAGTAAAATGCTGATTATTTTTTCAATAAAATATAAAGAAATAAAACAAGATTTGCTGATTACAGTCTCCTTCTGTGGTGTGTTCATTGACTTGGACTATTTAGTCAAACATCAGTGCAATATCATTTGCCATTTGACCAAAAAAAACAAAGAAAGAAAATATTAAATACTCAAAGCTAAATACGGTGAAGATTTTAGTTTTTTCACATATATAAGTAGCCTAATTCACATTTTGGTTGCATTGACTAATCATTTATAATGTCAATTTGGTCATTTTAATTAGGTAAATAGCAAATTACTGCACCTGATTTTTGTCTGGAAGCACTTTTATAACAGGAGAGCCGCAAAAATGCAAAAAAAAAAAAAAACAGGGACAGAAATATAAATCTTCTTTAATTTAATGGACTCTTATGGTCCTTAAGCTCATTTCATATCCAAACGGCAAGAATTAATATTTGACTTTTCTTCTTTAAAAACAGCTACCAGCCCAGTGATGAAAAGCACTGATGAAGTGTCAAACAGGCAAAGGCACTAGGCATCTAGAAGGCCATCTCCAGAGTATTTAGGATATATGGGGATTGTAAAATCTACAACACTGACCTTTACCACCAGCTTTGCTTAACACTAATATATCTTTCTATAAGCACTGTACTTGTGCCGACACTACACTTTATGCAGCAAAGATCATTCTATTTGCATTTACCTTCACTCAGATAAGTGTGATGGTGGTTTAAGTGTGAGTGTCCAACCCCAGAAACAAAGCCTCTGGGCTCTAAAAGACGAGGGTGCAGGGCTGTGGTGTCATTTTCAGTCATGTAACAGCGCCATCACTCTTTCACACAGAGCATCAACAACCTGAGCTTATGCATTACATAATCCTCTGCGATGTGACAGTCTGTACAGATGGACCGGCTGACCGTCCCATAACACACACACACACAC
>JAPTYQ010000005.1:29248278-29259678 GCA_029814465.1 Ostorhinchus cyanosoma | reverse complement strand
TGTGCTGTTTTGTTTTTTTTTTTTCTAAGATTGTCTTGATTGTTGATTTTTACCTCCCGCCCCAAAAGGGAGGCCAGGGGTATTGTTTTTGGTTCGGTTTGTTACCTCCGCCAAGGTTATGTTTTCATTGGGGTTTGTTTGTTTGTTTGTTTGTTTGTTTGTCTGTTAGCAAGATAACTCAAAAAGTTCTGGAAGGATTTTGATTAAATTTTCAGGAAATGTTGATACTGACAAGGTCCGGGAATTCATTTTAGGAGTACATTAATCTCCTAATGGGCTGATCTGCCTTGGTGGAGGTCAGCGTTCTGAGTGCTTTTCTAGTTTCTTTGATTAACACTTCAGCAGCAAAAACTATTGGTTGATTTTGTTTCAATTTACTTGGCACATACATAGAGGCAATTGCTATGCTGACATGAGCACATGCATAGACACGATGGCATCAGCTGGATCGATGCCAAAATAAGCTACAATACGTGTGAGAGGCAGGGTTTGTTGTGCCTGGCACCACTTGTTTTATTGTTATTTCTGTTTTACTTTTTCACATATGTGTTAAATTTCATTGCATGTTCGGAATAAATCACTAAAATAAAAAAATCTAGGTTTAACATGTGACCAGGTCTACATGGTTAACTGCACTGAGTTGCTTCTATATGATTGGCCTCTGTTAGATATTTGTGTAAATGTTTAGTTGAACACGTGAAGTGACCAATGACTGTTTACTGTTACTGTGATATAAAATTGCACATATTGTGTAATTGGGTATTTTGGTGATATCACCCACTCATAGTTAGACGTTGTGTGTTTGCATCAGTCTACAGTACAGGTGTCAGACATATCTGTCAGGCTCTTTTTATTTCAGGGGCCACATACAGACCAATTTGGGGGTTTTTTTGTTTTGTTTTTTTTATTTCGCATTTTTATCAGTATAATACAATCTATCTCCTCAGAACAGAAAACAAATAAATGAAAAGAACAGCCTGTGTTTGTGTCAGAAATGTTTAGGTCCCTTAATAGACACATTTTTCTTTGAAGGTCAGTCATTTTCCCCACTTTTTATAAAGAAATTTTCTTTCCAGACCAATTTGTTTTAGTTTGTCCTCGTTTTATTGGAAAAAAAGGAAAATTACACAGACTTTTACATTTACAAATAATCCTTTCACAAAAAATGTGAATAGCCTGAATATTTATGAACAATTTTAAATATCTTCAGAGAAATAGTGCAATTTTAACAATATTCTGCCTGTAATTAAATGTGTTGTGCGTTTGTAGATCCACTGTGATCTGTAAGTTGCAATGCATGAGGCATAATATTGTGAACATTGCAGTTATTTTTTGTGTGAAATTAAAGCAAATGTTATGTTTATCTTAATCACATTTTTTAAAGGATACCTTGTAGATGTAAACATTTTCAGAATGTAATTTTACTTTAATTTTTTTTTTTTTTCACTCTAAATCAGAGAAAAATTTGGAGTTGATATTCTTGTGGATTCTTATTTTATTACTTGAGATCATACTGGCTATATTTGGCCCCTGAGCTAAAATGAGATCGATACCCCTGATCTACACTGTGATTGTTGGTTAGAGAGTTTACTGCACAAAGGTTTGGAGTAAATTTTAGACAATTTTATCCTTTTTTTTTTTGAGTTGGAAAAGGCTCAGTAATCCAGTTTTTTTAAGGTTATATTACCTACGCTGAACTCACTTCCATCTTCCTATTACTGATAACAGTTATCTATGTCTTGGTCACTTTTGAATAAAAAGCATAAAACTGCCTAAAATGAAAACTTAAAAATAAATAAATAAATACTGCTGGAACGAACATGATTTCAAGCTGACCAGATGTTGTGTGCTCCATGAAGGATGACGCCACAAACTTTCCACACACTCTCTTTTCAGTCTTTCGGTAGCTGACTGTTCAATACTGCAAAGATTTTGGGTGGAGTATCATCTTAAACAGCAGTTTCTTCTTTATGATGTAAGCTTGAACGTGAAAGCAATACCGCGTAATATCGATGTCCTTCGCAAGCACAGATCATGTGTCTTCCCCTCTTTGCAGACGTTCACTTTTTTTTTTCTCCCGCTGCCAAGAAGCAGCACATGCCGACAGTTCTGCCTTTTGAATAAAATCATTGGACTGTACCATGGGAAAGTGAGCAGTCACTCAAACCCACTCTAGTGGTCTAATAACAAAAGCAAAAGTTACAATCCTGCGAGGCTGAGATTATAAATCATCTGATTTATGGTGACAACGCAGAGTGGGAAAACTCCAAACATAAGCAAACGCTGAGGCGGCGCTGAGGGAAGCTGTACGGCGCAGAGATACTATCCAGGATCATAATGCATGTGAAGACGCAGCACTGAAACCATGGTCTCTTTACACCAAAAAACTGCAGATAATCTATCTCTGTGCTCTCAGGAATGACATAGCAGCATTGTTCTGCATCTGATAACCCAATTATCTGCCTTGCACAGACTCAGACAGACAGATCAGTGTCAGCGCAAACACACTTAGGATGATAATCTACAATGGTTATAAACAACTGCTACCGGAAAAGGTAATTAGAATTAGATGAAGCGAGGTTATAGTGAAAGTCAGAGGAAGTGAGAGGAGCTACTTTTAGCTGCCCTGTAGTGGCCCTGCTGCTTCTCTGCCCTCCATTAGTGCCTCTGCTGACCTTAGCCGAGACACACATTTAAACACACGGGACTGGATTAGTAGGCTGTTGTTCTGGCGATGACCCTCGACCTACAAATCCTATTGAAAATGATCGCACTGTCACACTGTCCCAGATACAACACCCACTCCATAGGTTCACTCCTCCAGTGTGTTTGTGATAGGCTAGTTTGACTAAGACAGAGTGAGACCAAAAAAAGAGAAAGCCCCTCAAGACAAGAAAAAAAAAATCTGAAAAAAAATCCAGAAAAAAAAAAAAATCAATACAGAACTTTATCATTACTCTGTCAGGTTTGAGTGTTGGGTCAAAAGCTACACCATCGCCAATGTGCTCTGACCTCTCTTGGCCCTTTTGGATTAGCTACATGGGAGGTGATATGTACAGTAATATAAAAGACTTTTATCTCCCAGCAGAGACTTACGCACGAGGTTATGTTTAAGCCCTTTGTGTTCCCTTTCCTCCTTATCCCACTCTGCCTCCTGCCACTACTCTGCCCTGGCCCAGTCTATTTACGCCAGGATACACGCTCACCCACAAACACCCGATTCAACGCACAAACACACACACAGACACAAATCCTGGCCAACTGCTGCGGCAGGTGGCCCGCGCCGCTAAGCCCCTCCAGCAATTATCCTCGCCGGGATCCTGTCTCCACGACAACAGCCACCACGATGCCCCAGTGATGAGTAACTTCCTTGTTTTCACTTGTGGGATAACAATGTGATTCCAAACACAAACTAATAAGACCTCAAGTGTTAAGAGGTGCTTCACGCCAAGGCCACAAAAAAGATTGGAGTTATCTCTGCAGTGACCGTGAAAAAATGCTCTCTGACCTCTTAAAAATTATCTCGCACAGAGCCGAGGAGGCGTCTCAACAGTAACCAAACCTCCCTGGTTGGCTACAGAAATAGCAAGCTGCAATTATGCATGTATGCTTAAATAAAAGACAGGGGAAACCATGCTCTGGATGCTTTCACCTCTCTTTATCTTATCTCTCTGCTTCACACTTTTATGAGCACTCGTGTCCCCAAAATATTTTTCACCACCCTGCCCTCTCTCTGCTCTTTATTTCTTCCTCCACTTATAGAAGTTTCTAAGTTATATTGCTAGCAAGGGGAATAAAGGTAGGGGCACACACTCGGAGAACACAATTTATTTTGTTTTGGCGGAACATCAAATGAAATGACCCTCCCATTAAAAAGGCCACAGAGGGGAAGAGAAAGGGATATTGCTTTTTCACTTATAACGTTAATCTTTTATTTTGTTGGAGGTTTTTTCATCATATTGGAGCTTCCTGTAACCTTAAGTGGAGACTGTGTGTGCGATATCTGAAAGATGTGCACAGACATGACTTTGTATGTGTGTCAGCACAGTGCATGCATAGAATTACAAGATTTAAATTTAATTACCTGAAACAGCGATCGCTCGCTGTAAGCCATGTCTCGCCGGGTACAAAACAGCAGTCGGTAAGTATAAATGTGTTTTAGGTGAATGTCTGTGTGGGTGGGTGTTGTTTATGTGTGTGCGCACTTGCAAGCAAAAGTAAATGTTTACTGTAGGTATGTGTGATGGTGCTGGAGGAGGAGGAGAGAACGAAGGATGGAGCAGAGACACCCAGCTGCTCTGAAGCAGCAGCAGAGCTCGTCGTGCTCACATCACCACAGTCAGACCAGGGCAAGTTACATTAAAACCTAAACTCAACATAAGCACATACAGTGCACTGACTGAAGACAATATTAGGGAAACTCAGTGTTTTTCAATGTTGTGCGCCGATAAGATGATTTCAGGTAAAAGCCATTATCTTTTATTGCTGTCTGTTATTAAATCTAAAGCAGTCACAGAGCAGGAAATGTAGAAGAAGAGAAACAGACGAGCTAAAGAAAGGTTTTAAGCGTTCAGACACTTGAGACTAGACTGTGTAAGAAAAGCTGCGAGATTTTACATATTATTTACTAATGACCTCAGTCGAGGAGCTGAAGTAGCTGAAACGATATCTGACTTTAAAAGAACTTGCACCTTTACAATTACCAGAATTTTATTATCATGGTTTTATCTTTTATAATTGTCACGTCAGATAAAACCATGTAGTTTAGGTTAGTTTTGAAATAGGTTACAG
Source organism: Ostorhinchus cyanosoma (assembly GCA_029814465.1). NCBI lineage: Eukaryota > Metazoa > Chordata > Actinopteri > Kurtiformes > Apogonidae > Ostorhinchus > Ostorhinchus cyanosoma. The sequence continues at coordinate 29,254,887 of JAPTYQ010000005.1, read as the reverse complement.
TTGAGCAGTTACCCTGTTAAAAATGTAATAGAAAAGCTGTTTTAATAACTTCTAATCCAATCACAAGCACTTTTTTTTTTACCATTTCTAATGCATACTGAAAAAAGATTGTCTAGATGCAGAGACAGCTCATTTCAAACATTCCTACCCCACTTTTCTGACCTGCATTGCATGTGAACTATAATAAGCCAAAAGAAGGCATTCCTGTGTACGGAAAAGATGCAAAGGCAAGGAATAAGTGTTATTAAATGTTACAAAAAATGTGATCTTTGGCTAGAACCCCTTTACAATAACTAGTATTCTAATTAGGAGCTAAATTAATTCAATTCTTTCCTCAGTAACTTTTACAGATTATAGTTAGGGTTACTGTATAATTATCGAATGCTTTTACATGTTAACCCTTTCGTCCCGTTACCGCATAAAACAACAGTCAGACCCACTACAGAGCTCTGTAGTGTCTAAGAGTACGGTAGAAGTCGTCTCACCTTAACGGCCACAATTACGGAGATCTTGATTGGTCAGACTGGACGTTAAGTTCACCTCAGGCTGTCTAAGCCCCTGCAGCCAATCCCTCTTAGTATCACCTCAGTCAGGGATAAATCTCACTTATAACTGTCCCCGCGTTCTGCCAACACATCTAAACACTCTCTGATCACTTTCAACTGAGGCCTAATGGGGAAGCAAGCCATGTCATTACATCACTACACCCTCTCCCTGCTCCCTTGTTCATATGGTCACTCTCTCAGTTGCTGCCTTTAGCTGTAGCTTTCTCTCTGTTCCCTTCGTTAATTATGCCCCGCACTGTCAAACCTGTTCATGCTGTGCCCAAATTCACCTCCAAGGATGTATTATTAGGACACTGGCCACCTGGGCTATATTTTACTCATGGGGAGGGGCAATGGGAATGGTGCACTGCTGGGTGCGGGTGGCCCTTTTTGCGGGGCCTTGATGGTCCACTGCTGGGCAGGGCAGGCCAGCCGGGCCTGGCAGGACTCTGCTGGGCACAGAGTATGAAGTATGGCCATAGGCCCAGTCTGGGAAGCACTGATCCACACTACCAGCTGCCATCTTCCTCCCCTTCCTGCATGCTCCCCTTCCGCTGCTGCGCGGCTTCTCTCTCTTCTCATGTCTATTTTTAGAGCTGGCTGATTTCTACCTTCTAAAACGGGCATATGTGTTGTGGAACAGGAAGGTGTGTTTTTGTCTTTCTTAGACATACTACTGTCCACCGTGGCCAACACGTGCATATGCTTCACACATCGTCGCTCATCTCTTTTAACATCACACCACACTGTACATTCCTGTACGCATGCATTCCACCCATTTGCATGCGGCTGCTGTCTGATCTCCACCCAAGGGAATTGGCTGATTGAAGGTTTGGGTTCAAAACCAAAAAGTGAAAATAACAAACAACTGCGCAGTGAGACCTTTTTGAGTGCAGCATTTTTATATCGACAATGTGTGTACTACTGTGGAACCGTGGTCTGATTTCATCTTTCTGCTTAGCTAAGCTTGGATCTTCTTCACCTCTCCCTTATCATTAGCTATCCCCCTCTGCATCACACTGCCTCGCCCTCCCTAAAACCTCTGTACTCCATCATCTCCCAACTGCAAGCTAAGGCTCTATAGTAGCTATGATACACACAAAAACTACAAAGGAACTACAGAAGCTCCTAACACAGAAGTAGTGACAGTAGCATCTTTGTCAAAGTACTGGAAGCCCGTTGTGTTGAAAGAAGCCAACATGCCAGCCTGTTTGGCTGAGGAGAATGGATGCTGCATTCCCAGGGAACAAGAGAGATAAATAGAGTAGAAAAAATGCATCCCTGTGGAGATGGAGACCAAAACTACTGTAAACCAATGCAAGCAGGGAAAGCTACAGTATGACTCAACATCAAAACACTGAAAAGTGAATTCTCACATACTTTTTAGAAACATACCGTAGCACTCACAGGGTGAGAAAGAGGGGAATAACTATTCTGCATCTTCCGCAGTATGTTTCAAGTCTTATTAAGGATGAGCAGCTCTGCGCATTGGCTGTTGCAGTCCTCTTTTTTCCCAGTGCCCTGACTTTCCCTTGACTTGTGGGATTGCTGAATGAGTGAATGTAAATCTACACCAATTAGATAAGAAACTGGCTTTTCTGCAAAGCTGCCAAATCTGGGGGCATGACAAAAAAGGTTATTTTATAGGAAAATAAAAGATCTGTATATCAATATCCCTCAATCAGTACACAGCTAATGGGTCAGAGAGAAAGATCGGAGCAGGCGATGGCCTTGACTCTGGTGGAAAGTGTACAGATGGATGATTTGTCTGTTTGGGGTCTGGAATTAATATGTAGATGCTCAGTGATTCCAATGCCAAAATGATGAGGATTCTCAGATTTGATACATGCAAAAATATGGATCATTACAAAGCAGAGAGGCAAGTCTGAAGTTTCTAAACGATAGCCAAGCAGTATTCACACAATTATCAAGTGCCAAACTTAAATCTGCCCTGCTTCCCACTGTAAGAATCACTCATTATAAGGGAATCTGCCTCTAATGTAAACTTTCAGTTCATGTCTCCACACTTTGAATCCCCTTCTAGCAGATCAGGGGACGTGGTTCAGTTCCCAGAGCCACAGTCGACCTGAAGCGAACCAGAACTTTCCACTATAAAGATCCTGTCGGACGGTAAAGTGCTGACTAAGACCTGCCTCTTTCCTGTCCCGCCCTCCAAACCCTCTTTCTATCTCTCACCGTCAGCCGAGCAGTGCACTCTGGATTCCTTGGAACAGAGAGCGTCACTGGTCAACCTTTGTGTGGAAGCCCATTAAAGGAGCCCATCAATATTTCATCATTGCTCACTCAGAAACATAGTTATAGAAGTTTCCAGGCCAGGGCCATTAGGGGGCAGACGTCAATACGTTATGGCAGTGAGCATCTCGCTTCACTTCCACCCCTCACTTCTTTCCCCCTGCCTCTGTCCGTCTCCCCTCTCAAGAAAAGCCATCGGAGAAGCTTTTCAAGACGACTGTGGTTTCCGCTACTTTTACATTAAACAAATCATTAACCATTAGGTGTCCAAGGAGCACAGTATCCTTTCCTGCTCCTGTCCGCTGATCAGAAGTACTGCTATTAGTCTGCGCGACTGGAAAGGAGGCCAGTCTGTGCATTTGTGTGGATACTTGACTGACGCTTGGGGTTGTTTGTGCAGTCTGTCTTAACATAGCAAATCTCTAGTCACACAGAATACCAACATCTAATTAACAGCAGCATGACATGATTGGATAATATTATGTAAACAGGCCTCTGTGTTCTCTGTATATTTCTCTTTAGTAGCACTTTGTTGAAGACTTTTGACTCATGGCTGTTGAGACAAGTCTGGCACCTGTAGTACTGGCCAAATCAGTGAGTGGACACACTGTGGTATGGGCGATCATCAAGAGGACAAACTTGCTGTCTCACACATGGTGAGTCAAATCTTATGAGTCAAACCTCCAACATAAAACTTTCCCTTTAAGAGGCAAGGGGAAGCTTAATTGCAGTCTTCTTAGGATTACAATGATTTTATAACCCTTATTTCAAATTATTACACCCACATTAGCTGGGATGAGATCTAGCCTGCAGGCTAAAGTGTGTTAAATACTGCTGTAGCAGACATTTTAACGAGTTTTCCCCCAGCACATCCTTCAGTGTCCTTGGAACTAAAAAGGTCCCGTTATATGCATTTTACCAGAGGAAATGTGAAGTCATCCACAAGCTCAAATTTAAACCGGATGACAGGCTGCCAAGTCCATATTAATGTAAACAACACCTCCGGACCTCTCAGAGGGAGGTCGGCTCATGCCAAGTCATTGCACTTATGTCATTCCTCTTTGGTCCCTATAGTTTTTACAGTGTCACACCTGCCCTGACCTTAGTGACTTTCAGTGCCTAACATTTTACAACTTGCATGTGAGTTAGTTGATTTTCTGAAGCTAGTTTGAAAGTGTTACCATTGTACTGAGAAGCACATTGTCACTGTGCCCACATCTACTTCCAGATAATTAGAATTCTTTACATTTAAAAGTTATTGTAAAGCGTAAAAGATGCTGCACAGCTCGTGACATGAACTCACCAGGGTGCAGAACCTCTCCGGGGGGTTTCCGCACGTGATTCCGGGCGGATCGACCTTGAGCCGCATGTAGTCTTTCATAGACGCGGGTTTCGGCTGGCACGCGTAATGCTCCCACACTGAGCCCTCATCCGTGCTCACCAGGGACTTGCACAGTTCGTACTGGCCCACAGTGGAGGCCAAGCAGTGCAGCAGCAGCAGCAACACGACCTGGAGGAGCATGGCAGGCTGGGGGGGTGTTTGGAGTGGGGTCCGGCGCAGGGTGAGGGGGCTACGGAGCTCAGAGGAGAGGTGAGGCGCATGGAGCGGTGATCATAGGGAAAGAGTGGACATCCCTAGCATCATACTGCTTCAGTGGGAACGGATATTGACACAACTGCCCCCCGGCCTGTTAAATTCCCTAAATGACAGGAAAACACCGGATCAGTAACTCGTTCAGTGTCTTTTCACATATATTGAGTGGCCCCAGAGATCCGTGAGAGGGAGGCTTTCTTGTTTTGAGGACTGGCTTCCTGAGGAGGATGGGCGGTGGGTGTAGAGGCGGATAATGTTACACACATTAATCTTGGCATACGCTTTAACCATAGTGTTGCAGGAAGTTGGGCTGGAGATGTTTACATGGATCCATGTCTCAGAGAGTGGGGTTCTGCGGGGAAACGGTGGAGCTGGACGGGGAGGACGAAGGAGACGTCGCTGCGTCTTCAGGTATATCCATTGGACGCTTTAGACCGGCAGAGCTCCTGTGATTGTCCTGAGGCGAGATGAGGACAAATGTGGGACAAAGTGAAAGTTAGTTTAAACAACACAACGTCATTCCCCCGATATTTAGAATCTCCTTCTGAATGTGATCATATTTTATAGACACCACTGACAGAAAAGTGTTTCTCTTTCGCTTGAATAAAAGTTTAATGTTCAACTTTGAAGGAGGTTTAACAGCTATATTTTCCCTATTTATTAACCTCATAAACTTCTAGTACAGGGGGAAGTAGTCCCATTATTGGCTCTGTTGTATGTGAAGAACTTAAAATCTAGACAGCTGCTTCTAAAGAAGATAAATGTATGTAAACCAACCACAACCCGCAGTGAATTGGCCGATGTTGAATGTTCAAAAGTTGCACATTTAACCGCTGTCAAAGCGCCGCACTGTGAGGATAACCTTGTGCGTAAAAACACGTGCTGCTGCCGGGTGCAGCCTGTGCGTAAAAGAGTTGTAATTTCCCCTATAGCCGTCCATTGCTGGAGTAGGCTACACGTTTTCATTTTTCCCCAGTTTTTAAAAACAAAGTAATTGTACTGCAATTATAATAATATGAGTTTAATGTCAACGTTTCTAAACGATTAAAATGTGGAAATGATCCCAAATTGAACAAAGTGTCATTTTCACTGCAGCTGACGTCTTTATTATTCTGTCTCACTTCAGCATCTATTTAATAATGAACTTTAAGCAAAACAAACTGTCTGGAAATCAGTGGAATTGTCTCATCCACTTGGCAGATTTACCCGCTTCTTAAAATTTAATTATAATTCGAATTTCAGAGTGAATACATGAATAAATGAATAAATCTGGTTAACATTTTTAAAGCGTGCACTCCACTCCTGGTGATGACTGTAATGGTGTCGTGTACTGACAGGAGCCAGGACCCTGCGCAGCCTGTCCCATCCACAGTCCTGTGGACTCTGACTTAGTTCAGTTTACAAGTGAAGTCGCCAGAGCTATTTCCCGGCACTGACAGTCTGGTAGGGGTGTGTCAGTTTCTACAGAAGCGCATCCCACCGAGAGCCATCGCTCACACTGGGCTATTGTGTATTCACTCATTAATTAATACACTGTGTTTATCTGAAATTGTGTCAGTAACATCTAAACTCCCGTGTCCACTGTGATTTCCTGAAGTGTCTCGGATATTGTGTGGAACTCAGAGCGGCTTGTCGGTGCAGACTTCAAAGAGCTTTAGCAGGATTTCCAAAATGCATCGTCTATAGAGATGCGTTATCTTTATCAGATAAAGCACTTACTTCTAACATGCATCCGTGAAACAGGCCGGCACTTTGTGTGGCGTTACACTATGTGCACGTCCCCTTCTTTGGGCAAAAAAATCCTCCGATCATCCAGTGTAGTCGTCCCCGTCGCGGTGCTCACTGTACTCCGTTATCTGCCTGCTGCCCTGCTCGCTGTTTGTTTTTCCTTCTGCGGGATACTTTTTTCTCACACCGTGCGTCGCTGCGCACGGTAGATCGGTGTCCTAGATCTGGAAACGGTTGGGAAAAGAGGACTGAAATCCAGCGCCAAGGAGTATCAAAAGTATAAAATATTGACTTTGAGGAAAGGCTTGTGCCCGCCCTTCTTCCCCCCCCTCTCCTCCTCCTCTTCCCACTTTACAAGCTCGGGTTTACCCGGGATGCTCAAGGGCAGAAAGAAAGAGAGGAAAAAAAGGCTTTATGGAAAATATCACCCTCCCTCCTTCTCCTCCCCCCTTCCTCTCTCGCTCTCTCTCTCTCACTCTCTCTCTCTAT
>JAPTYQ010000005.1:29199117-29210074 GCA_029814465.1 Ostorhinchus cyanosoma | reverse complement strand
GGGGGACATGGGGGTGGGAGGTACACAGCAGAGCACTGCAAGACGAGAGTGAATAGTAATATCAGAATTTGTTTGTTTATCTTTTACTGCTAATTCCTCATTAAAACCAGTCAGAGGCAGCAGGGGCCCTTTGATAAGAAGAAGCACAGTGTTTGCTTTACTTCTCTAAGCGCTGTCATCTGGTAGGCCCACTGTGTGAGTTGGCTGCAGTCACCAGGAGATTGTGTTGATTTAGCTTATTTAACGTGTATCATTTTCCAAAACTCCGTCATTATTTTGTGCATGGTTAGCTGTTTACTCTGTTGTATTGTGTAGACGCTGAACATTCCGGCTTTATCTGAAGTGAGGACTTGTTCCTAAACAGCACACTGTCCCTTTCGTCTCTAACATGAAACACTGCTCACGTAATTGTTTGCAAGACTTGGCATGTGCATGTGTGTGCGTAGGACTGCACGAGGCTGTCGGTGAGAGTGTGTGTGCGGTGCCCACACTCTACATGTGTGTAACAAAGGCTGTACTGTATTTAAAGACAAGGCTGTATTTCATAGGTCATTTCCCTCCTCTCTTCCAAGAGTGCGCTGCCCGGGCTGCGTCCATCTAAAGCCGAGATTGAGTTCAGCTCATTTTTCAACTCTGACTCATGTCCGGGTTTTAATAAAGCCAGCTGAAGGGTTGGGAGAATTAGGGGGCTGTTGGGTGGAGGGGGAGGAGGGGGTATGGGGAGGGTGTGAAAGGCTCTAATTCCAGCGTTGCTTGGTGCTGGTTTGGGATCTCATTAGTGCTGCGTTGCACTGTCACACATACGCGTCCACTTGCTCAATCATAGCAACCAAAGAGGTGTTTAATCCGAAATGAGTTTCCGAGTAGAAAGCCCGCATGTCCACATATCTAGAGGAGTCTGATTTATGGGGTTGCGACCTAGGAAATACCACAGACCACCGTCTCGGTACCGCTATTTTTTATGCTTGCTTGGAAATTGTTTTTTTTTTTTTCCCTTTTGTTATTTTCTTATTCCCTTCTCCCCCTTTTTCATTCTCCAGTCATTTTTCTGTTGCAATTCAAACAATTCCGTCTTGTTTCCGTCTTTCTTCTTCCTCGCTGTTGAACATAATTGCTCTCTTAGCCTTGGCTTTCTTCTCTCCCAATTAATTTTATTTTAAGCACGTCGTAAATGCCTGTAAAATGCAAATGCAAAGAATTCAAACTATATGATCAGGGTATTCTGTCTGTTCTGTCAGCTTAAGGGAATGGTCCACACTAAAACACAGAAGGTGACACTACTGCACCTTCACACTGGATACCACTCGCAATAAGATGGAAGAAAGGAGAAAGGAGTCCGTTCAGAGCTACAGTACTAAATTAGTGGACTATCAACTGCATCTTAAGATTTAAACTGCTTATTTCAAGTTAATAAAAACACGACACATCTTATTTTCTACACGATTAAACACTAATGAAAACATAACTCTGAATATATCTGACACACTGGATCTTTAAGGTGAGTTTAAACCAAACATTTACACCCAGACATGTAGAAACTCCTAACTACTTTCAAAATAAAATAGTTTTTAACATTAAAACCTGCCAGTTTTACATGACTACATGAGCCGGCTTTGCTCATGGTTTCCATCACGAGGACTCTTTACTTCAGCATTTCTTATATTTTTCAGTAGCGCAACTCCATGCATCTTTCACGGTCACAGTGGCAGAATTTTCACCAACATGATGTTTACTGTGTCAGCTCAGGAAAATGTGGACACGGTCTTTCTTTGTATTGCCCCTGGGAGGAAATTAAGAGTTTCTTGCTCTTGAAAGCATTAATTTCTCCTGCAGATTCAAGGTGAACAACGTAGGAGGATGGAGTACGCTTCAAACTTCTTGTAAAAGCATCTTTGCCAGACTGAGCCAGCTGATCGTATTGAAATGGAGGAGTCGACAGCATTGTAGCATTTTCTATAAGTTTTCTCTGATGTTGCAAAAGGTTTTCCTAATTCATCTGAATTAACATGTTCAATGCATTTATGAATAAGAGGAAATGTGAAGATGGATGGATGGATGGATGGATGGATGGATGGATGGATGGATGGATGGATGGATGGATGGATGGATGGATGGATGGATGCCCAGGTTACTCTGTGTACCTCTGGAAGGGGCAGCCTGTGGGTCACATGTCTTCTGGGTGAAGGCATAGCTGCATGTTGTTGCTTCTTGTTGTTTTCCCAACAACATCCCACATGCAGTTTAAGTAAATCTAAGTGACTTGGACTCCGTGGCCTGAGGTGCATTACAGAGGTGCAGGGCGACAGCAGCGACCCCCAACTAACTCAAAAGTTCCCTAATTTTAGTGTTGTGTATTTTAAACTATTCTGTTGGTCAGCCACATGTAAACAGCACAAAAAAGGTTTTGGTCAGAGTTCTGTTCACATCTACTTCTTTATAAAACTTTGAAAATACTACTCTGAACTGGAAAAAATGAAAATCTTACCAAGTGCATTTTTCTCATTTTTAGTCCAAATATCTTATCACACTTAAAATAAGACATAATCACCTAAAGAGTAACTTTTCAGTGACATGTAAGAACTTATTTTTAGATAATACATCTGGAAAATCTTATTTAGACAAATTTTATCAAGATTATTTTCACTTGTTCTATTGACAGATTGTTTTGCTTGAATTAGCCAAAAAAAAAAAAATCTTGAATTAAGCAAAAACAAACAAAAAAAAATCCGCCAATGCAACAATAGAAAATTATCTTGGTAAGATTTCTTAACATAAGATTTTCCAGATCTATTGTCTAAAAATAAGATCTTCTATCTCACTGAAAAGTTCCTCTTTAGGTGATTAGGTCTTATTTTAAGTGTGATGAGATATTACAACTAGAAATGAGAAAAATACACTTAGTAAGATGTGGATTTTTGCAGTGTAATTAATAATTTCTGTTAGAAAGTAACATATGACAAACCTTTTAAAGAACGTTTCGTCACCCTTTCATCACCCTTTTTTGCGTGTTCTTGTATACTGCTGCAGACTTCAAAGGCCCAGTGTGAAAGATTTAGAAGGACCTATTGGCAGAAATGGAGTTTAATATATATAATGATGTTTTCATTATTCTAGTAAAAAAAAAAATCAGATTTTATTACCTTGGAATGATCAGTTGACTGAAGGATTGAAGGAGCAGATCCTTGTTATGTCTCTACAGTATCTCTGGATCATCTTTCATCTGTGCCTTAGCTGCATTAAGGTGCATTCTAATAAACTACTACATGGTTAGGTCAAAATGAACAAAACAAACAGAGGAACTTGTGCTTTGTTTTTTTGATTTTGTGGCCAATATAAGGGAAGATGGAGGGATGCTCAATTGGTTGCAATCTCCAGTTTTATGACTAAATATCACCAGAATAATGCCACATATCACCAGAATCCAGTTTTTAAGGGTTAAAAAAAGGGGACTCTATTTTAGGGTTAGAAATGAGTTCAAGGTAGTGTTAGGTATTCATTTATTACGGTTGGAGTTATGCCCAGAGAATGCATTATGTCCTCAGAGGCAGAATAAACAGTTAACTCCCAGGCCAGGGTAAGTCCTGTAAATAACTAAGGAGAGAAACTACTTTTTGGTTGAACTGCATCTAGTTTGTTTAGTGGTTAAACGTTACTGAAGGTCAGCAGGTACAGGTAGGATCTGGAGGAAGTAGAGACACCAGAGATGGTAAAATCAAACTTGGCTGCTTCTATTATCTAGCTGTTTTATTATTAAGTACTGTAGTAATATTCATGGTAATTCTAGCAGAAGTAATTATTTCCCTCAGCATTTTTTCTTTCTTTTAATATATGTGGGAATTCCTCACAGTAATGCTTTTACCATAGAAAACGCTTATGCAACACAAACAGCACCTTAAAAACAGAGCTCCACTGGAGACATTACACTGCGAGCCTGTCAAATTTATATTAATAAGGTGAGTTGGGTTATAACTCTCTCACTCTGAACATGATCTGCAGTTCAAACCATGAAACAGCCTCTCATTTGGCCCTCTCTACTGTAACAGTGTGTACCTACAGTATCTCATTTCCCTGTACACCAGTATCCTCCACACTCTCATTAAGGGGCCTGACTATCCTCTAAATCCACCAGGGTTTGATCATTAGGACGTACGGGAGGAATCAATCCGGTGAGTGAATTCACATCACATACACCTCCAGCTCTCATCAAATGACCTTGACTGCTGCCGCTGCTGGCATCACTTGGTTTTAGATGAGAGGCTAAGTATGATAGTAAGATGTGTGATGTGCAGATGAAGTATAGTATTGCACTTTAGCAGGTTGGAGGAGGTAAATTCAAGCAGGCTAATGAATGTGCCATGCTGACTAATTTAAAGTTCAGCTCCCGCGTAAAGTTAATGAGAGCTGCTGCACACTAAGGGCCATGCTTTTTTACAGGCCAGGGTCGCTGATTTGAGGTTTCACATCTGCATTGTGCATGTGAGGAGATGTGAGTAGAGTGTGTCTAAGCTGTTAGTTAACCTGGATATTTCAGCACATTCAGGTCCCAATGGCGATTACCTCAGGAGGGTGACACGGCTTAGTCTCCAGTGTAAGCTCTCCCAATGCCGGGCCTCAGCCCTAGACATATGGAATTACAGAACCATGCAACATTTGCACATGTGCTGTCACCTCACTGAATACATACATAGACACTCTGTCACAGTGCAACACTGCATGTGTCTGCTCCTGCCAGCTCGGCAGCTTTGTTAACATCTTTGCCTACTGTACTACAATAGCTTGCCGATCCATATGCAGCACATCCCAGTAATAAAGCGAGTGTCACCTGCGTGTGACTGAGATATTTTTGTAGGTGAAGATACGATATCTGTAGCCAGCAGTTCTGAGAATGCAGGTGGTTCGGAGGTAGAGATGAATGCGCTTCAGAATGGGGCAAATGTCACTGTTACACAACTGAAGAGTAATAACCGTGACGAGGGCCAACTCTCTCTCTCTTTCTCTTTTTTTCTTTCTTCCTCTGCTGCTCAGTGCAGGAGACTGGGCACAGTTTCAAAGCCTCCTCTTTTCTCACTCTGACTCAGTCAGAAGGAGAGAGAAAGAAAAAAAAGTGTCCTTCTCCCACATTCACACGGGAAATTCATCATTCTGTTTTCTGTATCTGGACTAGAAGACTCCAGGAGCCCAAGGCTATTGTCTTCTGTGTACTGTCCACTATCAGTGGCTGCGTATCATGGTCATCATCAGCCCTAAAGCTTCCACACTATCGCTCGCTCACACACAAAAAGTGCACACATGCATTTGCACTGTTTAGCATTCTCAGGACACTGATGCCTTATGTGCATAAGTGGTGGTGTGACTGCTCTGCACATCTTATTTAAAGCACTTGTTTATCTGCACGTATAATATATATATTTGCCTTTATTATTTATTGAATTTATTTATTGAGTATATTATTCTGGGTTGTGGATCTGGGAACATGCATGCTGCAGCAAGATTTCAGGTTAGTTTTTACCAAGCTCATTAGCCGCAGAAGGCGGCACCGGTTAATTAAAATAATTCCCTGTTATCGTGGCTGCTTTGGTCAGCCAAACGATACCGGGGGACAGCTATGCAGCTCAGACTGCACTCGCTCGGTGAACGGCGCTCCTCGTCCACAGCTAGCACCTAATTAGTGCTAGAGGAGGAATATTTTACCACGAATTAACATGCCGCGCTTCGGCCTGTGCTCTAATTGACGAGCCTCATCTAAGGGCCGGTGGACGACTGCGGCTGTGCAGGGGCTCGGCTCGAGTGCAGGAGAGAATCATGCACAGAATGTTTAACCATTTCATAATTAGTGTGAATCAAAAAGATGCTTGTTTAGTGGCGGACTTAAGTTGATTTTTATGGACTTAGCATACTCGCTCAAAAGAGGGCCTCCTTGTCTTCTCCCATGACCCCCGTTGCACTCGTTTCAACATGAAAGCAGGTGTTACGCAGGTTAAAGGGCAACGGTGGTAAATATCCTATAATCCATGTTCAGATCAAAACTCAAAGGTCCCGTCTAATGAAAGCATTTGGACAAGAGTAACAGGAAGGAATCCTACAAACCCTCCTCTCATTAAGTTACTCAGCTGAATAACAATAAACCTAAGCCTTCAAAATACATATTTAAAACCCCGGGGTGAGCTTTAGTGCACGGCTTTGCCAACAGGCAACATTTTAAAAGAAAATGTAACTGAAGCGATTTTGATTAGAGTTTCCTGCAGGGCAGTGAGACATTTGTAGGATGTAGTTTACAGATGTTTAAACCACAATGGGTCTCAGGTTTCAGAACTGATTATGTTATCACTGAATGCTTGAAAACTGGGGATGTAATATGTAAGGCTTTAAAACGAACAACCTATCACAAGATGTGTACATCAACAATAACACATTTGTTCTTTTGGATGAAAAAAGACACAAGTTCTAGATGAAAACTCACTTTGGTAAGTGCACTGTTTTTTTAGTATTATGTTAAAAGTGTACCATTTCAATTATGCATTTCCTTTTCATTGAGCTGCTGAACTGAGGTGTCATGACTTTTTGTTAAGACCCACAATAAAACCTACTGTTCTACCGACACTGTAAAAAATGACCGTAGAATTAACACCAAAAAGCTGTAAAATTGCAACATAAAAAAAACTGTTAGTGAAAATACAAGAGTTGTTTATTCGAAAAGATTTTTGTGTTAACAATTAAATCAAATAAAGCTGTAGTTTTTACAGGAAGAATATGTTAACAAAAGCAGATTTGTATGGAGAAATTATGTATTTCTATAGTTTTGTGAAAATAAAACTGTAAAATGAAAAACAATGTAGTGCCCTTTAAATTGCAAGACCACAATGTTAAAATAACAACCTATTCACTTAAAAAAAAATTTAATGAAATTAAAAAGTAATTAAAAAAAAAAAGTAAACAATTAACATTTTAATGTTTTACACACGTGTAATGGGTGGTTATGGTAGAGCAGGTCGTCCAATGACTGAAGGGTTGGTGGTTCAAATCCTGACTCTGTTCACATGTCATATTGTCCTTGTGAGACACTGAACCCTAAATTTCTGCCAATAGGTCCTGGTGGCTTTTTAGTGCTTTAGGCACCGTGAAGGTGTATAAACTGCATTCCACAAGTGTAGTCCATTTAAATCCAGTGTTACATCTACATGTTACTCTCTAAATATGTTTATGGTTTTTTTATGTTTTTTTATAGTATTGTTCTGGAAACCACAGCTGCCAGTTTTTTTCCCATAAAAACAACTAGATGTTTTTTACAGTGTACACTTCCCATATCTTTCAAATGAATTTCTTCAATTTATTACATATACTTTGTTATGAATGTGCAATTGAATTCTTTGTCTTACATTGGCAAATCTAAACTTCTGACAATCTTTTTTGTTATTACTTTTTTTAATTGCCGAGCAAAAAAAAAAGACATTGACATTTTTAATCATTTTAACCCTTTATTGGGCAAGTGACTATATTTGGTCTTTTCCTCAGACATTAAATATGGGGCCAATCCTGTGCCTCAGTGAGGTCCAGAAGCATGTCTGTTTTTAGAACATTGTACAGTGTTGGAAAAACTTTTCTGTGGATGAGGAAATAAGTTCAACAATGAGGCTGTTTAAAATTAACAAGAATTTATTACAGAGAAACACATCAAATTAAAATGAACAACCATTTGACCTTTACTTTGCTGTTCAAGCAAATACACAAGTTGGGTCTCTGTGCAGAACACAGTTCCTGTTGTTCTTACACCTTCAAACTTGTGTCACAGCAGGGGTGTCAATCTCATTATAGTTCAGGAACCATATTCATCCCAATATGATCTGAAGTGGGCCGGACAATTTTGGTTATTAAATCAAATAATTAAATTGAGTAGGTTATTATGATAGTATTTTACTGGCCCAACCCACTTGAGATCGAGGGGGGCTGAATGTAGAAACAGAACTAAAATAACTGTTGGTGTCTTCAGTGTAGTTGTTGCATTTCTCAGATTTATCCCACAGGACGGATTGGACCCTTTGGTGGGCTGGTTTTGGCCCACAGGCAGTATGTTTGACACTCATGTGTTCCAGTGTATGAAGTAGTAAAGTAACTAAAAAAGTTGTCCTAAGAGTAAATACTCAAGTATAGCACAGATGTTTGGAAAGTATTTAAGTCCAGTTACACAGTCTTCATACTTAGTTACTTTCCACCTCTTTTTCTTTGCATAAACTGACATTAAACAATGCCACATATAATAATGAACTGTGTATTTTGGGGATATAGTTTTTGTTGGAAATGTACCAGAAACACAAGAGACATGAGTCTACCTTCAAAGTCTTCTGTGTTAAACTCTGCCAGAACACTGACTGCGACAGACAAAGAATGTCGCAGCCTCACAATCACGCTGCTCGGCTTCTCATTTCCACTGCACACTGAATAAATCTGTCCTCAACCAGCTGCAACTTTGGACCACAAATGCTTTTTCTCCCACACCAAGAAGGAAGATAATGACTCAAAACAGATATAAATTGCTTCCATCTTGATTCTTTACAACATTGTTTCACTTGTTCAATCCCACATGTAGTGATTAATTACTTTGACTTAAAGAGAGACCCACTGTCAGAAAACCTCTAATGCCACTTTTCCACTGTCGCTATCACTTCGACTTAGTTTGACTATTAGCAGGCAACATTTCCACTGCAGGGATAGTTCTCGCTAAGTGTTGTACAAAGTAAAACTATTGTGGCGTTGTCTTAAAGGGTACCTGTAGTGAATTTTCATTGCTAGCTATTTCAAAACATTACATATAATAATAGCGGTTCCGTCCGGTAACTTACATTATGGCCTGTTGTCAAGTATGTGCGAGTATTAAGTCACCCTTTCATCAGTCAGTCATGGTCAGTGACATGTTACCTCCTGTTCCAGCACTGGTAGTGATGCAGAGTCATTGTATTGTCCAATTACCTGGGCTGTGATGGACCCCTGACCCTGTGCAGCAGACACCAGTCTAAGATGACACATTATCGGCCAGTGCTGGGTCACGTGTCTAGGACAGTGGTGGAGTGCAAAGACAGCAAGGCAAACGCATGCTTTCCACTCAGTCTCACTCACTGACTGCTGCTTGTTTACTTTCACTTGATCACCCAGAAACAATGATGGTGCATCACCTCTGGTTGGCTGATCCCCATAGGTTCTGCCCCCACACATAACTCACATAATAAAAAGATTCAATGTGGTGCATTTATACCAGTTTTAATTTTTTTTTTTTTTTACCAAATTTGCACCTCTCTTCCTTGTAAGTGATACACAAAGCACAATTAATGTCGTAAGCTTAGAATAGAATAGAATAGAATAGAATAGAATAGAATAGAATAGAATAGAATAGAATAGAATAGAATAGAATAGAATGTCTTTATTGTCATTGTCTAGTACAGAACAACAAAATTGAAAGTGCAGTCCTTAAAGTGCATTATAAAAGTAAATAATTTAAAACAACACACCATCTATGACCAGTACAGGTGAATTTTAAGCACAAATGTGGCTACCAACAAGGAAACAGTGAAGAAGGAAGTTCTAATTTCTGAAATAAAGTAACATTAAGTTTCTGTCAGGTGAGAAAATAGTAGTTTAGACTTCGTTTATCCAGGTCGAGTCAACATGAAATTTAGCTCCAATGTTTTCAGAGATTTTCTGTCGGCTGGGCTTGGTGTCCCACATCGCAGCGTGATGACACACATATGTCTCAATGCGGTGATGATTCTGGATTTACCAGTCCACATTTAGTATCACTTTGGCTCGCTTGGAACCTCAGTGAAGGTGTTACTAGGAATAGCATCTGATGGTCCCGGTGGTCCCTGCTCTCACACAGTGGAAGTGCCTAAAAGCTGTGGCGAGTCAAGGCCAGTGGAGCTGATAGCGGCAGGGGTAAAGTGGCTTAAGTCAAACAACTTTGGGACAGCGGTGGCCTAGAAGGCTGGTCCCCGGTTTGATTCCCCGGACTGGCAGAAAGTTGTTGGTTGATTAGCTCTTGGGGAAGGCACTTAACCTTCCATTTGCTCCCCAGGTGCTTGATATGGTAAACCCACTGCCACTCTGCAGTGTGTGTGGTGTGTCCCTGCATGTTCTAGTCACGGGCATCCATCTCTGGGTTAAAAGCAGAAAGTCAGTTTGGGTGTGTGCTGCATGTCTACACATGTCTATAAACTGACAAATGGAGAATCTTAATTTCAACCTTAGTAACATACAGAAGCAGATGCATAATAACCAACCTAAAGGCTTATTAGAAAGTTCCTGAGATATTGCACATGGGACATTATTTCCATACTTGCTTCCTATAAGACTAAAATATTAAAGAACAGTGCAGTATATTTATAGTATGTAATCTTTTGCACTTAAGTTGTGTTTATGCTACTGTAATCAGTTTATAGCACTGGAAACATTTGCCCAATATTCGCTCTGATGATATTTGTTGTGTGTCTGAGATGAGATAACCACTGTGACTAATACTTTGCTCTTTCCAGCAAAAATGATCTCTCTTTTTTTTCTCCCTCTGTTTCTCTCCTTTGCTTTTTTTCTCCCTTTTGTTTCTCTTTGCAGAACTGTAGCAACATTCTCACATTTTAACATATTGGTTGTGAGAAGAGTGGGTGGGAGCGCCAGCTCTTCTTAAGAATGTTTTTTCATCGGTCTATTTGTATGCCGATGTTTGTTCTCGGCATGCTAATCTTGCAGTCAACAGTGGTAAAGCCTGAGTTGTGTGTTTCAGAGACCCGGGGATCTTTTGATCAGACCAGCGCTGCCTGCTGAGCCCCTTCGCAACCCTACTGAGGCGTGTTTGCAGCTGTACACACTGTATGCACAGGCTGCTGCTGCTGCTGGAGTACTCACTCACTCACTCACTCACTCACTCACTCACTCACTCACTCACTCACTCACTCACTCACTCACTCACTCACTC
>JAPTYQ010000005.1:29168777-29189546 GCA_029814465.1 Ostorhinchus cyanosoma | reverse complement strand
CATGGTAACTACAGAGCCTCTGAACGTCCAAATGGGTCATATCTGATGACCATGAAAAGACGACAAACTGCATTTTATACTAATTATTTACATTTATTGATAAAATGAGTGGATCAACAGATATTAAACAGTTTAGATCAGGAGATGGTTTTTGTTAACGGTGGATATTTGGGTTTTCTGTTAACTCAAATACAATGTTTAGTGTAATTTTCCACATTGAGTGTTTTAGTTGTTGTAAAAAGTGATTTTAATCCTGTTTCAGTTTTTGGTCCGTTTACAGCAGTGCATCGTTTCACTTCACTGTCAGCTGTGAGTAGACATAAAGCATCACTTTATTTACCTTCACCTGAACTCAACACCCAGATAAAGGCTTACAGATGAAATGCAAAGTGTGAAAATGTGAAACATCCCATAAAAGATTTATTACGTATCAGGGTAATCTGTCAAGATCTGGTTTGGCAGATGCAGTGGGAACTTCACTTCTGAACGTGACTGGAACAGACTATTCTATGTTTTTGAGATGCCGTCCCCTTTTACTCCCTGGAGTTGCTGGAGTTAACGAAAAGTGTGAGTTGCCAGAAAGCGGGATTATAAAAACGTGTGCGGTGACATGGATTATGTCGGAATAAAACCAGTACCTGTGACTGGACATGCAAAACTCCTGTGTCCCATTTATTATTTAGTTTATCACCATGTATGAGTTAAGTGCATATACAGTAGACCGCGGTTACATTACTTAGCTAACATGCTAACATTAGCCAGCATAATTTTTTTTATTTTTTCTCATTTGATTAACTTTTGCATCTTTTCTTACCAGTTTCATCCAAATCCCCATTCTTTTCTTTTCTTTTTTTTATGACATGTTAAGTGTTATAATAGTAACTGGATGTTTTTTTTATATATATATATTCAGGGACACAGTACTATAATAAACTTTATTGCAGACACATGTCCATAAAAATACAAAGAAATAAAAGAATACTGTAGCAGACTGAATAAAAAACCAGATTAGAAAAACACCTAACACACTGTTGCCCAAAGAAATGTAATAAAATATTTTTTTCCCTCTTTTCATGAAATGATTGTGACAGTGTGATTTATTGTTGATAGTGTAATTGGGACTCAGTATGGAATCATTGTAGCCGGTCAAAGGCCATTACTGATATGTTGAAATACAAATAAAGGGAAAAAAATCATATAAAAGGCAATGTATTATGTATGCATCGTAATTCCACTTCTTTATACTGTTACTTTGCTCTAAAAAGATTAATTAAAAAAAAAAAAGCTTCTGGGCAATGCAAAAAAAAAAAAAAAAAAACTTTATGAGCAACAGTATTTATGAATATTTGAAAATACTTTCTTAAGTCGTTCAGTATTAATATATTAATTGAAAGGATAAAGTCACATCATTGTTATTTTTTTCCATTATGTGTCAATTTAAATCAGAAAGGAACCACACAATGTTTAAACACAGGCTATTCATGTGTTCGATCATTCATTTTTTTCATCTCACATCTAAAGCCAGTTTCATCATCATTACAGTTAAAGTAAGGAGAAATGTCCATTTAATATCATCAGGTTTAAAATAATAAGGTGGCGATACGTCCCAACTTCCTGGATTTTCCTTTCCAGCCTCTCAGTGACATGTCTACGCATGTGTCATTTATTACAATGGTCTGTGTGCCAAATGCTTCCAGAAGAGAAACTCTACTAAATTTGGGTCACTATAAAAGAAACATTCAGACAAAAGTGCTACTTGGCTATAATTTCAAGATACAGAATTGGGTCGAAATATGAAACTCTATGAATTAATAAGAGAATGGATTTTACTGAAATGAAATGTTTGTCTTTGAGCTCCACTCTGAATGTGTTTCCAGTTCATTGCAGGGCTCATCACATTCAAACCTACGGGTGATTGAGGCCCAGTTTACACGACAACGCTCTCGGGTGAAAACAACCAAATATTCTATCAGATGTGCCTTTCGTTCACATGGCAACGGCATTTTTAGAGGTTGAAAATGCAGAAAAGTGAAACCACCAAAAACGCTCCACTCTCACGTCACTGTTTAAATGGTTGAAAATGCAAATCTGCGTTTTCTCGTTGCGTAAAGTTTGCATCACAGTGACACTACAAGACTGTCATTAAAGAGGAAGGAGGCAGAACTTTGACAATTTAGAAAAGGGATTAATTTGTTAGACAAGTTTGTACGATATTATGTTTTTGTTTGTTCAAAAATAATAATATTTGAGCATTCGGACCCGATGTATCAAATATGAAATGAAATTGAAACTCATGCTTGGAAATTGATATTTGAAAAAAAAAATGTTTGGGTTGTTCAGAAGGACCAATAAAAGCTCTAGTTTCAAAGAACTGGGATTTTCTGTCAATGACTTAATAGTTGAGGCTTTACAGGATTAAATAATTTTATCTCTTTTATCAGGCTCAATGTTTCTTTGTCATTTGTGAAAATAAAAACACTGCTATCCCCAGTGTTGCCACAGACCTGATAATCACAGCAAAACCCACTGAATCCATCCAAAATGAACCCAAGACATTTGTTTTATCATGTTACTTAAACTTTCATTTAAGGGACAGGAGGGTTTTGGGTTTTTTTTTTTGGAAATTCAACTTGGGAGTCTAGGAAATTCAAAGTTTTTCTGAAACTCTTTTAAGACTTTTTAACAGTTATTCATCGTTTGTTCTGGTGCGTCAACAGGGAGCAGCGTGTGTCAATCTCAGCTGTAAAAGGGCTTCAATTTTCTGTCATCTAACCTTGTCGATAGGGAAAATTAATAGGAATTTTACTTTTGGAGGATTAGGATTCTGAAATAGCTCCTTCCAGTTTACTGCAAAATGATTGGGGGGAAAAGAATCAGCACTAGAGGACAGATTGTGTGATAACACTATGATTCCAATATGAATAACATAATAACCTAGAATTATTATGTTTTTTGCACTCCTCAACCATTATTTTGTTTACACATATGCTTAATAATATGTCATGTGTAGCTTTTTCATTATATTTCCCTACTGTGGTTTGCACACAATGGTCAGAAATATGAAAGATTATTAATATTAATGCTAGACGTTATTAATGAAGTCAAACTAAAATGTTGCACAGCATTTGGGGAATGTACGCATGTTCTCATCACCTACAGCACACGTGAATAAAAAGCATTCGCACTTTCATGTTCACACGTAAGCAATAACACACGCACAGACACTTACATGCACACACAAACACATACGCCCATACAAAGTGGCTTATTACAAGCCCACATCCCATATTGAGGGATTTATTCATCAGATTTATTCATGATCTCAGTTGATGCATGTTTCATTGGTTAGACTGGTTGGGTTTGGTTGAACCGAATATCTCAACAGATTTTTTAAAGCTATGAATGAGAGAGGAGGGTGATAGAGAGAACGTGAATTAGATGGAGAGAAACTACAGTGGGTTAGATGTAAACGGCATTTGTTGTTCTGATGAGAAGCTAGAGCTGGGATATCACAGAGGTACTTCCTGTATTGCAGCGTGTTCTGTGTGACATGTAGTGAACGACTGCATCACCAACGTCAGTAAAAAATCATCACAATATTTGCCGGAAAATCTGAAAAGTTCAGATAATCTCTTTACACAAGGAGTAAAGAAAAATAGTGACTATTTCATAGTTGTTGGTTATATTTTCATAGACATTTCATCTGTCGGACCTGAATGTTTTAGTCAAGTTAAATTGTTTGGAGGTGTGAATGTGAGAACAAATGGTTTTAAGTATGAACTGGAAACACGTTCTGGGTGCACACTGCCTTCACCCAGGTATCGACATCCCAGCGAACCTGTTGAACATTAACCCATAAAGACCCAAACAGCTACTGGCGACCAAAATCATCCACTGATCTAAAAGTGTTTAATACCTGCTGATCCACTAATCCAGGGGTGGACAACCCTGGTCCTGGAGAGCCACTATCCTGCATGTTTTAGATCAGGGGTGGGCTCTCCTGGTCCTCGAGGGCCGGTGTCCTGCATGTTATAGATATTTCCCTCTTCCATCACACCTGATTCAGTACTGATCAGCTCATCATCCAGCTCTGCAGAAGCCTGATACTGATGTAACAGCTTCCAGCTGTGATGGAGGAGGGAAATATCTAAAACATGCAGGATACTGGCCCCTCGAGGACCAGGATTGCCCACCCCTGTTTCAGATGTTTCCCTCTTCCAGCATACCTGACGGTCGTTCTCAGCTTCTGCAGAGCTTGATGATCGGCCTATCATTTGAATCAGGTGTGTTGGAAGAGAGATACGTCTAAAAGATGCAAGATAGTGGCTGTCCAGGTCCACCTCTGCAAGAATCCTATCAGTACATGGAAATAATTGAGGTCAAATGCAGTTTGTCATCTTTTCATGGTCATCAGATATGACCCATTTGGATGTTCAGACGCTCTATAGTTACCGTGGAAACACTGTCATCTTCTACGACATTGATTCACCAGTAAAACCCATGGAGTTAGATCAAGGACAGTGGATGGACACACTTGGTTTATATCTAGTTAATGATATCCTTGCTGAAAAGAGCATTTTTTTCTTCAGTTTTCTTTGTTTATGATATATTCACCCTTAACATTACTCTAAGCTTTTGTGGACATCTACATGATCAGAAAAATAAATGTAGGAAAATAAATGATTTTTGCTGGGGAAAAAAATGGTGATAAATCACTTAAGAAAGGTTTAATACAGATAAAACTTCATTTGGGAGCTGCCACAAAAGTAGCACTGGGTCTGTATGAGTTAAGCAGCTTCGAAAATGAATGAATCAATGAATGGATAAATGAAGTTGCATTATGTCCTTAATTACTGAAACATTATTGAAGGCAGTTTCTCTCACATCAGCCTACTTATTTTGAGTTGTAGGCTTATGTGTGGTTACACCTCACATGACTTGAGATTGTTACCCACCTCAGAAAACAGTGTGATTTACAGTCTATCATATATTACCATCCATTCACCCATTTTCTACCACTTATCAGGATGTGGGTCATGGAGACAGAGCCTAAGCAGACAAGACCACAAGTCCCTCTCTTCATCCACCACCTCCAACTCCTCCAGGGGTACACTGAGCCGTTCCCACCCCAGGAGAGAGATGTAATCCCCCAGTGCGTCTGGAGTCTTCCCCTCATTGAGGCATTTTAACCAGATACCTGAACCGGCCCCTGCTGATGTGAGGCAGCAGCAGGTCTATCCCCAGTCCCTACAGAACGAGCACCCTCTAAGGGACATCCCAGCTACCTTGTGGACGAAACCCATTTCATCTGCCTGGATACGTGATCTTGCTCTTTCGGTCACTACCCACAGCTCGTGACCATAAATGAGGGCAGGACTGTAAACTGAGAGCCTTGCCTTTCGACTCAGACTCCCCTGCACCACAAAGAGATCGACCAAATTCTGCCATTCTGCCAAAATATATAGACACATTATTTTGTGTTCACATTGCTCAACCCTTAACCCTTTTTCGGGTGAGTGACTATTTTTGGTAATTTCCACACACATTACAAGACAGTAGCCACTTTTACACAGAAATCCCAGAAAAAAGGTGAGATGGTGATTCCACCTTTTTGCCACCATTAACCGATTTCCGCAGTCAAGGAGTAACAGAGGTGAGACAGGCTGGACTTTTACACAGCGGACCTGTGTTCTGGTTCAAAGGGGGGGGGGGGGGCGAAGTGCAGCGTATAGTGTGACGTATAACTTGCATATCAGAAATACCTTGAGCAGAGTCGTAGAGTCTTTCACCGCTCCGCAAATGTTAGCATGGATAGAGTCCTCCCGCAGAAGTGACAACAGCTCACAGATCTGGGCGTCTCCCCAGTTTGACATCTTTCCGGTTGCGTTGATATGTTTGTTTACTGTACACGGCCCATGCTGTTTTATAAATCCCCCCGATGCAAGGGTTGTACACACAATACTTCATCAAAAGTCAGATCTTGGTTGCAGAATAAGAGGTGTTCCTTTTACATAGCATCCCAAAATAATGATTCCACCTTTTTCACGGCTCTGTTACTACCTCCAGAGGCGTTACAGAGGTGAAAAACAAATAATCCACCATTTCATTTACACAGACGTCGTTCCAGAATAAAGGTGAAATATTCCAGGAATAGAAGTGCTGTGTAAAAGGGGTTAAAGACATCAACGGTTGTGAGGACAGTGAGTCAACAGTCTCAGCTCCCATATGGTCTCCAGGGTCTGTAAGGTCCACCTCTGCATGAACAGTGAGTGGACTTGCTTTGTTCGGTACCAGGAAGTAATGGTACTAATGGAAGGAATGATGTTTAAAGGGTTAATGTGGATGTGGACAGGGGTCTGGATCAGCACTTATATTGGTCTTATGTTCTAAAAGCGATGTTCTTATCTTCTAACATACATGCTCCTTTCACCTTACATGTGTTTTTCCTTGTATTTTTTGTATATGTTTCAATTTATTTATTTATTTTTTGCCACTTACAGGTAAAGAACCAAATATGGTCACTTCACTGAGTGTGATTTACTACATAACAATAACACTTGAAAAAAACAAAATAATCACAAAAGTACTAAAGTCTTTTTATGCCCTTTAATAACACACTAAGGTTGCAATTCAGAATTTCAGAGTATCTCTATAAGTGAACGATAAAGGGTTGATGAAATCAAGTTCGACCAAAAAACCTCCTCCTGCACATTCAGCTGCCCATAAACAGAATTATGTGCTTGTAAAGAAACAGCATGCAGACATCGGCTATTACCTAAGTGGAAGCCACGCAGACAGACTGACAGGCACTTCTTCTGCATCCACATCCTGTCCTCCCTTGTTTACTGTGGAGGCTCTCTTTTGCATTGGCTACAATACCTTGATGTCACCCATCGATTGTCAGCACTTAGAGAGACGTGTGCAATGCCCTGATTAGCATACAATTAGGACTGACCTGCTGCCCCTGGGACTGGCCAGAGCGAGGGATATATGGAGCGCTGTGGAGGGAGGGAGGGCTGGAGGCAGCAGCAGCCTGACACAGTGGCTTCTGTTTCTGCTGACACGTGCAGGACAGTGGTGGGGTCTCAGAGGGCACCGTGGGCCAAGGTGTGCCAAACCTGTATTGACGTCTGGAAGAGGTGTCTCGGCTGTGCTGACGGACGCCACTATGAGGGCTTAATGACCGTCCCAGCAAGGGAAAAGGTTTAAAAAGGTGTGTGTGTTTTATTCAGGGGAAGTTCATTGAGCATGCATGTCAAAAGAGAGTTGGAGAAGTGACTGAGGAATTTATACACTTTGTAAAACAAGTATAGCTACATATCTGCACACATTTCAGCCTGTAACAATACAAACACAGTTATTCTTAGTGCTCATTTTTGTCTTTTAAACAGATTTTATTCTCTAACATTTGTAAAAGGGACAAATGCACAAAATCTAATACCCGCATATATCCAATTTACAGTGGTATAGATAGTACAAAATCAGCAAATACTCATTTAAAGGCTGCAACAGACTGAGATTACAACCATCTTCTAATTTTATTGCAATCACACTGTGTTATGTGGATCTAATAGACTTTGGTTTGACATGCTATTGAATCTCAGGCTACAATGCAAGTCCACAAATTAAACATCAGTGCATATTGTTCATTCACCAATGCTGCTATAGTTTGCACAGGCCGCTGTGTTAAAAATGTGGAATTAAAGTGTATGGAAATAATTTAATATTATAGAGGAGCAGAATGCGTCTGGGTTGTGACTTGGTAAAGTGATCTGGTCATTTTATCTTCGTTATTTCCTATCAACAGCCACACTGTGAGATGTTCATCCTAAGTTTATGACATTGTCAAAAAAGAAAACTTTTGGCCTCAACCAAAGATATTCCTATGTTTTCTCCTTTTTGTCAAACGACCCAAAAGTGCTAAATATATACATAAAGTCTACAGATTAATTAACTGATGCAAGAAAACAGTTGATATTTTGGTTCGATATGTGGCTTAAATAAGTCACCGTGGACCAAACTTTAGTTATTTATTGATTTCACAGAAATCTTAGTCCCCAAAACACAAATCTTCAGTTATTCCTCTTAAGGGGGTAGAATATTTGAACTATGCCATGTTGAACTGTGTGCTAAAAAGGTCACAGGTGAGCGACTGCGGCTACGACATGCAGTCCTGGTTAACTGTCCATGAATTTATATGAAGAGAACACGCTGAAATATGAAAATGTTCCACTGAAATGAAGCATTGCTTGGGGAAGCTATTGTAATTCACCCGCTGGCCCCTTAATGACCTCACATTCCTCTGTTTTAATGGAGATTTATATGTTTGACGATTTGACCTTTCTGATAGCTCCTCTGGTGTGATGTGTTGTCATCTCACTCTTCGTCTCTTCCTCTCCTGTCACACATATTGGTCTGGGCTGCCTGTACCTTTGCAGCTGCAGCACTGAAGCCTTAATCAGAGGTGTGTATCAATAGTATCGAACCCAGAAATCCCCTTGTGTCCAGTGGCGTTTGTTCTCAAGCATTGACGTGCTATTGACGGAAACAGAATGGCCAGCAGTGACAAATTAAAATGTCAGCCGTGGCAAAGGTGAGCCCTGCCTCTCCTTGCTGCGTCCTTAAGGTGGGGTGACAGGCCATCGGTTGAACGATTCAAGATAAAATGCTGACGCTTCACTCACTCACACACACACACACATACACATACACATACACACACCAACAAGGACATCAGTGACAAGGGGAGTTGCATATTGAAAAGAAGTGTGTCAGGTGAGAGGACAAGTGCTGGTATAGACTGTGACATAATGGTTTGATAATAGCTTTCTGGTTAGTGATTTTGGCTAAAATGCCCCTGGGACTATCAGCGTGACCACTTTTAAAAGCAGCCTCAGATTACCATATCACAGCAAAAACCAGTTATTTATCCACTTCCTCAGATTACACCCCAGTAAAATATGATTACAGACTACTGATGAGCACTGTAATTACATAAACGAGCATGTTTTCCAAGAATCAGACAAATTATAATGTTGGTTTGACTCTTTTTATTTAGCATGAGTAGGCTTCATGCACATTGATTTCATGCAGCGTGTCTGGAGGAGTGAGATGAAATGAAGACAGAGTGACGGAGGACATGAGTGCTAGGCATGCTGTCAACATTTAAATATCATCAGGCCTGTGTGTGCGCACCCACCCGTCTACCCACACACAGATACACAGGGTATAGGATAACTGTAAAAAATTACTGATTAGTGTTTGGCAGAACTTTTCGTCTCTCCTCTGACTGTCTTGACAGTTGATCTGGATGTAATTGTGGCTACTTATAAATGTGCTCCTCACCACATTAATCTGTCAATGTCATCCTCCTGATGTTCCAGCTGTTCTTTGGTTGTAATGGTGCTGCATTGTTGATGAGCTTTACCCTGACAGCCAACTGTCCAACCAGCCTGGGACGCCTATTGTAGCCCAGCCTCAAGAGAGCCCTCATCAGCCAACCAGGGTCAAGGACCACCACTGATTGACAGTTCTGTTTAAGTTAGATCTACATTAAGTCTTTGTGTTTACACGACAGGCATCCCAACTTTCCGGGACTAACGAGTGGCTCAACTGTGAGGGTGTCTGGTTTCCCCGGCCAAAAGACTGTTCTGATATCCTGCCGTTGTAAGTAATGGATGGAGGGGGTGGTACTGTCGGTATCAGGTTTGTTTTATTCATGTTCTCTGTTGCAATATTAAGCCCGGTATCGAGCCATCCTTGACTGACCTGTACTGACGGGAGCCTCTGCAGTATGAGCGCACACCAGTTCCTCGTTTGGTTCTTAGATAACCCAGATTCAAGCTGATCAACATGAGCTGTGGTCTAATTTATGCATCAGCATGCAATTCACAGGACAACCATTAGCATAGCATCTGTCAACACGGTCCTATAGACATCATCAGGAGCGCAAAGACATGGTTTACGTGAGGTTACATGCGCATCATTCTGTCATAGATGTTTCGCAAATGTCATTATAATGTGATATTTATGCATTTAAAAATAATTGCATGGCTTTAAAAGAGAAAAAGGTCAGCTACTCCTGCCCCCCACTGCCGCTTCAATCCCCTCATTCACCCTCCGATAGACAAACAACTCTGAGTTTGTTCTGTCCTCTACTAAAAGTCATCTGTCATTGAAAGTTTGGTGTCATCCTGGGGAATCAATAAACTAGATATCTTACCAGTAGAAAAAGTAGTCCGGCTTTACCATGTGGTGCAGTATACTGTATGCACATTCTGTATTTAAGGGATTATTTGTGTTTGTATTATGTAAAGGCTCTTCATATGTCCAACAGATTCTGTACGGAGGGAGTATGTGGAGTCAGAAGCTGTGGTACATTCTGAGCAGAAGCCACAGCTGTCATCCAAACACCAGTCATTTCTATTTCTGTTCTTCTTTTGTTTATTTTTCAGTTTTAAGTCATTCTCTCCTCCGTGTGGCAAATAAATGCCACAGTTCCATGAGTACATTTTCGCTGGTTAATTCATGTTGTAAGTATTTTTTTCCATGCAGAAATCATCAGTAAGTCTTTTTAGAATTTCACAGTGTTGACCAGTGTGTTCATCTTATTTTTTGGCAGCTCGGACACTCATGCTCACACGCATACACGCTCGAAATCTCCAAATCTGCTGTAATGTCTCTCTCTTCCTGGGAAGCTTCTCAATTCTCACATTTATTTAAATATTTAGCTTTTATACCGAGAAAAAAAACCCAAAAAAGATGAATCCGAGTGTGGTTAAAATAAAAACTGTCAAATCTATCACAATCGAGCAGTAATGTTTGCCAGTTTAATTAAAGTTTGGCTGCCTGAAACTGTTTTGATAGTTTAACAGCCTATCTACAATCGCCCAAAGATGTGTTTCTAGACTTGGCATTCCTGGTTGTTTTATCAGCTCAGGTCTACATTAATATTATGCACTGCACTTCAATGGTAACATGACCTTCATCCACCTGGATGGATCTGACACTAACTTCTTTTTCAAAGCAAAAATGGTATAAGAAACACTCCCACTAAGAATGGTCTCTGTAGCTGCAGATTCATATTAATGACATGTGCTGGTCTTATACAACACTGTACTGCTAAAGTAAAAAACCGATGTGTATTCAGTGAGGTTCCTTTCTCCAAGTCATTTTGTACTGAATACCAAAAGTACAGATTTAGACCTAAAATGACTTTGTGCAGCAGTTGAAGTGTAAACCGATGATCATCAGCAGTCTTTGCAGCTGTTTTCATTATTTTTATTTATTTATTTATTTATTTATTTTAAACTTGTCTTGTCCAGCATCCCAACAGCAGAATGGTAGTCTGGCTGCCTTTCGGTGTTGAACAAATTTTGCTGAGGGAAACTTTATAAAATATATGAGGCTCCTCTTGGTATTCTACTGTCTTTCTTCTGAGTTTTGTTGAACCACATTTCGATGCAGTTGTTTTCATTATATCGTATTGTCCGCTCAAAAGTTGTAACTATGGGAATCTTTCTGATACGTCAGTAACATAAAAGTGACATAAACCCAACTAAGGCTAGCTGCACTTCACCAAATGCACAATGAAGACAAAAACAAGACAAAGGTTTTGTCCTGCTGTCTTCTATGTCCTGCTGATGGAGAAATGTGTTGTTAATATCCATTACATTATCTCTCAATCAGCCCTGAGCATCATAAAGAGGAGCTGATAATATTTATTTTGTTGGTGGTGGTGTTTTTTTGTTTTGTTTTCTGTGTTGTTTAATTTTTTGTTTAATAGGTCTATAGGTTTGTTGTATAATTCAGTTTTTGTTTTGTGTCTGTGGTTCTTTATGTCTACATATATGTTTATTATTATGATGAGACTCTGTCTGTAACTCAAAAGTAATATAGGAGTTATGTAACACATTACAATTGTAAGGTAAGACAGCAGACACAAAGCTGAGCAGTAAAGCTGCAGCACAGCTGGGCCTAGTAAAGTCCAAATGCATTTTTGAGCTCTAAATAGAATCATATGTCTCAGTTGAAATGAAACCACAAAAATTCACAAATATGTAAAAATCACTTGTGCGGGAAAATGACTCAACTCGCCATGTTTTCTATGGAAATTATTTTGAGTTTTCACACCCATTTCATGACACACAGTTGTACTTTTAGTATTGTTTTAGTACGACTACATCATGAAATTGGCACGAAAAAATATCGACATTGCCACATCTGATCTGATCAGAGTTGTCCATCTGTCCTTCAGTCAGTTGCTGCCAAACCTCATTCTTTTTCCAATGAGTCGAACTGAAGCCTTTGAATCACTTTTTTCAGATCCACCAGACTCACACGAGGGCAGAGACTCTCTCTTGTAAAACCATTAATGTGACGGATTAATTTGTTTGTTTGAATCCAAAATAACATATTGAAACACCACAGTGACACAGCAACACAGGCTGCAGAGTTGGTCTTTTTGGGGAGCTTTGTTCGGGTTTAAAGGGTACTTCAGGGCTTCAGTTCCCAGTAGGAAACAACTGTATGGCAGTAGGAAAAAGCAGAGAAATATCTGCACATACATGTGAATGCATGTGAAAGTCAAACTAATCCTTTCAGAGCCTCCATAAGTGTCTGGTGGTTCTCTGTCATATGGACGTCTCTGAACTATTCCTTTCTCACATGTACACCTGGACTTTCAGACACTGTTCACCACCATGTCAGCCAGCTTTGTAGGCATTTTCAGGATCAAACAGTGTGCAGAGTTAAACTCAGAATGGGGTAAAGTTACACTCTAAGATACCTCATCTCTGGGTCTGAGGAGTCGGTATATTTTCTTTTTACAAGGTTTTCTCCACAACACTGGCACGTGTCCATCTCCAAATGTGTCTACTGCTATAGATCAAAGTCCAGGCTCACTTCAGTCTAGGTCTACGGATCTATTGTAGTGCGGATATTGTAGCAAAATACTGTTAAGTTAAAGAGATAATAATTCTGGTCCACACTCACACACAGTAGGCCACTGTAATGCACCTTAATAGTGGACTATAAAATATAGAGTTATAAAAAAGAAGAAAAGAAGAAGAAATGTGTTGTAACTGAGCTACTGTAGAAACATGATGGTCTGAATTTGAGCGGTTTCACTAATCAGTGAATGTATATTGAATAGAAGTATTGAATTTTGGTTTTAAGTGGAATTACCGTAGTTGCCAACAGTTCATGAGAGACTAGAGCCCAAACCCAGTTCACCCCTTCACCCTCCCCTTAACCCCTAGTCCTTGCACTTGGCACTACCCCAAACGGAGCTGCAAGGGTTAGGGGTTGAAACATTCCCCAATGAACTGAGACAACCCTTCGATACCTGTTACATCATCAGCAGTCATCGATGTAGCTATTAACAGATGCGACAACTTTGTTTCCAAAAGAATTCCCCATGCCGTCAGCAGCTGTAACCGTCTCTGCTGCATGGGCTTTGGCATCTTTTTGTGGAAGCACAGAAATGTGGTCTGTAACCCATTGAACTGCCATGAAATGGATGATGAAATGATTAAGGTGTTTTATGAAGAACATGCATACATTAGTGTGTTCCTTTCATCACACTGCTGGACTTTTTTGTTGTGTTTACCTCCATCTTCCTGATGATTCAAACAGAATTATGGGAGATATGTCATATCTTTCCATTTGTATTGTGGTCCTGAAAACTCTCCATTTCGAAGGCCAAACAGCCCCTTCCCCTCCGACTCATCAAGAATCAGGACACCCCTACCCCTTCACATGAACTTGCAAAATGGAGGGGTAGGGGCAAGGGGGAGGAGTCAAGGGGTGAATTGGGGTTGGGCCTTGGATTTCCTTGTGACCTCATTATGACTGAAAGTGTCATTCAACATTCAATATGACCTTAAGCTGACAGAAACTAGCAAAGTATTTAAAAATGACCTTGAACGAACTCAACAAATTTCTGAAATTATCCAACAGATTCCTGTTTCTCTGTTAATACTGAGGTTGTTGCTAAATGTTTCATATTCACACTTTAACGCCTTTCAGAATATATGGCTGGTCCTCTCAATAGTTGGACTTGTGAAGATTTGTTCTAAATTATGGAAACAGAAACGGAGAGCTACATAGAATTACACTTACATTCAGACTAAATAATTTGCAGTGAAGCCCGTCATCAGTGCTTAGTCAAAGACCATCTCCCTCGTGTCACAACACAGTCTTGTTACAGAAAGTCGTTCCTCCCTTATTTCCCTTCATCTCCATCATTTCTCATCTATTACCATCTTTCTCCCTCACTTTCCTCCCTGCCTCATCTTCATTATCCCCCTCCCTCTGCGCCGGTAGCCTCTCATCTGCATCCTCCACTCTCCATACCTCCATGTCTCCCTGGTGGAGCCATGGCCCAGACCTGGTGGTTGTGGGGTTCCAGATGGTCTGGCTGGCAGAAGGTTCAGAACTGACCCCTCGGCAGCTGATCCTGTCCTACCTCAAACCCCAGGGGTCTAAAGAGGAACACGTATCTCAAGAAAGATTAGAGGCAGAGGACAGGAGAGGGACCGGAGGCTGGGGTGGGGGATTACGTAACAGCAGAACCTGTCATTTGCTGCAACTCATCCTCAAACAGTCTGAGGCTGTTTCTTTGAAAGTGCCTGCACTACGAAGTTGTTTGAAGCACAAGCACACACACTTTGCTATCACTCAAGTGCTGTGTAACAAAAAAAAAAGACTGAAATAGCAGAGGGAGGGAGTTGGGATAAGGAAAAACAGACAGATCATATTACAGATAGAAGTATGGGAGGGAATTGAAGACAATGAGGGAAGGAGGATGGAAAGAAAGACTCAGCGAGGCATGGATGACAGCTTGTGACGCCACATTAGTCATTGTGTAAGAAGACAGAGGTGTCTACACAGCCTCTTTAGTGCTGTCTCCTCTAATGGCTGTGTGTGTTTGAGGAGGTGCTGCGCCCACTGCCTATGGCGTGTCCCACCACTGCTCCTTCTCCTGTTTAGACAGCGGCTGCAGCAGTGTTGATGGAAACACACAGGGGAGGGAGGAGGGATGATGAGGATGCGGTGCTGGTGCTGGTGATGGTGTTGGTAGTGGTGGGAGGCGAGGGGAGGAGTGGATGGGGAGGGCNNNNGGGGGGCAGTGCTAATTGGGACAGAAGATCGGGGTCAGGAAAAAAAGGAGAAAGGAAGAAGAGTATAGGAGAGACAGGGAGTCCTCAAGCCCTCCGGTGGCTCACTCTGCTTAATGATGCGTCTCTCTCGTAATTAGCAGACGGTAATTAACGCTCGGATCACCTGGGTCTCTGTGGGTCACATTCTCTCTCTCTCTCTGTCTCCACCATTCTGTATCCACGCCTCGCTACAAACAAGCCCCAGTCACATCCCTACGGTCCAGACCTCCCAGCAGCCACTGTGGCTCAGACACAGCTAATAAAAGCATTCCATCCATATGGGACGCGCATTTTATGGGTTTATCTATGGCTCTGTCTAAACCAGCTTGTGTTTATTTTCTTGTGAGTGTGTTTGTCTGTTTTGTGGCTGCTTGAGCACTCCTTCACTGCGAGCGTGTGCGTACACTAAAGCGAGTTTATATGGGAGGCAGCCAGTGTTTTGTACACACGGTCTGTCAGGCTGTGTTAGAGTGGGCCTCACCTCCAGGCTGGTTTAAATATTAAGACTGACTGGTGGCCCGACATGTATATTTTAATGCAAAGCTTGTACGAATGCAAAAAAAAAAAAAACGTGGTGCTTTAACAGCTCTTTGGTGCAGTAAAACTTTATGCTACAACTTAATGGTCATGGGAAGTAGTCAGACACACACTTACCTTAATAAGAAGAATCAGAAATGGGAACACAAAGACATAAACACACATTTGGTTGCACACAAACACATGCAAAGAAAAATACACACAGATGGTGGCGCAAGACACAATATGCTTTTGCTGGCTTGCTCCAGGACCGTTAATAAAACATGGAGATGGTGAGACATTCATTTCAGGCAAACCCATCTCCAAACAAGGCTTTGTGGTTAATAATACAGATATGAATTTATCTCTATCTCTTCTCCTTTATTTCTTCACTTGTGTGCCCTGGGATTGGGTCATGTTGGGTTTTGCCCCCCAGGGGTGGCGACAGCTCAGGGGATGTTCACTCTCTTTTTAATTGAATTTTAAAGTGACCTTGCAGTGATATTGATCTGCATTTGATGAAACACACACATAGGTAGGCACGCACACACACACATATAGTCAGACGCACACAGACACACACGCATCCATCCTGCCTTATGCATCCTTCACAAGCTCAAGGTTAGCGTAGTAGCAAAGTAAGCAGCGAGTTAGAGTGCTTCGTCGTGTAGAATATTTGTCAGAGTTCTGTGATGGCTGAAGTTTGGGAGTTGTGCTGAGCCGAGCAATAAAGGCAGGAGGGGGGCAGCAGGAGAGACAAGAGGAGAAGAAGGTGGAGGAAGGGGGAAAGGAAGAAGAGGGGGAGAGAGGAAGCGAGCAGGAGGGTGGGATGAGGAGAGCACATCCAAAGTGCTGTGCAAAGTCATTGTGGTGGTGTGGTTGTGATGGTGGGGGGCAAAGAGGAGACAGAGAGGAAAGAGACAGCAAAGGGTGTTATTGTGCTACTGGATGTAAAGTAAGTAAAGAGAAAGTGAGGCAGGTGTGAGGGAGAGAAAGACTTCTCTGACCTATTTTACAGAGTTTGGATCCTGCTTGGCCGCAGCTTACCCCATAAGCAGCTCCCTCTTCTGGTACAAAACTGATAATGCAGCCACAAACCACCACTATCTACTGTTTTCATTCCTCATTAGTTGCAATGAAAGTCAGCTTTTTGCAAATTGCTTGCGTCTGAACACGCTCATCCATCACTTTTCCTGTTAACATCAGCTGTCAGAGTAAATTTTAGTATTTAACACCAACGCAGATGAAAGCCGTTGATGACTGTGATGTGGTTCACAGATGCCCAAATGTCCCTTACAGTATATCTGGCAAAGAATTCATTTTTAATGTTCCAAGAAGATATGGAGGGAAAAAAAATCTTTTCTTTTTTCGATTGAAGTCTTTGATTCTTTGGGATTATGAAAAAACAGAAAACATATGGAGTTGTTGGATGTAGCTGTGTCACACCCACGGGTGTGAGAATGGTCGATGGTCTTTATGTGTCCATGTGTGGGTGTGTGCTTTCATGTCTGCATGGGAGTATGAGGGTGTGAGGGATGGAAACTACTGCTTGTTTTTTTTTTTTTCAAATTTGCTCCCTTCTTTTTGTGTTTGATTGCATTGATTCTGTCCACACATCTCTCTTCTCTCTCCCTCATATCACATTTTTAACGTTCTTACTAAAAGAGACAGATCGGCTATATATGTCAGACTGCATGTGAAATAAATGCAAAAACATGCTCATTACTGAAGAGCGAGAGGCTTTCTGAAGCTAAATGTGCTGTTTTTTTTTTTTCTATTTGATAGTTTTACTCACTGCACTGAAGTTTTGTGTTGTGCCAAAATGTGTTACCAGTCGTCATGTGCTATTAGTCAGGCCAGACATGTGAGTAGGGTTAAACACAATGAATCACACATCCAAGCTTTCTTTGTGGTGACATTTACAGATACAGAAGGATGTCAGAAGTAACTCTTATCATTTCTGGCATTTATCATGCACATTGACGCTGATTGTCTGCTTAACTCGTACATGGAGGGGTTAATAGTAATTGATCGGTTGCTGTTAATCACCGCGGTTTGTGATTACCTAGCAGGGCTGTATTGATTGCTCATTGATCATTACATCCTCGCCACTTCCAGCACAGTGTCTCTGAACTCAGTGTCATTTAGAGCTTTACTAGTGCAATATTGTCATTATGACACCCCAGGCGTCGGTGTTACTCAGCGACTCCCCTGTGGCAAAACGGCTGCAGCAGGTTTGAAGAACTTGAGATGATGAATATGGACATGGTCGCCACTTTGTCTGTAGGCCTTTGGATTAGGCTCTGCTTGTCGTGGATAAACTGTTTGTTCCTTTATTCCTCAGGTTTGTGGTTAGAAGGGGTGATGGCGTGGTGTGAATTAGGAATAAAAGTTTGCTCTCACCTGTCTGCCGTCCTGTCTCTTCCCCTCAATCTCATTCATTTCTGTAGCTCGGTGTGCCTGGCTTGAGCCTCCATTAAAAACCTTGTCTAAAGTAATGAGTTTAAAGTCAGGGTACCTGTCTCAGGGAGGGAATAGAAACACAGTGTCGTGTGTGTGTGTGTGTGCGTGTCTTGTACCTTGTGTGTGTGTGTGTGTGTGTGTGTGTGTGTGTATATTACTGCACACCCAGGATTCTGAAAATAATTGCATGTGTATGTGTGTGCGCTAAGGCTTTGAGGTATGCTTTGACAGCTGCGAATTTAATAAGCAAATGTTAAAGGTAGGAGGGAGTGGGGGGGATATGCATAGGACTGCGCTTATGAAATATGAATGACTGTTTCTGCATCTTCTTCAGCGGACTTGATATCGTCTCTGGTTTGCAATTCCCCTGCTCTTCTCACAGAACAGGATGCACAGTCCAGTAGTCTTGTGAGAGGGGATGTTGTACTCTGTATAGATATCTCTCTCCAGCTTGTCAAACTGAGCCACGCACATTTTTAATAGGCTGTGTCAGATTTTAACTTTAAACAAGTTTTCTTTGGTGCAAGACTTTTTTTCCCCTACATTTTTAGCATTCATACCCTGGTGTAGGAGCATGGACAGTTAGTCACCAATACTAAGTGACTTGACTCTTTCACTTTGTCTCAGTTTGAAAGTCTATATGATAGGAATAAATGACCCACAAACTGAGCAAGGTGATTCACTGCATATGAACACTTCAGAAGGATACACTTAATAATTTAATCTGAGGTACCAAAGCGGAGAATGGACAAAAATAATAAAAACATACCGGTACCTTTATTTGTTCTTTTAGATTTTTTTCCCCACACGTTTCTGAGGGACACTGAAAAACAATTACAAGTGCTTTATAAGTTTCGATTGCAAAATAATCACATTCATGCAAAATGCCAAAATCTTATTGCAACTGTAATATTTACAAGGAAGACAAACTATATTAATTAAATATATCCATTATTATGTTTTCATCATATAATTGATATACACATAAAAGTGAGAAATTCTGTTTTTTTGGTAGGTCACACTAAATTGCTTTTACCTACAGAGGCAACAAATTCTGTTTTTCTACAGTAGCTAATCATCTTTTTTTTCCTATTTGTAGCAGATATCATCCAGCGATCAGGTGCATTAACATCACTTACTATGTTTGAGTTTGGATCAGAATCAACTAAAAAAAAGACCAGAACAGACAAAACAAACACTGATTCTATTGAAGAACTGCTATGATTTTTGTTGCCACCTTCAGTTAATTGCAATCTGCACAACTAGATATCACTAAATATTACACACTGTAACTTTTAACGTTCAGTGACTCCATCAGAAGAGTCAAAGTCACATAACACAATTAAATCATCGCTTAAAGTTACATTATCCTAACAAACCCATATAAAAGGCTTTCTGAACCTTTTCTGAATCAAGCCCCACTGACGGCAGCCTGAGCCTACTGGCGCCCCCCCATGCCCCAAAAAATTTGTGGGACATGGGGGGGGGTAATTACACAACACAAATAATGTGACGAACATGTATGTGGAGGATGTGGTGGGTTATAGCTCTGTAGATAAAACTGGGAGGAACTGAAAGGGAATGTCACCTTATTTACCAATTTGTGACCAGGGGGTGTTGGTGGGGGGGCTCACGGATTGGATTGAGGTCTGATCCGTGAGCCCCCCCAACCCCGGTGAAGGGGAGGAGTATGTGCCGAGTGATTTATGATGTTGTGATGTACAACAGTAGTTTGTAACGCACCTGCACACACAAACGATATCACTCCTAACCCCCCCATGTGTCAACGCCCCCCGGGTCAGAACCATTACTATAGAATATTATGTTATAAGCTCTCAATATCAACTATGTGTCAAATGCAAAAGGGATGCCATGATGTCATTTTGTTTTTTAGAATTTAGAAAATAAATCTCAACATAATTCCTAAAAACACACATAATTTTAACAAACACTATGTTGAAATATTAAATAAGTTTCCAACCGGCTTCATTGCATTCTGGACTTTAACACACTGACAGCGAAACAGTAAAGATCTTTTATACTTAGGGAAAACTAAATGTAATTATGCATATATTAGCTTTAGCTCAGCTAATGGGTTGCTTCTTTCCTTCTGCTGTTAATAACCCACATTAAGTTTGTGTCAGCCTGGCAAAATAGCAGAGGAAGAGTAAAATGTGTGTAAAAAGTTTGTTAAAAACCTTCATAAGACAAGGGATTAAGTGCGTGGGGAAATGTCTCCTATAATCATGTCATTAAGCAAAACAGAGAAGCGAGCAGGGCACGAGGTCTCCGAGACATTTGTCTGCCTTTTGTTTATCATTTCTTATTAAGACTTGTCAACAACTACAGATAGCAGTGTTACTGTTGTGTGAAATTGTGTTCTGTGTAGTTATGAGAATGGAAAAGACCTCAAGGAGATGGACTGCTCAAAGCCGGGGGGGGGGGGGGTGTTAGAGCCAGAGAGAGAGAGAGAGAGAGTGACCCTTTAGGACCCTTTAGTTATTTGCCTATCAATTATCCAGTATATATAGTAGTAATAATGGTTTCCCCTTCATGCATTTAATACAACAATACTTTTGGTGGCACCTTTAACGTCCCCTCCAGGAATTCCTCTACAAGATTTTCTGTT